>JAOANR010000005.1:41837277-42312354 GCA_030278955.1 Hygrophila difformis | reverse complement strand
ACCTATGTAGAGGGTGAGTGCTCGATAGAGTGCCCCTCTAGCTTTTCACTTCGTGCCAAAACGGCCGAGAGTGATCGACGTAGGGGGTGAGTGCTCGATAGAGTGCCCCTCTAGCTCTTCGCATCGTTCCTATACGGACGAGTGTGACCTATGTTATGTAGAGGGTGAGTGCTCGATAGAGTGCCCCTCTAGCTTTTCACTTCGTGCCAAAACGGCCGAGAGTGATCGACGTAGGGGGTGAGTGCTCGATAGAGTGCCCCTCTAGCTCTTCGCATCGTGCCTATACGGACGAGTGTGACTATAAAAGAAACGAGAAATGTTGAGATGATGGCGTAACGGGAAATAAATATATTAAAAAGCTCAGATTTTATGAAATTGGCTGCGGCCGCCGGATTGCCGGCTAAATTAAATATTGTTGAGATGGTGGCGTATCGGGGAGAATTTTTAAAAGCTCAAATTTTTATTTACTTACTTATGGCATTATTCATGTCTTAAATCATGCCATTTATTTATAGTGGATGATTAACTCAAATTGTGAATCACCTACAAGAAATCTTTTTATTTAATTTAATTAAAGGCTTTGAAACCCCTAACCCATGCTATGTGTTAACTTACTCAGCGCGTTTTTGCTGACCCAAACCATTTATCCCCTTTTTCTTACAGAGAATGAAGAATATGCATCATCATATGCATACTGGGAATTTTTGGGGTTTACATAATGAACGGGCCTGTTTAACCCGTGTTTTGGCCATGTTGGCCCTTATACATTATTTCCGCTGCACAACTTATAAATTCCGCTGCAACTTTGATGTATTATCTTTAAATAATATATGAATGGGCTGTTTGAATATTTTTAAATCCTGAAAAACCATAGCCTTGCATCTCTTTAGTGAGCTCGGAGAAACCGTGTCTTGCTAGGGAGGTGTGGCGGTGGCATCCCGGCCTGGGTTACCAAAACCGGGGTGTTACAATGTGGTATCAGAGCCCGGAATATTTTAAAACTACTATTTTAAAGAGCCCGGAATATTTTAAAACTACTATTTTAAAGAGCCCGGAATATTTTTAAACTATTATTTTTGAGTATTATTATTTTAAAGTTATTATTTCTAAACTAGTAATATATTTTAAAGAGCCCAATTATTATTTTGAAGTTAAAGCCCAAATTTTTAGCCCAAAATTTTTTTTTGAAGCCCAAGAAATTATTTTTGGCCCAATAACCTTGTTTTTATTTAAAGCCCAAATAATTTATTTCTTTCGGCCCAATATAGTGGCCCAAACCTTTTATCCTTATTTTAATCTATCCATGGAATAAATTTATTTTAAAACCCATGGATAAATAAATGCATGCATAAAATTTTTTTTTTATTCGGGGGGATTGCATTGCATATATACATAAATATCTACACTAACTCTTTTTATTATCGGTGATAAGAAACACTCCTACCTCAGAACTTGACATGACCTTGACTTAGGAGCGTTTGCTAAAGACTAACTTTGCCTTAGTCCTAGATCTTGATCACATAGAAACTCATCTTCGCGTGCTTCTATAACAGAACATGGCACCTAGAAGAAAACTGAGGAAGGATCATATGCGATGATACCCGAACCTGGTTGTGAATAATACATAGGCAGTTATGGGGACATAACTGTAATCTTAAGGGGGGGAGGATGTAATACCCCGTAAGAATGCATAAGCATTTATTTTTGAAACCCGAATAGTTTGTATCCCAAATAAACAAAAGGACCCTAACTCTTAGCGCGAGAAAAGCCGAAACACAACTTCGAGGACGAAGTTGATTCTTAAGGGGGGTAGACTGTAATACCCCAGATTTTTATCAACATCCAAAGGAATAAAATTTATTCCGATCAATGTCGAAATATCTCCGAGAAGAAGAAAATAATTTATCACAATAAATTATTGCTCGGAAATAAAACGCCGATAGATTCAAATTCAAAATGGAATAAAAGAGGGAAAGGAAGCCCGAAGACATTCCATGAATTGAGTCAAGATAATTGGAATTAAATTCAAGAAGGAAAAGAATTTTAATTCCAAGAACCCGTGAAGTCGGAAGAAATTTAATGATACAAGTTATTGCACGGGAATCAAAAGACGACAAATTGGAAGCCGACGAACCCGAGAAATCGCCATCGAAAATTTAAATCCAAAAATAAAGAATTGGATTTAAATTATTAAAACCGAAATAATTCCGAGAGAGCGGAATTTATTATTTACCGGAAGATAGCAACTCGAAACAAGTTTATCGAATTGTCCCAACGATCACGGATAATTCCCACATTATGATTTTTATTTTTTGAAGATAAGGAATCTTAATATTTAAAAAAAAAAAAAAAAAAAAATTAAATTAAAAGTTACTGTAGCATGTGCGGCTACTGTAGCACTACTGTAGCAGCCGCACTATTGTCGGATTTTGTCCCTTTTATGGCCAAAATTCATCCCCCAACACCCCATTATCAGCCATTATCATCCCTTCCTCATCCCAAACTCTCCCAAAAACCAAATCCACCAAATTCTTACCTTCCGGCGACTTCCGGCAACTTTCCGGCAACCAAATCCGACCAAGGAAGTGTGTAGATCAAGGATTGCAAGCTTTGGATTGTTGGTAAGATGTAAATCAAGTTTCCATATTGTATTAAGATCATAACCATTATCCCAAACTTACGAATCTTCATATTCAAACACAAATCGGAGCCAAAGGAAGAATAAATCGGGTGGAGGAGATTCGTTCGTGACATCCCGTGGATTCCGGACGACCCCGTGACCTCCTAGACATTATCCCCACTGTAAGTTAACCTTACTATGGTTTTGGGTGACTTAAAATGCAACCAAACATAGAGATTCAACTCAAGAAAGTTAATAAAAATCTGTCAACAAGAGAAACCCTCAACGCAGCGTTTTCGTATGAATTTTTCGAACCTCTAAAGCTGCTCAAACAATAAAACTCAAAACATGAAAAGTGTTCCTAAGACTTTGGTTTAGCTTCTGTAAAAATTTTGGAATTTTTCATGATGTTTTGAAACCTGAAACCAACCCAAAACCGAAGAGTATTAAATCTGAATCTTAGAACTTTGGCAGATTTCACTCTCAATCTTGTTGGTTATTTTGACCATGGATCTAGGCCGATCTAGGATTGGTGTTGAACATGAAAGTTGTAGATCTATGAGTTTAGAACATTTCTGCAAGTTTTTAGAATTTTTCGTTGAGATTTGAACCTCCGAACTCGAGCCGATCCGATCTGCGTTAGAACCGATGTCAAGAACCTTGACAGATTTCTTAATCAAACTCGACGAGCAAAACTCTTACTTCGAGTGTTCAAACCTGAAAACTCAAAACTAAGATTTTGATCCAAAGATCTTAGGCTATATTGTGTGAAAATTTCAGATATTTTCATCAAGTTTTGATACCCCAAAACGTGTCGGACATATTCTGCGTTTTTAAGAATTTTCAAAGGATGACAGATTTCATAACCGATCTTGAGGAGCTTATTCCTACCATTTCTAGCCCGAACTAATCTTTGAGTTCTAAACAAAAGTTGTTGGAAATCAAGTCTAGTATGTGTCTGTAAAATTTCAGAATTTTTGAAGTCCATTTGATATGTCAAAAAGTCAAATCTTTGAAGGGTGTCAAACCTGAATCCTGACAGCATACTATTTGAGTCGAAAACTCGATTTTTGACATGCTTCCCATCGTTTTTCCGAAAAACTTAAAACATGAAAGTTGTTCATTGGGATGTTTTTGAGTTGCTGTACAAATTTCAGATCAATCGCCTAAGTAATGGATTTTTAAACCAAAAAGGCGCAAACTGTGATTTTTAAATCAAAGAGATTTTGAAATTTCGAACAAACGGTCGAGACGTTGAAATACGATATAACTATACTTTTGAAAATCCCGTTACACTAAATCAAAACACATGAGATACTTAATCGACGTAGAGGGTGAGTGCTCGATAGAGTGCCCCTCTAGCTCTTCGCATCGTGCCTATACGGACGAGTGTGACCTATGTAGAGGGTGAGTGCTCGATAGAGTGCCCCTCTAGCTTTTCACTTCGTGCCAAAACGGCCGAGAGTGATCGACGTAGAGGGTGAGTGCTCGATAGAGTGCCCCTCTAGCTCTTCGCATCGTTCCTATACGGACGAGTGTGACCTATGTTATGTAGAGGGTGAGTGCTCGATAGAGTGCCCCTCTAGCTTTTCACTTCGTGCCAAAACGGCCGAGAGTGATCGACGTAGGGGGTGAGTGCTCGATAGAGTGCCCCTCTAGCTCTTCGCATCGTGCCTATACGGACGAGTGTGACTATAAAAGAAACGAGAAATGTTGAGATGATGGCGTAACGGGAAATAAATATATTAAAAAGCTCAGATTTTATGAAATTGGCTGCGGCCGCCGGATTGCCGGCTAAATTAAATATTGTTGAGATGGTGGCGTATCGGGGAGAATTTTTAAAAGCTCAAATTTTTATTTACTTACTTATGGCATTATTCATGTCTTAAATCATGCCATTTATTTATAGTGGATGATTAACTCAAATTGTGAATCACCTACAAGAAATCTTTTTATTTAATTTAATTAAAGGCTTTGAAACCCCTAACCCATGCTATGTGTTAACTTACTCAGCGCGTTTTTGCTGACCCAAACCATTTATCCCCTTTTTCTTACAGAGAATGAAGAATATGCATCATCATATGCATACTGGGAATTTTTGGGGTTTACATCATGAACGGGCCTGTTTAACCCGTGTTTTGGCCATGTTGGCCCTTATACATTATTTCCGCTGCACAACTTATAAATTCCGCTGCAACTTTGATGTATTATCTTTAAATAATATATGAATGGGCTGTTTGAATATTTTTAAATCCTGAAAAACCATAGCCTTGCATCTCTTTAGTGAGCTCGGAGAAACCGTGTCTTGCTAGGGAGGTGTGGCGGTGGCATCCCGGCCTGGGTTACCAAAACCGGGGTGTTACATTATCCCTCACTCAGATCTGGTTTTTATAAAGAGATTTTTGTTGGAAATTTAATAAGCAATATCTGTTTGAGATCTAGACTTCTATTGTCCAAGGGAAGGATCCCAAAATAATTACAGACCACAATAGTACATAATATTATCATGCATAAGGATATAGGGAAGTGTAAAATGAATTGACCCAAAATATAGAGATAGGTCTAGACAGAAAGTGAAACACAGATATGAAGCGGTCAGGAGACCAAAAGAATGGCAGAATGATCGGGTGGACTGTAAACATCTACTGTCCAATTTCCCAATCACTCGGATGAAGTGAATTGAGACAGCTTAGACCCTATAATGGCAGTGTCAATACCAGTTGGGCCTCCACTGTCTGTGAATTCGGAGAAAAACCTACATGCTTCCTTCTTCCTGCAGTGTTTATCAGCTAATGTTGACAGACATTAGCAGAGTTACAATACAGACTGGAATTTGGGTTTGGAAATTAAGATGAATAAAATAAAACTGTATCCGGATAAGAATCAGCTGAGCAGCTATTATAGTCCCGGATGGACGGACCGCCAAGGCTTCCACTGACTGTCATCCAGACCATGCAAAATAACACTTAGTAACTAATACCCAGATTACGAGCTAGTTATCCGTGAGGGAATACCCGCCAACATTAGTCTGATGTATTCTTTACTAATTGTTACACACAATACACAAAAGACAAAATAAGATGAAATAAAGAGAAGAACTTGCATGAGAGACATTGGTTTCTCATGCAAGGTTATGGAATCAATCCATGATTGATGGCTTAAATAATCCATCCTACCGTAATTAATTACAGTCCGGATTATTTGTTTAAGACATCATGATTTTGTTTATAGAAAATTATTTTAATGGCAATTGAACAAAGGTCCTCTAATCACAACAATTAGTGATTCAATTATTGCTAATTCAGACTCACCAGTCATTAATGACTAGAGGGTTCAATTAATTAGTGATGAAAATGGAGAATGGAAAATCTGCATGAAAATGCTGACTACGACGCTAGACAGATGTGACGGCGCTATCCTAGGATAGCGCCGTGAGGGTAGCGTCGTCATGGGTTGGTGCAAAAGAGAGAGTAAATTTTGGATTAAAGGGGTAATTACGGCGCTATACACTACTACGGCGCTATACTAGTATAGCGTCGTAGGTGTAGCGTCGTAGGTGGTTTGAGAAAGTTAGAAGTTTTTGGAAAAAGGAGAGATACTACGGCGCTAAACGTTAAATGACGGCGCTATCCTAGGATAGCGTCGTAAGGATAGCGCCGTAGGTGGGTTCTGAGAGATAGAGGAATTTGGGGACCTACGGCGCTAAACAGAAATTACGACGCTATCTGAGGATAGCGCCGTTGGTTTAGTGCCGTAGGGCAATATTTTGTTCAAGTTCTAGGCAACTACGGCGCTATACCTCACCTACGACGCTATCCTAAGATAGCGCCGTAGGGCGGTTAGCGTCGTAGCTAGCCCAGAAGCATGTTGTTGTTCGGGTAATGCAATTTCTGCGATTGCAAGCCCTATTTTTGAGTTCATGGTTCACAAATGCATTAAAATGAGATAACAAGCTAAGAACAGCGAAAATAAAATGCAAGAATTGCAAAACAGTAAATAAAACTATACTAAACTACACACTCATGAACCACAAACCCAAATGAGGGTTGTCAACCAACATTCATGCATGAATCCCAAAAAATGAAAGGAAAACAGAAAACCCACATGAACAGTAAGAATAAAATGACCAAATGGTCATGAAATCAAAAGCAAAGCATAGAATCCATGGACCCATGTCCATTTCATGATTTTGGGATACTTTCAAGATTAACTTCCCATTTTTTTCATAAAATGGTTTGATAATACCCATCATTTGGGTATTTCAAACCTAAATAAAGGTTTAACAAAACTGAAAACAAGAGAGAACAGTGGCTATCCTACTGGAAGCCCTAAAATAACACTAATCTATGCATTATTTAAACTAATCTAAGTGCAGAAATTAAATAATACATAAAATAAACTAACTAATCTAACTAACCTACACTACTCTCAAGAACAGCCTCTTGTCTTCAAGTTTTAGAATGTGGTGAAGTGACAAGACCAGGGAGTCAACACCTCTATTTATAGGTGGGAAACCCTAGGCCCATGGGCCCCCAGGCCTTGAAATTTGAATTCTGGCAAGGCTTACGATGCTATAGGTGCATTACGGCGCTATCCTTGCTACGGCGCTATAGGTGTAGCGTCGTAGTCTTCCATCCCAAAGACACTCTTGCTTCTGAATGGACAGCCTACGGCGCTATCCTTCTTCTACGGCGCTATGCTTGATTACGGCGCTATCCGTGCTTAGCGCCGCCCGCTCCTCTTCAGACTGCTGCTTTGATTTCCTCCTACGGCGCTAGACCAGGCTACGGCGCTATCCATGCTTAGCGCCGTAGTTGTGTCTAGCGTCGTAATATCCTGAAATTTCAACTTTTTGTGGGTTTTTCATTTCTTTTCCCATCTTTTTGTTTCCTTTTCTTTTTCTCATGTTTTTGGATTTTTCTAACATAAATGTGTAATAAAATTACATATTTACGCATTTTTCATACCAGCTCAATATTTTTACAATTATGCATAAATCAGTCCAATTCTACTGCTTTCTTATTTAATATAAGACCGGAATGCGATCAAATGCCCGTTTCAGACACGGAAATGGATTGAAAATAATGGTCATTTCTGGCCATTATCAACCTCCGGTGGCCGAGATTTGTCCGGACAAGAGTTGCTTGCATGTCCATGTTTTAGGCATGAAGTGCATAGAAGGTGGAGACCTTCATATGATACTTTCTGCCACTCTCCTTCAATGAGAACACTTGTGACCACCGGAAGTTGGAGGTCGATTTCAACACAAACACGAGCGAACTTCCCACGATGAATATTCTTCGTCATATCGTCCACTCTCACCGGAGTGCCAAGCACAGAGGCTATTTTGGTGACAATGAACTCATCGTATAACTCAAAAGCTAGACCGGGGAAACGAGCCCACACAATGGTTCTCTTGGGAGCTGCTGTGGAGGTGGAAAAGTTGGGCCGCCATGGAGATATCATGAGATATGAATCAAAAACCATCCATGGGCCGTCGTTCATAACCCTTGTACGGTCCGTAGACCTGTCAAACTTGATTAGGAAGAACCCTTCATCAAGGTCTCTGAGTTCGAAGTTACCTTTAAGACTCCATAAATGGCACAACCTTGTCTTGAGAGCCATATAACCAACTCTTTTCCCAAGAACTGAGATGATGAGAGCATCCTCCCATGGCTTGCATAACCTTGCTTTGACATGAGGATCTAGTGCGATGCGGGGTTTAAGCCTATCCCCATCCACATAGTCGATCTTAACCAGTTCATCAGAGGAGGAGTCATTTGGCAGTGGAGCCGGAGGTGCAGGCTTACCTTCAAGCACCATGTCGCGAAATGAAGGCCGGGGTCCTCCCTTGAAATGAAAGGATTCCGGTGGAGCTGTTGGTGGAACAATGGAGGGATCATCCGGAAGTGGGGGAGCGTATCAGGGAGAAAAATACCCATCCGGATATTACTAATTACGAAATTTTACCTCTACTTTTAGTTGGGAATATTTGTTGCTCTCAACCTGGCGTGTGTGTATTTATTTTTGGGGTTTTTATAGTTAAATCCCCCTCCATTTAAACAATTAAAGTTAAATCCCCACATACTATTCTTATCATGTATTAGTACCTATTGTTGAAATACATTCATCTTTAATCCCCATTACATAAAAGAAATGCAATAACATAAAAAGTAATGAGATTACCTTATTACCCTTACCTTTTTGACAAAAAATGCAGGTGATGTGACATGTTATCATTACCATTCTCCCTTCTCCTTCCCTCTTACTAAAAAATGGCTAACAAAACCCTCCACACACACAATATTACTTCGGTTTGCTGGCTTCTTTGGGAAGCTTCTCTTCGTGCCAAATTCATGTTTGGGAAGACGAGTTTGAGAGCAAGAACGACGGTAAGGGCAGGGGTTTTGGAGCTTGTTTTTTAAGATGGAAATGGTTAGCGTTTGTTACCACATTTCCAGCCAATCAACCAGTGAATAGGGGGTGGGTTTCTTCGTGCTTTGAGAGGGGAGAGACGAGGGTAAGGGCAGGGGTTTTTGAGAAGATTCCGACGACATTATTCAGTCCGAGGAGAAGGTTTATGGTTTTTTTAAGAGGAAGCTACTGATCGCGAACGAGAGGGAACCGTGGAGGGGAAGAGTTGAGGTACGTGTGGTGTGAAACGAGACCTATGTGGTGCCCAAACCAATTATATTGGTGTTTTATTTTCTGAATGCACATTAGTGCATGTATGCATTACGGGAAACGTTTGTGTTTAGAAGTAAATCGGTATTTTTCTTTTGCATGCAAAGATCATGAGTGTTTCTACTGTTCAACATATGGAATAGTGATTTAGTAAAGTGAATTTGTCTTTTATAGATATTTGCGCTGTGTTATACATGTTTATGTACTGTGTCGTGTTTCAGTTGATGAATCTGTTGTTTTTTGCATGGTAATGTTGTATTGGAATAAATGTTGCACACTGCATATTTGTGCAGACATTGAGAAATGCAATGTTATTTGTGAAACAGTGTTGTGTTAGGTTGTTGTATGTGTAGTGACAGTGAGTGGTAATTATGTGTAGTGACAGTGACTGGACATCGAAGAGGACAATGACAATGACAATAACAGTGAATTTGTGCTTCCCTGGGATCTGAGGGTGCAACCGGGCCGTAGGGAAAAAAAAAAGCGTATACCATCACAAGTCCAGACAAGCAAGGTCAAGTGTGGCCTATGCCGACGCCGGGGGCACAACCGCGCCACATGCAAAGTAGCGTACAAAATGACAGCCTGAATGACAGTTGCACAACACAGTTTTTGCACATACGCTTCACTTTTTCACTTTTTTGAACTACTGTGGTGTTTTTCCATTGGCTGGAGTGATATTATTTTGAATGGTTTCATTGTTTGAAACGGTCATTGATCTGGATTGTTTCAAAATGTGATACCTTTTTTATGCAACACTGGAATGATGTACTGTAAAGTGGACAGCTGTGTGGTTGTAATGTTCTATTTGAATCGCTTATTTATATGGAATGTGGTTATTGTGGTGTATGAAAAGCTGATATTTAAATGGTATGTGGTTTTGAGCAAGTGTGTTTGAAACTAGTGTGCAAACATACTCAGTAGGCACAATGATGTTGTGGGTTCTAACAGTGGTGTTCGTGGTACCAGTAGTTTGGTGTTTACATACATGAATCTGTTGTTCGAGTGTGGTCAGTGTATTCAATACTCGTGTATGATTATGTAATTTTAGGATGTAACAGATATAACAACACCATTACTTTATAATCGGGATCACCTTGAACTACAACCAATAGGATTTCGAAAAGGGAAGTTATGTCTAGTGGATGGCATGGATGAAACATTCTAGTGAATAAGGTATGTCTAGTGGATAAGTATTTAGAACCGGGATCACCTTTAACTACAACGAATGAGATTTTGGAAATGGGAAGGTATGTCTCGTGGATAAGTGGATGATGAAACTTACAATCTTATGTTATTTTCAACTTAGGAGAAAGGTCAATTGTTATCTCTTAAGAATCGGGTTCACTTTGAACTACCACACTTGGAATCAACAGCAACATACAAACATTGAACATAACACCACCCTACGGTCATACAACACCACATGTGCGTTCTAAAACACAACATGTATCGACTATGAAACTGATGGGCATTTACTGAAATGATGTGCACCCAACACCACAAGTGTGTTATGAAACACCACCTTTCACATAACACACTGGATTAATGGGAGACAAAAACATCACCCTTGCATGACTTCATAGGATACAATTAAAAACCACAACTAAAAGGAAGATCATAAACAATTTAGGATGCAAAACAAAATACTACAATCATGGGTTCACCTTGACGTACAACGAATAGGGTGTTGGAAATGGGAATGTATGTCTAGTGGATAAGGGGCTAATGAAACATACAAACTTATACTATTTCCAATTTTGGAGGAAGGACAATGGTTATATGTTATGAATCGGGTTCACATTGAACTACAACGAATATGATTTGGAAATGTATGTCTAGTAGATAAGTGGGTGATGAAACTTACAGTCTTATGTTATTTTCAACTTCGGAGGAATGCCAATTGTAATATCTTAAGAATCGGGTTCACCCTGAACTACCACACTTGGAAGTTGGAACAGTGATGTTGGTGGTTTTAACAGTGGTGTTCAAGCTACAAGTATGTAGTGTTAATATAACTGCAATGTGTTGTTCATGTGTTTTCATAAGTCGTGTATGATTAGCACATTTTTTGATGTAACAGATATAACACATCTATTTCTAAAGAATCGGGTTCACCTGGAACTACAACTAATACGGTTTTGGAAACGGGAAGGTTCATCCATAGGATGAAATCGACGAAACCAACACATTTAAGCTATTACTTTGGAGGAAGATCAATGCTTAAATGTTATGAATAGGGCTCACCTTGAACTACAACTAATAGGGTTTTGGAAACGGGAAGGTTCATCCAGTGGAAATGGGATTGTTCATCTAGTAGCTGGAATCGATGAAACATATAATCCTAAGCTATTTCCAACTTTGGAGGAAGATCAATGCTTAAACAGGATGAATGAGGTTCACCTTCAACTACAACTCGTGGTACGTGGTTTTAGAAATTGGAAGGTTCATCTAGTGGATCACATCGATGAAACATACAATGTGAAGCCATGCAAACTGTAGTACCAGAAGATCAATGCTTAAATGTTATGAATCGGGTTCACATTGAACTACAAGGAAAAGGGTTTTCGAAATGGGATTGTTCATCTAGTAGCTGGAATCGATGAAACATACAATCCTAAGCTATTTCCAACTTTGAAGGAAGATCAATGCTTAAACACGATGAATCGGGTTCACCTTGGACTACAACGTGTTTGGTTCATGGGATGAAATACCATAGTTGGAATCAACAGCAACATATAAGCATTGTTGTTGACACCATCATACCGTCGAAGAACAACACACCTTATCATAAAACACGACAGTTGTAAACAATGAAAATGTTGGAGTTCTCCAGAAATGATGAGCACCACAGTTGTAAACATAGGTCTTTACATGCAAACAACTACAATCATCACCATTTTAGGTTACTAAGGTTGTCCACAATGCGTTTTTGGGATTTCACTAAGCTACCCTTTTGTTTCTACAGAAACTCATTGCTTCATTGGACACGATTAAAAACCAAATTTATAATCATATCCAGAAACACTTCACTTGCATAATAAAATGATACAATCATTCACATAACAAAAGATGTTGTGAAACCACAGGTGTTCTAGTGTTGAGTGTAACACTACATCTGACCAGAATAACACAGAGACATGGCTCAGCAAAACAACACAGTCGAAAAATAAATGTACTGTTCCTGGCATTCCATCAACATACAAAATAGTGCAGTCAATCAAACACAACACAGTCAACACCTCAATCCTTTGTAGGAGAATGGTGGGAAGTAGGAGACTTTTCACCCACATCAGGTGGAGGGGGATCAGCTTTGGTTGGAGACTTTTCACCAACATCCTTCGGAGGGGGATCAACTTTGGTTGGAGACTTTTCACCAACATCAGGTGGAGGGGGGTCAGATTTGTTTGGGGACTTTTCAGCTGGAGCAGGGGCCTGAGCAGGAGCAGGACCAACGTTTGACGGTCCACAATAGATCGGTGCTTGTAACTGGATGGTGGTAGTTTTGGGGGATGTTGGATCCACTGGAGCATGGGACTGAGCATGGGACCCTGCACTCCGGAGAAATCTCAGAGCAATTTCGGCGCGATTCTTTTTTCCTGCAGACAATACCCATTCATACCATTACACACAAAAAACAATAGACTAGGAACAAATAACAACTATTATCTTTCAATAAACTCAAAAAACACCTTCAATAAACTATTATCTTTCAACTATTATCTTTCAATACCCACAGTACAGTTATTAACTCAAAAAACACCTTCAATAAACACATATATGTCTACAATAAACAACAAAGATGATATAAATAAACACCACAGCACAGTGACTACCTCAAAAAACCCATTAATCATAACATAAAACAACACATACATTTCTCACCACAGGTATGAACAAAATATGCCACTTTCCTAGAAGAAAAATTACAAAGCACTGTTATCAACTCTAAAAACACCACTATCACAACAAAACACAACTCGTACGTAGAAGAACACAAGTTTGGACAAAATCAAAATTTTCATACGACTTTTGTGAACAAAAACAACTCTTCATATATCTGTGAAATAAAAAATCTTGTTCCAACGGTCGTACATTTTTCTCAACTATTGAAGGAAGGGCAGACACCACTTTTCACCCAATAAAGAACACTCGGTCTTAGAGAGATAGGATTTAGGCACCTACCCCTAAACCCCTGCTCCATACATGCTCACTACCACGATAGAGTAGTACAACAATGTCAAACAAACATAACACCATAAAAAATAATATAAATACTACATATACAGAACAAAAACACCAAAAATAAAAACATACATACTAGACATTAGATAGATAACACCACAACAATCCAGTATATATACTGCAAGATATAAATAAATAATGCAACAATGTGCACTTACCTTTGCGAAATGTTGGAATGGCGTCCTTTTAACCGCCTTCATTTGTCGTTCAGTAATATGACCCTCAATGTAGCTTAGTCTCCCGTAGGAGACTAACTAAACATCGAGCTATGATACCCCTCTCTTGACTCTCTGCGTGACTACATCCTCCTCTATATCTACAGAATATTCAAAATGTATACCCACTACGCACCTTACACCAACAACCATTTAATTTTCAAACCCTAGACTGGAAGCACGAAGAACTTCATTACCTTTCATTAGGAGTTTGAACCCTACAACTGGAAATTCGCCTCTTTCGACCTTGCGAATTGGAACAGAAGATCGACTACACGATCTCCCTTCACTATGAAAACCACATAAACCTCCGAAATCTCTGCCTATTTTCACCACGTACTCCTCTTCCAGCACAATGTAGGGATGAACTACCTGCTCATTCACTTTCTTCCCAAATGGCCATGGTAGTGGAGTGGTGTATGACTTTTAGATATGTTTTGCAGCATTTGCATAACCAAGGAGAGTGACAAGACAATACCTTGCAATTACCTGAATACCCTTCATCTCCTTTCTTGATTATCTTCTCACTTAGGGGTGTAATGGTCTATTCCTATTTTCAATTTCAAAACAAAATCAAAATTAAGGGGTAGGTACCATAATGAGAGTATTACCGTATAGAGATAGCAAAAGTAGAGTATTTCTGCCATTGGGGATTTAACTTACATTTCCTCTTTATTTTTTGAGAAACTCAATTTATTTTCTGAAAATTTTCTATTGGCTGGAAATTGAAAACCGCTCCCGCTCCAGCGGCTGTCCCACCGGTCCCCCTCCCTCTCCACCTCAATCTTCTCCCCTTCCGCGCTCCGCACGAAGGATCAGATTAGGGATTAGGGTTTTGCCTCAAATCAATCGCTCCCGATGGCAGAAGAATTGACCACCGCCGACGATAACGATAACCTTCACCCTCGCGGCGATGGAAACGACAATTCCGCACTTATCTCCGACGGAAAGCCCTCCGATGCCGCCCCGGACGACGCTGGTCCCGGACCCGAGGTCAAGTCCTCTCTGCCACCACCTCCTCCTCCTCCCCTTCCGGCGAGGAGGGGCATTCGAGAACGTGAACGCGACCCCCGAGAGCGGCGTGATGAGCGTGATTTTGACAGGCCGCCCCGCCGTGAACACTATGATCGGAACCGCTCGCCGCCACCACCGCCTCCTTCTCGAGAAAGGGATTTTCATAAGCGAGGTAGGTCGAGCCCTAGTCCTCCTCCACCGCCATATCGAGACCGGCGCGGAGGACCGCATTCTCCCCCGTCGAGGAGATCGCCTCCTTTCCCGCCATATAAGCGAAGGAGAGGGAGCCCTCGAGGAGGATATGGACCGGGCGACCGAAGGTTAGCTTTGCGTTTGATTGGTTATCCCTATGAATGGGCTTTATCATCTGTAATACTGCAGCCCAGTCCTTACCATTCACTGCTCAATTGCAGTTTTTTTAGCTAGATAATTGCTTAAGACATTTGGGTTTTCTGATTGCACGATAGGTTACTTGCTTTCAAGTTACGACAGGGCTATGGCTGAACTTTGTATTTGATCGTTTATGTGGCCTACTCATGTATCTTTATACATTGGAGTCTGTATTTCTGGTGTGTGGAATGTTGTGTAGTGGTATAGTTCCTATACGCACGAGTGAATTTTGTGTTTCTACAAAGAGTAGAGGATTTCCATCTAGTATCTATGTTTATTTTTTCGGTCCATAGTTAGAGGAGACTAAGACCTAGTTATCGCCATTTGTTCAAACTGAATTTGGTACCTGTTGGGCTGCATTGCCCATCTATTAAAGTAGGACCGGACGTACATGTTAGATATTAGAATTTTTCCCAAGTGTTTTGAAACTTTTTATTATCAGCGTTTCATCAGTATCTTGGAATATACTTACTCCGTTCTCATTTAATTGAGCCATTTACATAGTTGTAATTATTCATTGAGTAACTTTAATCAATTTTTTTTAACATAGTTATATAAGAAAAAACTTAGTCAAGTGAGATTTTGTTAGATTCGTCTAAACACATAGTTTTTGAATATCAAATTTTTATAATTTTTACTTATATACAATATGAGTTATTACTGGTTGAAAATATTTATTGAATTGCGTGAAATGCAGAAATGGTGCAGTTATAGAGGTAAGTACTACATCTGAACTTGTGATTATACCCCTTAATTATGCTCTAATTGGTTTGAGTTCTGTACTCCCCCCCCCCCCCCCCCCCCCCCCCAAAAAAAAAAAAATGCTAACTGTTGGTGGGAATAAGGATGTTGTGCTAATATTTGTTTGTTTGTTTTTATTTTTTAAGGTCTGGATATGATTATCCTCGTGGGCATGAGCGTGGAATTGGGGGCAGACTTGGTTATCCTGATGAAAGGCCTCATGGTAGATTTATGGGTCAGTCATATGGTGGATATCCAGGTGGTCCATCCGGTAATCCTATGCACTCTTGACATACAGATTTGTAGTAGTGGCATGCTTCGTTTTTTAGGTCTTATAATTTGATATGTTTCTCTTGGCAATTTTTTGTTTCACATGCATTATCCATTTACTTTTACTTCTATCCAGTCCATGTTGTGTTAACTGCTAATTAGCATGACATTTAAATGGTATCAATAGTGATGAGCAAATATAAGATATTGCACTTCTGTATGCCGTCATTGATAAACCAAATACTATTCCGAGCTCATTTTCATTTTCCTGCTGATATGTTGTAAAATATAGGTCTATAGCCTGAAATGTCTATTTAGGGCTCAGTTGTGATTAGAATGGTGCGGAGCTTGTCTTTTCAAATCCTTAGATTTATAAGCTTACGGAAAGGACTGATGGGAACACACTAAAATCAAATTACAGTGCATATTGAACCAGTGAGAAAGATAATGCCTACATAAAATGATGTCATTAATTAAGGTAGAAGCCCTGTGCAATTTGCAGTTAATCTTCCCTGTGTCTTGGGTTAGTGTATCATTATGTCAACATATTGTCTTTTTTCAAGTGCCCCTGAATCTTGAGTTCCTTAGTGTACAGTGTACTTACTTATTTTATCAACATTCGATATTCTTAGTCTCTCTGTGATAACCAAGTAGGATAATATTTGCCTGATCTTATTAGGTTAGGTCTAGTCTGGTACTATTTGTTCTTGTCAATTCGATCTAGTATGGTTGCTGATTCGTTCTGGTTTGTGCTGATTCATTTCAATCTGGCTTGATTGAGTTTGATTTTATTCTGATTTTATTCTTCTAGTATGGTCTGATATGATTTTAATAAGAATAAGTAACAAGTCCAAGAAAGTAAGTCTTGGAGAACAGAGCTGATCCAAAATTTTCTAAGCAAAACATATATACAAGGTAAATAATAATGTTTGCCACATGTTAGGGTGTTAGATACATCTTAATTCATATTTCACATTTCACTGTTAGAAAATGCTGTTGAACATTCTTAGTTTGAGTCCTTCACTTTATATTTTCATTTTTCTTAATGTTGGATTTGTTGTGCTGTGTTTTTTTCCTTATATTTAGCAGATTGGGGTTCTGGTCATGGTGCCTTTCCTGATGCATACAATCCTGGGGGAACTCAAAGGTGTGGTTTGTCTCATGTTGATTTCTGCATATGGACTTGAGCCTGTGCTGATCAAATGATCTGCAGGAGTAGGTTTTGTTGATCTTTTTTGTGATGCTATATCCTAAGCTGTATTTCTGATGCAATTTGTTGGGCTTTTCAGGGAAGGAATGATGTCTTACAAGCAGTTCATTCAGGAGCTTGAGGATGATATCTTGCCATCTGAAGCAGAACGCAGGTCAGAAGTCAGATGAGGAATTATAATTTTTCTTTCAACTTTACATGATTGACTGTTTGTTGAAGACTTGAAGTAATAACGTCTTTATATTATTCCTTGTATAAGTTAGTTTATTAATTGAGTGGGATCAGGTATCAAGAGTACAAGACAGAGTATATAACAACCCAGAAGAGAAGTTATTTTAATGCACACAAAGATGAAGAACGGTATACTCCTTTTCTCTAAATTACATAATACTTCTCGATTGAACCTCATACTAACCTTACATATTTATATTTTGTCAGGTTAAAAGACAAGTATCACCCAACAAACTTAGTTGTTGTTATAGAAAAGTAAGCAAATCTATTTATTATGACACTTCCAGCTGGAAATTATCATTTGAAGGCGATCACACACACACACGTACACGCGCTTGGTATTCCTGTTTTCATTTAGTTGTATTGAAAGATCATGCCGATTTCTCGTGTAGGAGGAATGAACTTGCAAAGAAGCTGTCAAAAGGTTTTCAGCTTGATCTCCAAAATGGGACTTTGGATATGTAAGAGCTGGTTTTACGTAATTGGGTACATTGTGGATTTGCATTCTAACAGGTTGTGTTTTAATTTGTGACCATACTATATATGTACAGAGGCCCTAGTTTTAATCCTAACAAAGCAGAACAGCCCGGTGAGGTTAAATCTGATGATGAAGCAGAATTGGGGGGCAAGAGAAGGCGGCATGGTCTGGGCACCAAAGAATCCGATCCTTCGTTCGCTCCAAAGGTTCACCCAATTTGTACTGATCCCAGACGCATTCGAGTTGACATAGAACAAGCACAGGCTCTTGTACGAAAACTTGACTCAGAAAAAGGGATTGAGGATAACATTTTATGCCGAGTTGATAATGATAGAACGAGCAGGGATAAATCTCATGGTAGTTCTAGTGGTCCAGTCATAATCATACGTGGTGTAAATGCAATCAAAGGTCTTGAGGGGATTGAGCTTTTGGACACAATTCTCACTTATCTTTGGCGTATTCATGGAGTTGATTACTATGGACTGATTGAAACAACAGAAGCTAAAGGTATGCGGCATGTTAGAGCAGATGGCAAGAATTCTGATACTGCTGGTAATGGGAATGAGTTTGAGAAAAAATTAGATTCCCGGTGGCAACAGAGGCTGAGAGGCACAGATCCACTTGAAGTGATGACTGCCAAAGAGAAGATAGATGCTGCTGCCGCAGAAGCTTTGGATCCCTATGTCCGGAAAATCAGGGATGAAAAATATGGGTGGAAGTATGGATGTGGAGCAAAAGGTTGTACGAAGCTCTTCCATGCTGCAGAATTTGTTCACAAGCACTTAAAGTTGAAACACCCTGATCTCGTGATGGAGCTCACATCAAAAGTGCGTGAAGAGTTGTATTTCCAGAATTATATGAAGTGAGTAACTTCATTGGCCTGTTTAAATACTAATTATGATCATATATAGTATATACTTCCATCCATTATAACTATCCCTATCCCTATCGATCTTTACAGTGATGAAAATGCTCCTGGAGGGACACCTGTAATGCAACCATCTTTTCCGGTATGACATAGTACACACTCCCTCCGTTTTTTAAAAATTTTAACATTTGCATAGTAAACACTATTCATTGAGTAACTTTGATTCGATTTTTTAACAGTTACATAAGATAAAACATAGTCAAGTGAGATCTTGTTAGATTCGTCTAATCACGTAGTTTTATAATATTAAAGTTTCATAATTTTTTATTTTATAAAATTTGAGATATTACTCTTTAAAAATGTGTATTGGATTACGTGAAAACAAGGAATGTTACAATTTTTTGAATACGGAGGAAGTATGTGATATGCCTACTTAATCTGAACCTTCACTTGAGCAATTGCCATTGTGCAATATTGGTGTCTCTTTTTGTTTGCAGAAGGATAAGTCCCTAAGGCGTAGGCCTGGGATGGATAATAGACTCAGAGATGAGAGAGGAAATCGCAGAGATCGTGATAACCGAGCCAATGGCAATGAACGACCCGATAGATCGGAGAATCCCCAAGCAGGGGAATTTGCCGATAATGATGGTGCTGCTGGGAACAACCCAGATGAGCCAATGTTTGATAATTTTGGCGGGCAAGGCATTCCTGTTGCTCCTTTTCCTTCTGATATGCCTCCTGTTCTGATGCCTGTTCCTGGAGCTGGGTGAGTTTGTCATGTCTTCTTTCTGTCAAGTCATCTTATTAAGTTGTGGAAAGGGTTTCTCAAGTTTCCAGACAATCATGAATAATTGTCTCAACATGTGGTCCTTTGCAGTCCACTAGGTCCTTTTGTTCCGGCTCCTCCAGAAGTTGCAATGCAAATGTTGCGAGAGCAAGGAGGCCCTCCCCCATTCGAAACGGGCAGAAATGGAATGTCAGCTGGACCTCCTCCAATCGTTATGCACCCAACACTTCAACAGGATCCTCGACGGTTGAGAAGGTCAGAATTACACACTATCAAGTCATATCAAAATCTTCCCATGTTATGTTCCGCCATCATTATAATCCTATAAACCTTTTATACCACTACTTGTGAAATCAAATAAAATCAAACCTTTTATACCACTAAAGTATTTTGCTATTATCTTAATGAAGCACATCAATTTGTGAAAATTATAATTACTTCGTATATTGGTTGTTTTTTTAACCAATAGCTATGATGCATATGAATGCTAATTCTCATCTCAGCTGCCCAACATTGTAGAATTTATTTGTTGTACCTCGCTGAACTTTCCCCCTAAAATAACTATGTTGCAGCTATAATGATTTGGATGCTCCAGACGATGAAGTCACTGTAATAGACTACAGGAGTTTGTAGGACAGATCCCCCAAGGTGCGCTTGTTGCCTGTCACCCTCAGATAGAAGAACCAGAGGCAAAGTGATTGCTCACTGTACGTATTCCTTCAATCATCTTAATAATTTCTGGCAAACTGGGATATGGTTGTGACCTATTTGAAAATTTCCATGTAATTCTTTTACCATACTCATCCTTGTGATGAAATTGGACTAACGTTATGTGAGCAATTTTATACTACAATATATGCAGAATTGTAGTGTAGAAATTACTATATATATACAGAATAATTTATCTAAGCTCAAAGAAGTGATTTTTGAGCTGTTTATGTACAATGTTCTCTGGGTACTTTTACAGTAAGTTCAATTTTTTCCATTTATAGGAAAAAGAAAATTATTTTGTTTTTATTTGAGCGGTTCGGCTACGGCCTCTAATCTATGGACTTGAATCCTATTCGTGTGTATGAAAGAGAAAAAACATTATCGCAAGAGGTTGATCTTTTAGTCATTTGATCATCCATTTGAATAATGATTATTCAATAATAATGGAAGTTGGTTTAGTCTTACCACTTAGATGCTTGATTTCTTAGGTTCGGGCTAAGTCCTCTAAAAAAGGACTGGAAGTGTGAAGAATCCTACTTGATATTGAACAGATGAAATTGATCAGGTGTTGAGAATTCCAATTTCTGTGGAATTCCAATTGCAACGTAATTGGCAAATCAAAGACTGGCAGTGGAGCGTCGGCGCTGTGACTTTACATTCACCATCATTTCAAGTGCTATCATTCTAGTAAAATCTCTCCTACAAAATTACTCATAAGCAAAAACATATGGATAACAGAAAATAAGAGATGCATTAGCAGGCAGGCAGCATTACATGATGATGACGACGTCGATGATGACAATCCTAGCTCTTTAAAGCAGTCCTGTAAATCAATTATGTTGGCGGCTAGCTCACCGGCAGCTGTGGTGTTATTTGCCGGTGCCGCCAGCACCATGTATAACCAGCGGCTGTATATTTCAGGGTGCAGCCAGCTGGTTAAGCAAATATACAAACATGAATTCATCAGGGAAATGATTCTGGGTTGAGATATTGCACAAAGTATAGAATGCATGCCCATGAGTGTGATGAGGCTGATAATTGTGAAGGGCAAAACGCCTGGCAATAGTGAGGAAGCTGGTCACTAATTACCTACCACATTACTGTCACTTCCCTTCAATCTAACCAAAAGGGGAATTTTTTGCCATGATATGCATAATGCTGATGCATACACAAATTAAATCAACCTGCAGACTCATTACCAGGCAGGCAATGAATGCATCATCGACAGTAACTAATTATAAAAAGAAGATAGATTGCGAAATAGGCTAAATAAATTCCTTGTTCCGATTATTATTATTTCTCCTTTTGCTGGGGGAATCGTTACTCATCTTGATCAGTACTGTTAGAGCTCTACAACTAGTAGTAGACACTTCTTTATTGGCAGTGAATCACCATTTGTTTTTTATTTTTTCATTTCATTGGATATATACTCGTAGCTAGTACATGTTTTTATTTATAAAAATATATAAAAAGAATACTATTAAATCATGCAGTACGTAGTAGTTCACATGGGAAATGGCTTGGATGCAGCTGCTGCAGCCCATGATGCCCCAAGCCAATAAAGTGATGCGTGCCAAATAAATGATGATTAGGTCTAAATAAATGATGTGTATAACCCATCACTTTTATTAGTATTCCATCACTTTTGTAGAGATGCCGATAATCCATCACTTTTTACTAATATTCCATCAATTTGCAAATGCAGACCCATGCTCTGGCCAATTAGGGTCCACTAGAGATAAGGAAAGGACTAAATAAATGTTTTCCCCTTAATTGGATGTAAGTCGACCTACTAATAATAATAATAATAATAATAATAATAAATTCACAATACATAAACTGATATACTTCATGCACCACGCATTTTCTTTGACTTGATAAAAGAAAAAAAGGCATCTTTGCTTCTTCCTAGAGTAGACCCACGAAAGAGTGAAAGACACATTCAACTACTTATAAAACTATTCAAGCACCGGATATGATTGCACAATAATTATTCAATCCTCAAAATTAGTACTAGTAATAGTATTGAAGATGACGTATATAATTAAGTATATGAAAAAAATCAAACAATCCCGCGTACAAACTAAGTATTCAACATCAAAACCATTAGTATATTATTACAGGAATAAGCAAAAATATGGGATGGATCATGGAACCTCCTATGGATCCGATCCGCCGCCTTCAATAATCACAACAACAACAATAATAAAAATAAAAATAATAATAACAATAATCCATGTAATAATAATAATAATAATAATGTAATCTCTGTGTGTCCTCCTAACTTGTTGTAATAATAAGGTCTAAGCATCATAGGACAACGATCCATTGACTCCATTTTTGTCTTGATGATGAGCAGCAACGGAGGACTGATCACTCCCCTTTCTCTTTCTCTTGATCACCACGAACCACGTGAACGCCTCCAGCACCACCGCCGCCGCCCCCAGCGCGATCAGCACGCCGACGTACGCCCTCTTCCATTTCTTCTCCGGCTGCAACAGCTCGAATCCTTCGAAGATGTTGGCGATGCTGAGAGCGATGACGCTGTACCCGATGCTGTGGTGGTACACGTTCCAGTAGATTCTGTACTTGTGGTCCGGCTTCGGCCTCAACAGCAACGCGAATACCTGGAGCGTGCCGAACACGAACAGCGTGATCCCAATGTTCCTGTGCTTGCTCTGTTCTATCCCCGGCGATTCGCTCCCGATTTTCATCCCGGTCGCCCACCCGGCAACGCCGATTATGTACGCGGAAGCCTGGCACGACACGTGGATGTAGAACCAGGCCGGATTCGCCACCTTGAACACCTTCAGGTACCTGGCGGCCATGGCGCCCGCCGGCATCATGATTCCCCAACTCACTGCATTCAGCACGCCGTGTCTCTGCAATAATATAATTCACAGTATATATAAAATTAAAAAGATCCATTTTTTTATTTTACTGCTAAAAGTAATCGATTGAATTTAATTGCACAAGTAAATTAAATTTGTGTGCCCTAGTTAGTTTTTTTAGTGTACTCACGTTTCGTTTCCGGAGACGGGAGCTCTCGGCTGCGGCGCCGGTGTCGACGGCGCGGCCGGTGGCGAAATCGATAGTTCCGGCGGACTGCATATTTGGACCGGTGAAGGCGTGTGCTTGAGGAATGTTGTCGCTGGACGAAACGAGGCCGTTCTGCCAGACTTGGGTGAAGCTGGTGGTTGTTCCGGCGGGGAGCTCGAGGGTGGCGAATATGGCGTACTCGCCGTCGGAGCTGTTGAATTCGGCGCGGATGGAGGGGACGTTGAAGCTCAGAGCACCCTCCTGCAGCTGCGTCCCATAGGAGTTGCCGATGGGGGATGTGTAGGCGTGAACGGCGCCGGAGGAATTGTGGAGGGCGACCAAGCACTGGGAGCCCTGCATACCGCCGGCGGTGGGGTTGAGGGCCCAGACGACCCAGTTGGTGGAGGCCATGCCGGTGTGGCGGAAGGCGATATCGACGGTGCGGTTGGCGGGGTGGTAGGTCCAGTGGAGGAAGGAGCTGAGGACGGGCAAGTCGGCGCAGGAGGCGAACAGGGCGTTGTTGGTGAAAGTGTGGGTGGAGCATGACGACGACACCGTTTGGGCATGGGAGGAATTCAACCAATTACCAAGAGCCATCAGTAGAAGGAAACAGAGACAGGTGGGAATCCTAGAATACATGTTTCCCTGTTTTAGTAGATGATGAATTCTTCTTCTTCTTCTTCTTGTTGTTTCAAACTGGGGAATGAAATCAGGTACTACAGTGATCCTAGCTCCTCCTCCTCCTTGTATATTGGAAAATCCAGGGGGGTTGGGGAGTTGAGTTGAGTTGTGATGAAGAGGAAGATGGTGGGTGATTCAAAGAATCCAGGAAAGTGTGGGGTTATAAGCAAGAGTGGAAATGGAAGCAGGTGAGACCAAGTACTACTAGTTGTCTGTTGTCTGGCTCCGTCATTTCCTGAAATTGCGTGTCAAGGCAGCAGCTTTTAATTGGACTTTTCAATTCCTCCACAATTAAATTAAAATTAATACTACTTACTCTCTTAATAAGTATTCATTCATCGAAGAAGAGACTAAATCTGTCTGTGGTAGTTGTGTGTGTGACTCGGTCATTTCCAGAAATGAGAAATGGCGTGTGAGTCATTTGTGAAGATCTCTGTCTTGAGTCTTGAAATATACATTTGTAGGTGCTGGCATGCTTCGTTTTATTGGCGTCTTTGGTGGAGTACTAATAAGTTTTCATTTTTCTGCTCATATTAGTACTATATTTATAGTAGCTCTATCTCTCTGTAGCCTCAAAAGACCATTTAGGGCTCAGCTCACTTGTGATTCAGAATGGTTATGAGTGTCTTTTTTTACTCTTGAATTCCTAAGTTTACCGACTTTTATTTATATCAACATTCGATAATATTCATAGGCTCTCTTTGATAACCCAATATGATTGGCTAATATTGTTGGGACATGTTTACTTTGAATAAGATATGTTTGTTCACTTTGAATTATAAGGGCCTGAAGACCTTTTATTAATGTGCTAATTCCATGGTATTATCAATCTAATTGAACTAGGTCGTTCTATATAGTATTTAATTCCATTAACCATATCCATAATCAATCTAAGTTGATTAATAAGTGATCCAAAAAATTTCCGAGCAAAACCTATATACTCCCTCCGTTTTTTTTTATCTTCTCCCTTTGAATAGTAGAAACTATTCATTATGTAACGTTGATTCATCTTTTTATCATAGTTATATAAAATAAAACATAGTCAAGTGAGATGTTGTTGGATTCGTCTAATCGCGTAGTTTTAGAATATCAAATTTTTATAATTTTTACTTACATATAATATGAGATATTGATGATTGAAAATGTGCATTGGATTGCGTGCAGTGCATGATGGGTGAAGTTAAAAAAAAAAAGAGTGAGTACAAAATTTTATTCAAGTCTTCTGGCATTTCACTTTTACTGTGAATGGAGATATATCTACTTTCCACCCAATTAAAAATCCTACTATTTGATTGAAATCAGAGGTCTCTTATACTACTATTAAGCAATCATCCCAGAAACTTGTTCCCCAGGATTTAAAGTATGGCCAATGAAACAGCAGGTTCGATCATTGTTAGGAACCTGTTTGGCGAAACAGCTAACTCAGAATTAGCTTTTTATGACACAATTTAAGAAAATTAGCTTATTTAAAAAGACAAAAATAACTTAAAATAGTGTTCAATCAGCTCTTTTTGAAACCGCTGCAAATAGCAGCATTTTGAATTTTAGCTTATTCTAGGCAAAAAGTTAGTCTAGAAATTGTCAAACAGCTAATTTTAACTCATTATTACTCACAAAATCCGTTAACAGCTAACAACTAATTCTCAAATAGGCCCCTAGTATTTAGGACAGCCTCTCCACAACACAAGCATGCTGATTGTTGGCTGCTACAGCGACATACCCCAAGCTGCATAAAATATAAAATCAGCAGCAAAGCAAAAAAGCACTTCTTCTGATCGTTTCCCTCACTCATCAAAATTAGATATGGATTACAGAATAAGAGACGCCATCCGCAGACAGTCACATAATGATGATAACAACGACAACAATCCTCTTGGCTTTTTGGTTTTCTGCGTTTCAAGTTTATAATTTACTAATTTAGTGTTGAAAAAGGTCCTGTAAATCAATGATGTCGGCCAGCACACCAGCAGCTGTGGTGTCATTGCCGGCGCCAGCACCTTGTATAACCAGCGGTTGTTCCTTGTAGCAGCGGCTGTATATTTCCAGCTGCAGTTTGAGTAAATGTACAAACACACATTTAGGGAGAGATGTCATAAAGTTTACAATGTTGATGGTAGAATGCAGACGAGACTGATAATGTGAAAGGGAAAAGGCACAGCAATAGTGAGGAATGTGTAATTACTAATTACTTACCACATTATCACTTCCCTTCAATCTACCCAGAGCAGAATCTTTTGCGACTTCCCTTATGCCAACTTCACACCTAACATGGTGGCAAAAGGATGCATGAAATTATGATATTGCACCTTTCATTCAAAAGTTAAATGGTGCTATGATATGCATTCACAAATCAACCGGACTCATTACCAGCCAATACCTTGAGCATATTACGAATTATGAAATCTTTATTTTTTTGCAGACAATTGAGAGTAAAGTTGAGAACATAGTTCTTTTTCTATAGATGTGTAAGATAAAGATGGTCCAGTCATTTAGAGGAAAGAAATAGAAAACACATTTAAAGGAAAGGAAAGATATGGAAAAAAATATTTAAAGCTAAATGGGAATATATTTATTTCAATCAAACATATGGTGTTGTGCAGTTCAGTATAGCGGGATAAAGGCTTAGAACGATGAATTTTATTTATTTCCAGGTGCAACACAAATGCAATTTTAAAAAGTGATACCTGGACTCCTCAATCAAACAAACATAGCGCAAAGCATTTCCTCTTGAACAAGCATCATCGATCCTTCTTTTAATAGCTTCGTCAAGCGTTGGAAGTCCATTTTCTAGAAATTCTTCTGGGGGCATTACATCAGGTCCCATCTCTTCAGGATACAAGCTTTCTACCTACACAAGAAACCAACCTCAATGCTGTCCATTAAACATTGATTCCTGAACCACGTTGCATGTCACCAAAAAAACCCAACCTTAATGCTTTCCATGCTGATACGGTGTCCCAGTAGTCGAGCAAGGATCAGTGCCTATATACCAAAATAAAGTGCATAAATACTGCTGCATTGTGCATTTTCTGCTTCAGAACATCATTATACTAGGATTGAAGATATGAGGTCAATATTTGTCATCCCCATAGTCTATTTACTCAAGGTTGAGTAAAAATAAAACTACAAACAAATAAAATTCAAATGCAAATCAACCATTTTGCAAGGTTTTCTCCAAGACTGACAGTACTCATCTTTTTGATAGAACAGAATATGAAAAGATTTGCATGTCTTTATGGATGATATAGGTAACTAAACTTGGTTGTGCCATAACTTCAACATTGCTTCAGTGTCTAATCTAGTAATCACCTCTGAAATAAAAAGAAAAAAGGTGCTTGAAAGTGCAATTAAGAGAAGAATTCAAACCTTTCTAGCCACATCCATCCCGCCAAGATCATCCCGAGGGTCTGAGGCAAGCATGATATTTGAAAAGTCAAAACAATTCGTCCCAAAAGAAAGGCTACATGAAGCTAATACAGGTGGATAATGCAGACTTAAAGCTTTGGTTATCTTAGTTTGTGATGATGAAAATACTATGATGGGATGTAGATCAAGAACAAAAATAATATGACTGCGATGTTTCACCGGGTTCAGTGTATCCAAGTTCTTTTGCAGCTTTGACAACTTGACTAAAGGGTCTCCCTCCTTCAACCTCACTCATCACGTAGCCCAGTGTACCTAAAAATTAGAAGTATGGATTTTTATTATCTTAGTTTGAATTATCAATTAAGCATTCGAAAAACCTAGAGCTTAAATAAATGCAAACTTCATATTTCTAGAGCATGAATGAATATATACCGCTCAAACTTCCCATAATACGGTATATTGGGTCCCCCGATGAAAGTATACGATTTATAGTTGATATGACAGGAAGACCAGCACCAACCTACCATGTAAGTGATAAACAATTTTTTACAAGGGAATAAACACAAGTTAAAGGTGCATGGAAGCTTAATAACATGAATGATAACATAACTAAATCGCCAGCGAATTACTTGTATTCAAATAAAGAATACAAAATGATCCTTAGACACTTGTAATTCTGCTTTCTTACTTCATTATCATTATATAAACCAATGAACTTACAAAGAAAACATAATGAAAAAGATAAAGCTTACTGTTGATTCATGTCTAATTCGCCGAGGATGTGAAGTCAATTTGTCATAATTATCCTGCACATCATGATGAAATCATTTGATATGTTCATAGTTTTGAATTAAGCAGAAATCCAATGAGTTTCTTTAACTGAAGCACTTGTCACAAGATTTAGAGAAGTTAATAAAAGTTGAGCCACACGGATGACAGCATAAGATAATACTCCCACAAGGTGGCCTAGTTAGTGGAACACAAACAAACACCCAGAGACACATAATCTGAAAGCCAAAATATTAAATAGATCCAATTACCAGGGAAGAAGTTAGAGGCTTCTTGTTAGCCAGCACGACACAGCTATCTAAATTGACTGCTTGACTCAGCAGCTCAATAGTTTGAGAGCTGGCTGAGCAATCAATAACTGCTAATCCTGTTGATTTAGGTGTCAGTTATGTTAGTTCAATTAACATAATCACACCATGGCGGGCAGTGCACCCACATTAAATCTCAGTGCAAAATTGTATCATCAAAATCACTATGTGTAATTGGCATATTGCCATTGTATGCACCAAAACAAAGATTTTCAATTTCATTTAAATTAATTTCGGTCAAATCATTTTCTATCGTTGCTTAAATAGGTTTTCCCCTTTCTAGTTGATAAGTTTTGATATTCTAGTCATCTTGCTAGAACATATGATTGTTACCTGTGCACATGACCAAACCATTTTAAACTTATTTCCCTCTTTTCCTTGACATTTTATGAAAAACAAATACTATATTTGTACTATTAGTAAATTTCAAAAGAAATATAAGCCAATTGTACATAATTAGTAACAGTATAAACAATTTTTTGCTTCTATTTCCAGACAAAACGTAACCTAGAAATAACTGTTATGAAGAACGTACCCTAAATTTGAGATAATAATAAATAATAGCAGTGACGAAAAATATTTCCTAAAAGAAATAAAGAATGTATACATGATATAATATACCACTAGGCACTTATATTCGGGCATCATCTCTTCACCTCTTCACCAGTTTTTTTCCTTTCCCAAGAAAGGCACACATATACGGGCAGAGCTTGAAAGAATTATACTTACACCATTTTTCCGAGGTGTACAGATATGACCATCATAGAATAAGACACAATGATATAACCAGTGTAGATAGTACACTATCTCAGATGATCCTAATGTTTTCAACACCGAAATGATCATATTAAAACATGGAGTAAAAGTAGATGACAATGCCAAATGTTATTGCAGATAGCTGTGATCAAATAAAATATTACCAAAAAAACCATGGTAAAATTACATCCTACCAGATGATTTTTGCAGAGAAGAAGCAACATTGATGACTTCCCTTGCAACATCCTCTCCGAAGAACAATCGACAATTACCTACATTATGATACAAAAAAAGCACCACGACTGTCAATTTTTTAATATTGGTGAACCCATTCAAATGGAGCTCGTATAACATCTCAAGTCTCAAGGCTCATTAGGCAATGGTACAAACCTCAGTATATATACAAAGGCCACACTTCATTATTTAACCAATGTGGGATACTAACACCACATGGAAGCCATTAATTCTCAGCAATTACTAGCACATGTATACATACACCACACATATATAATGTGAATTGAAGCATTTCAACAAACAAGAAGTGGGCAGAAGGAAAGTACCAAAATTAGCTAGTTCTTGCAGAGAAGACCCCCCGGACTTGATTTTGCATAGGTGCATCAGAAAATCATCACTGAATTCAGACGCTAACACATCGGAAGCAGCCACCATGGATTTACTGTCGCACACTCCCACCACTCTGAGCCTAAGCCCTTGTTTGGCATGAACAGAGCGGCAGGAAACGATGTGGTGGAGGAGGTGACGGCCAACGCCGCCGCAGCCCATCAACAGCAAGGAGATGTTAGCCATTTTTATTCAAATTCAAAGGGCTCTAAATTTCTTCCTTAATTTCGATCACTTATGATCGGACGGTTTGTTCTCTGGTTCTTGCGTTTCCAATTTCACCTAGACGGTAATTCTTATGGAAGACTGGGTTTTGCTCTAATTACTGTTTGTTCTTAGCTTAGTGAAGGGGTTGACTGGTCAAAAATCCAAGAAGTATTTGTAGTACTTCGTCGTCTATTCCTTAATAGTATTTGTTACGGATTTATATTTTATGTAATCTAATACATATTTTTAATTCTTAATAACTTAAATTCTATACAAGTAAAAATTATAAAAATTTGATATTCGGAATCTATGCGATTAGACGAATCCAATAAGATCTCACTTGATTATATTTTATCTTGTATAATTATATTTAAAAGTTGAATCAAAGTTACTCAATGAACAGTGAAAAAACTCTCAACGTGTCAATTATTAAGAAAATGATGAAGTATTAAACTGATATAATTATTTAATTTAATTTAATTTAGTTTAATTAGAGTGATCTGAGCTCTTTATAAGAGAACAAGTCACCAACTAACATAAGAAATAACGGCATGAATGCTATGGCAGCATAAGCAAAAAGTCCTCGAATTTAATCTTTTGTGTATATAGAATTCTACTTTGGGAGAGACAACTCGTCAGTGCCCACCCGGAGATACCCTGATATTCATCTAAAAACTAAGATAAGAAATATATTTTTTTTTGTAATTATTGACACTCATGTGTCGACAAAAGTGTGTGAAAGCTCAAGCCACACAAATTATAAAAGGGGACAATGGGGAGGGATAATGGGTCGGGTGGGGAATCGAACCCGAACCTATAGATTAGGAGTCGGGAACATAAGTAAATCTGCATCCTCATAAGAAATACTCCCTCCGTCCCATATTTATCTTCTTCGACACTGTAGATACGGAGTTTAAGAAAGTTGTATTTTATTATTTTCATGTGTACTTTTTGAGGGGTAAATTTGTCTCTTTTTGTCTTGTAGTGCAATTGTTAGTAAAATTAAGGTTTGGTTTTTCTGTAAATATATGGACATGTAGGGACATTTTAGTAAAAAAAAAATTCCTTTTTTGGGGTAGGAAGATAAATGTGGGACGTCCAAAAATGGAAAGTAAGAAGATAAATATGGGACGGAGGGAGTAAATAATTAATTCAGTGAAATTAATTAATTCATATATAGAATTAATTGATTTATCACATTTTTAGAAGTGAATAGTGAATACCACTTTAATTTACAACCTTAATAATATTGGAGTTTCAAAACGCACGAGTCATTGTCCATTTGTTTTAACTTTTATTATGTTGTTTCATATCTGATACTAGTATTTTAATTGATCGATTGGGCACTTGATATGTTTGGTTACTAAACTGCCAACGTAAATAAGTACTTAATTGAAAATGAATCCAAATTTCACTAGTAAGTTAATATTCAGATTATCAATAATGAAATGCAAAATACTTTCAAATATATACTTAGAACATTAAAACAATTTTACTAATTATAAATTTACAGTATTTATTATTTAATGTCCTGATAACTAATTTATTATTTAATGACCTAAATTTATGAATCAAGCCATAATTTTTAGAAATCTTGATGGTACAGACAAAATGCAGCGAGCTAATACCATCTGCATATGGATATTCTTCTTCTACGTAAGAAAACTTGATGAAGTGATCCAATTACCCTTGTACAGAAAAAGAACTACACTACTCCTATTAGGAAATGACTAGGCAATTGTCTCCAACTATATACTTTCATTATTACTTAATAAATAAATCCTTGACTCACTCCATTCATAGGCCCCACAATAATATGTTACTCTATTTCACACCAACAAAACAAACATACATGAATGATGCTCCAAAATGAACCTTTTGAACCCTTTGAACCATATGCCCCTTTTTGCACTTCATTCCCCCAAATTTTAAAAAAACCAAAACCCCCACTTTCTTAATCTGCATCATACCTGACAGTTGATTTTCATTCCTCACCCATAGGCCATAGCATACATATATATACCCCCCGTCATATCACTTCTCCATTTACCTCATTCATCACCAAAGCCTTAACATAAGCTTCTTAGCTTCCCTTTCCTTTCATATCACAAAAAACACATCTTGTTTCCCAATGGATTGGTCAGTGCCTTCTTTTATCGCCACTCGATCCGGGCTCCTTTATCCGACGTGGTGGTTCGTGAGCTACAGGGTCACCATGTTCGTCCATGCTCCAATTACCCTGCTTGAGGTGTATTTGGCATCCATATCCACGCTCCTCAATTTGGTGCTCCTCAGATTCCAAGGTATGAAGACGACTCCCTTCGACACCCACCCCAAGACCATGAATGCTGTCACCGTTTTCTGTTTGTTGCTTGCATATTGTACGAGGCTCGAACATGCCGGGGCAAGAGTAATCGAACAACCTGTGAGCCATTTTGTGCACCTGTTTTGGTCCCTTGCTGCAGCTTCTTTGTTGTCCCTTTTACTGCCTGATTCCATCGCGACTCTTTTGTATGTCTTCTCCGTTGCACCTTCCGCTGTTGGCCTGCTGCATTTTGTCGCGCCGGTTATTTGGAGGAAGTTTCGAAATTTTCAGGGGATTCATTTTTTGAGGCGATCATTCAGAAACGAGAGGCAGATTGAAATGCTCCCTATTTAGGATGTTCATGAGATGCACAGGTATTGTTGTTGTTACTGTAAAATGAGTGCTCCATGAATCAAATAAAAGATAAAAATAATACTGTTAATAAATTTTTGATGCACTCCTAGCCCTAGGGACTCGGTTTGGGTCCTAAATTTGGATGTACTAATTGTGATGAATTTGTTCTAAATGTACCGTGTGTAATTGTAATGGATTCTGCTAATTGTGACGTACTAATTGTGATGGATTTGTTCTAAATGTATCGTGTGTAATTGTAATGGATTCTGCTAAATGTAATGATGGTATTAACCTTTTTTAAAAACAGGGTTGCTTACTTGTTTGGTATTATTACCTGACACTTCATATGATAATTATTTGGATCTGTTAAAAACAGGGTTTCTTGGTATTATTAACATACACTTAAACAGGTCAGAGGAAATCCTAATTACAATTTTGATCATATATTGAATCTATGTTCTTTATATTAGAGATGATTAGTCCTTTAAGCCTTTTTTAGGGAAAAAGTATGGGAATAAACATGGACTAGTAGAAAAATCACAGTAAAGTCATAAACACAGATTATTGAGTGAGGTACAAAAATGTTGAGGTTTGTGAGTGAAGAGGTGGCCTGGCAGTAAAAACACATGTACAAAAGAGAACTTCCTAGACAGCATAAGCACTTAAGCTTCCATTGCTTTCACCACATCATCAGCAACCTCTACAGAGCTTTCGTCTTCCTCCACATCGATCACATTATCACTCTCCGATGTCTCCAGCTTGTACACTTTAAATATCGCCAAATTCGTATCACCTGATCACAGGTTAAAAAGAAGCAAATTACACAAACATGGGAGGCTAATAGTAATGGTAATAATATTGACAACAAAGACCACATATGCAGATCAAACTTGGGTTCAGCTAAGAGTCTTTATTTTTTTAAAAAAAATTTTAGGGCTTAGGTTTGTTCTTAAAGTAACGATCTCAAGCTTGTAGTTACTCAATTAAATAAGAAACATATTCCTAATTCATCAAATTTAAGAAAATTATTGTAACTTAGGATTATACAAATCATCAATTATAATAGTACCATTATTTTCTTTTTTTTTTTTTTTTTTAAAATTTCACCCTAAGTACATTTATTGATTTCCTTCTAATAACAGTAAATGTAAGTAGTTAAAGAAAGCAGAACTAACAGGAGTGCCGAAATTCGACACTAGTAGAGCATGTTCGGTGTAGCACATAACATACCAAATGTTATAAGATTTCCAGGCAATACAGTGAAAACCACTCCAGGTTTGAGCCGCCTATCATCTATGAATGTGCCATTTGTGCTGTCCAAATCTGTAATCAATAGATTCCTGTCTGTCTTTTCGATGCGAGCGTGCAAAGCAGAAACTACATGAAGTTTGAATAACACGACACACAAACAGAAAACGTCAACTCAGTACAAACACATAGGTGGAGATATTTTTGCACAAAAGTTTGCAACTGCATAACAGATGTGAAAACTTGGGAGTACCTGTAGGCACAGGGATCACGACATCTGCTTTCTCACGAACACGTCCCACAGTCACTACATTCTATAAACCATGTCAGCACTGCTAGAAGCAATAGAAAACTATACTGAAATTGGGCACTAAAATTGGTGGTTGCGCATACTCACGGATGCTACTTCAAACGCGCCAGGTGGCGTAATCTTATAGCCAATGTGCCTTGAATCACCGTCGCCTGGAGAATATAATTATATATAAATATAAATATTCAGACAGAATGAGCACCTTGTTATAAATCATCTATAAGAGGCTGGTCAGAGCTGAAGCAGCATCATGGTCAAGTTTCTTTTCATCCCAATGATACCTATTTCCTGGTTATTGTTGAATCCCTAAAGCATTGTTTGATAGATCCTATCAAAGCCTCGAATCAAGGCCTAAGTTTTCCTAACGAAATTCGTGCAGACAATCTAGAAACCCACAAAATCAAATATGTTGAAACGTATCCCACAAATACAAATACAAATACAAAAATGGTGGAGAATCCAATAGGAATCCAATAGCTATACCACTCCTCAACCAGCTGAATAGTGACAAAAATATTCCAACAAGAATCAAACGAAACAAGTACCAAATTTTCATCATTCAAACACAACAAATCCACAAAAAACACTTAGATTGAAACACAAATTCCCATCAAAAAACAAGCAGCAGCATAAAAATCAAACACCCCATCATATGATCATCAAGCCCCTTTCCTCACGGTCAAGACTTCAACTCCCAACAAAATGAGCACATGAGAAAGCCAAAGATTTTCTGGTCCAAGACAAAAAAAAAAAAAAAAAAAACAAAAAAAAAAAAACCACAATGCAAAGAATATAAGCAGTTAGGGAAAGTAGTGGGTACTGACCAACGGGCTCGAGCAGCCATCTGACAGAAGCAGTAATGGCACCAAAGCTCCTGAGCTGCCTGCCACTGAATCTGAGGTTTCTGGGAAGACAATTGTAGCCAAGAAAATTCCGTGATGAAGAACTGTGGACCGTTGATTTTGCTGGGAAAATGGCTGGAGACAAAGAATTGGCCTTGGCATAGGATATGGAATGAGGGGTTGTCATTCCTATTTTCTTGATTGGCTTTTTTTTTTTTTTTTTTTTTTCTCCTCCTCTTTTTGGGGGTTTTCTTGGTTTTGTTCCTCACTTTCCCTTTCTTGAAGACAATCTTCAGAATTGTGAGGATGGTGGTGTGCAATCAATGCCGTCTGTTGAAATGCAGCCAAAAGAAATACTGAGAGAGTTGAAAGAGAAGGGGCAGGAGAGGGCACGTGGCAGATTGTAAGGAATTATGGGCAAGATTTGGAGATAACAAAATATCTTTTGAAGGTGGAGTTTTGTCTGAAAGTATTGAGCATGTGGAGGATATACTTGATCATCAAGGATGGACTTGTCATTTGTGAATTCTAGGTTTGTAGAGAGCTGTAGGAAGAAACCAATTACAGTACTTCACTTGTTTGGTTTAAATTGAACTATATAAATATTGTTCGATTCGGGTTGTTAATCATTATAAAGACTTTCCTCTAAAATCCATTTTTTACAAACCTATCGTCTTCCATCTTCCACTGGTCAGTGTTCCATTCCCATCCCCCCATCTCCAAAACTACTCATTCATCTCACTACTTAAATACTCTCATACAATAGAACCATCTTTAATAATCCCATGTGGAATAAGACATCAGACAGTTTACTTCTTATCCTTATCAAAGACCACATTGGAATTTCTTTTGTGGGTATTGAAGTGTTACTCTTCCAAAGCATTATTCTGCATACACAAAGACTCGAACCTGAAATATATTTGTTTAAGTTTCCAGAGCCCCATACCACTCGGGCTAACTGAGTTTGGTACCACCTTTTAATTTTGAACCCCTTAAAATCATCCAAATATTTTATATGTACGCATATACATCTATATATTATTAAAACCATTAGTGGTCAACCAAGTCAACATTTAATGTGGTGTCTCCATTCTAAATTTCAATTTTTTATAGATTTTTGCATTTTTATTTATTAAATTTAGATTTTTGAATTTGTTATGTATTTACTATTTATTTATGTTAAAATATATATATTGATTTGGATATGGAAATCCTAACTTTCATTTTTTAAAAGATTTGAAATTTAAAATTTTGTATATTTGCATTTATTTATATTAGATTTTGTTTTTTATTTATTTATTTTAGATTTTTGCATTTTTATTACAACAATTTTTATTTTTACCCAATTTTCAGTTTTTAAAATATATAAATTTCCTAATTTATATGAAATTTCTCCAATTATTAGCTTTTAAAAGATTTCAAATTTCAAAATTTGCATTTATTTATTTTATATTTTTGCATTGTTTTATCCCACAATATTTAATTTACCCAATTTTTAGTTTTAAAAAAGATATGATTTTAAGTTATATGGAATTCACACTATATCAGTTTTAAAAAGATTTGAATTATTTTTTTTTGCTTCACAGCCTATACAGGCTAGGGAAAGTGAAATAAGAAATCAAAAAATAAATCGACTACTGAAGACTAACGTCTCTGGAACCACGTGCCCGAAGCATCAGCTGCGAGATGAGGTTTGGCGTGATCTGGGGGAAAACCCACGAAGTAAAGAAGTGTTCACTATCTGCACATGTTTTGGCAAGGCAATCAGCCACTGCATTTCCCTCGCGAAGGATGTGACTAATTCTACAAAACTGAAACTTTGATCGAAGCTCCTCAATTCGCATCAAGACGTGGGCCAGCCAATGCAAATGATTAATGGGAGAGTTGATCAATCTAACCGCAGCCAAGAAATCACATAGACACCATATAGCCATCACCTCCAAATTCTTGGCCATTTGAAATTATGCAAATTAGATTTGAAACTTCAATTTTTGCATATATTATTTATTTATTTTAGATTTTGCATTTTTTCTTCCCAACTTTTTATTTATTTTTTGAGCCTATAAATACCACTCATCCATGTGCGTATAAGTTCCATTCAAATTTTGGCGGCCATTGCCCTATTCTTCTTTCATATCCTTTTACTGTATTTTGTTTGAAAACTGAATGTTGCTTTTCGGTTCCATTCAAATTTTAATTTTTTTAATCTATTTTTTAAGAAATACACCCTTTTTTTTAAATAAGTGTAACACTAGGAAATGTCACATGATTTAAGGTAAGCTAATATTTAGTTGAAGAATTACAATAATTAAATAAATAAAATAAGATGAGTCACATTTGATTTTATTCCTTTTGAGTTTTATTAATTAGTATAAAAAAATTAACAATCTAAGTATAATTAGTAAAAATTATTAACCTTCAAACATTTCAAATATGGTAACATAACAATTATTTCCAAACACCAAAAAAAAGAAAGTTTAACACTTAAGAAACAAATGAAGTAATTTATTAATCTATATTTAACAGATTTATAATTGACGAAAAACAAATTAAAGATATATCCAGCTTTGTTAGAAGTTGAAAGGCTAATTGCGGCAAATTCTATAAATTTAAAATTTTTCTCTAGAATGCCGGTATTGAATGAAGTTTTAAAATCTAAAACAAATAATCTATTGATATTAGAAGAGACATTTTATAATAAGGAATAAATGAAGATGGATTATTATAAGCTATTTTCTTTGTTGATTGATGTTTAGAAGAATGTTTATAATAAAATAATATATATAGTTGATAGTGATGAGGGTTGATTTTTTTTTCTTTACGTCGTGGAACTGACAAGACATTTATCGATAATTTATCTAGAAAACATTTATGTTTAGCCTTTTATGGAAGATGTGATATTGTGATGCTGGTAGCATCCAGTGGAATATCACCCCTACTCCTTCCAAGAGGTAGGACTGCTTCTAGATTTGTTATTCCATTAGATTGTGACGAGAATTCTACCTGCAAAAAATTTATCCTAAAAAATTATTTAACCTCTATTCTCATTAAAACAAAGCTCATTATTTGAGATGAAAATTCTTGATTAGTAGAATGATTATGAGCCCGTCTGAATTAACCAAATTCGCCATTCGATTTTGGAGGAAAACATTCCCCTCGCATTTTGTTTCACTATGACTATTAAAAAAATAGTCAATTTCAATATTTAAATAAGGTTGAACTCTATCTTCAATAATCAGTTTTTATCATATGTCAGTGATATGTTGTAATATCCCGTGTCATTAGAAAGAGGAGACTCGAAATATTAATATGTAATTAAGATGGATTAACTCGAGATACTACAAAAAATGTTGTTTACAATGAAAATTATATATGACAGAAATTTGCACAATGAATACTTCATGTAGATGGTAATTGGTAAAGCTGATATTGATCTTGGAGATGTGCAATTAGATATTGCATTTTCATATGATAAATTTATAAACTCTACGGATGATCTTGTAGCGGCAATTGATGAGAGTACTTATACAAATATAAACTGCACCACTTCAAATCCAGACATTTTTAAAGATAGTGCTATACTAATCCCTACCAATGAGATTGTTTGATTCAATCAATGATTACATCATGGAACTTATGCCTGCAAATAAAAATTTATACTTCCTCCATTTTTTTTTATCCTTGCTCCGGACCCACAGTGCATGCAGTCCAATGTATATTTTAAACCATTAATACTCACTTTCGGTACACATAGAAGTTTAAAAGTTCAATATTGAAAAACTACAAGATGAGACGAATCTAACAAAATCTCACTTGGCTATATTTTAACTTGTATAACTATGATAAAACTTTAAGTGTGAACAATAACATAATTGCCAATGGGGCAAGAATTAAAAAAATGAAGAGAGTATATACCAGTTTTAACAATATTTGTCAAGAGGATGAAACATAAATAATGCCAGTGAATAAATTTCACTGAATATCTAAACACGATCAATTGTTCTGAATTACCGAATCAGGAAATATAGTTGAATGAGAGTTGCATAGTAATGCTTTTGGTAATTTAATCCATCGAATAAATTATGCAATGAAAGTAGATTGATAATAACCAAGATGAGGAACAATAAAATTGAGGTTAAACTAACTTGCGAGAACTATGAAAGTAAAAAAATCTTGATTGTACCGGATAAGCCACGGAAGCTAAAGAAGACGGTATAATTAAATTATATCATCATATACATTCTCTTTCGAATATATATAAAATCATTACACATTTTTCATTACTCAAAATACAATTTATTACTCCCTTCATTTTTGCATAATTGTAACATTTCTATAATTGTTACTATTTATTGAGTAAATTTGATTCAATTTTTAACACAGTTAAATAAAATAAAACATAGTCAATCGAGATCTTATTAGATTCGTCTAATCGCGTAATTTTCTAATATCAAATTTTTAGAATTTTTATTTTTACATAGTGTGAGATATTAAGCGTAAAAAATGTGTATTGGTTTGCGTGAAATGCAGGAATGTTACATTTTTTGAAAATGGGGAAGTATTATTTTATATAATATAAGTATATATTATATAAAATATATAATTATGCCCGTCGAGTCTCGACGGGTTACTTACTAGTTTATGATAAAACTAACTAATATACCTCCGTCTAGTTTATCTCATATTTTGCTCCCACAAATTGTTATTCGCTGCCTTCCAAATAACTTCAATATTTCAAAATCGTCATAACTAAAAATATTCTACTTCCTCTGTTTTCTTTTTGTTTGCTACGGACTCACCAGCACGCAGTCCAATGCACATTTTAAATCATTAGTAACTCAAGTTCGGTATAAGTAAAAATTCTAAAGGTTCGGTATTTAAAAACTACAAGACAAGACGAATCTAACAAGATCTCAGTTGACTATATTTTAACTTATATAACTATGATAAAACTTCAAGTCAAAGTGATTGTGTGAATAGTGTCAAATTCACTAACGTAGCTATCATTTAAAAACGGAGGAAATATAAAATAGTATATACTCCCTCCGTTTTCTTATTATTGTAAAGTTTGGAATTTTGATACTGTTCACACTTATACTTTGACTTAAAGTTTTATCATAGTTATACAAGTTAAAATATAGTCAGGTGAGATCTTGTTAGATTCGTCTCGTCGAGTAGTTTTTAAATATCAAACTTTTAGAATTTTTACTTGCACCGAACTTGAGTTATTAATGGTTTAAAATGTGCATTGGACTACGTGCACTGTAGGTTCGTTACAATTTTTAGAAAATAGAGGAAGTATATATTATACAATTGTGTTATATTATTAGACGAATTTAATAAAACTATACTTTTAACTATATTTTTTGTAGTATATGCCAACAGTCAAATTAAATGAAAGTTCAATAAAGAAAAATATATGGAAAGTAAAACTAGTCAAGTTAAGTTGCAGAGATAATAACTAAAATATGCCACCAGAAGGAGTCATTTCCACTTTTAGACCACCATATTTTGATTTAGGAAAACGAGAGCCATTAGAAGGATTTTGGGCCTGAATTTAGGCCAATGGGCTGGAATTCGGGCCGCGATGACCTAAAAGTGGAAATGACTCCTTCTGGTGGCCTATTTTTTTCCAAATTTTTTATTTAATGTAATTAAAATAAATACTCATTATGTTCCATTATTTATATCCTATTTTTTTTCTTGTTCCAATATTTTTATTTTTTAAAAAATAATTAAATATTAATTGTCAAACTTACCCATCATATCACATTAATAAATAAATATATTAAACTTTCAAACCCACTACCATTAATAATTCCAATTCATCCTACAACCACATATCAGTAATCACACATAAATAAATAAATTAAAATTGTAAACTCATTACAATCACATTATATAAATTCTTAAGTTACCTTTTATTACAATCACATTATATAAAGGTAACGTAAGAATTTATATAATGTGATTGTAATGAGTTTACAATTTTAATTTATTTATTTATGTGTGATTACTGATATGTGGTTGTAGGATGAATTGGAATTATTAATGGTAGTGGGTTTGAAAGTTTAATATATTTATTTATTAATGTGATATTTTTTTTTGGGAACATTGAAATTTCATTTCATTAATCTCCTAAAACCAAATTACATCAGACACCATCACACGTCTCCAATGCACCCCAACTACACCGTCCAACCTCACAGCTTAACCATCAACCAACATACACAGACATACATAATGACGCACCATGAGGAAAACAAAGCAATATCGAAAAAAAAACCAGCTCACACAATAACTGGTATGCAGTCACGCAGAATCAGAAAAGCCAGAAAGACAGAATGCCATGCTACAGTTAATACCAAGCTTCGAGTCGCCCCATACCTTTAGCTCCTAGCCTTGCCCAATGGTCAGCCACATCGTTCTTCTCCCGTATAATATGCTTGACCCTTACAACACCAGCCAACTTCAAGATAACCAGAATAGGACCCAAAAGCTTGCTGAATCTCCATGGAATACTACTGGGGTTATTAATTCAGGAAACAACATTCGAAGACTCGCATTCAAACAGTAATTTCGGGAGAGGAAAACCTTGATCCCTGGCGAGCACTGAGCATACCCGACTTATAGCTGTTATCTCCGCCTCAATAGAATCCGTATGTCCAATGAAATCTGAGAGAATAAAAATAATCTTGCCCTCCGCATCTCTAATCACACCGCCTATACCAGCATCTCCAGGGTTTCCAAAAGAGGATCCGTCGGTGTTAATCTTCCACCAACCAACATCCGGCCTCTCCCAAACTAGACCCCCACGACCCGCCTTCGAAACCAGGCCTCTACTCCGCACAAGATTGTGTGGGAAGCTAGTGTCCCAGCATACAAAATGTGAAGCCTCTCCATTAAAAGCAGCCTGCCACCAAAAAGTGATCCTCCAGCGCAAATCTTCCCCTGCCTTCTTGAGATCAATTTGACGCCCGTTAAATACCACATCATTTCTTACCTTCCAAATAGTCCAAATGATTGCCATCCCAGCTATGAGCCAAGACCCCCTTCGGCTCTGCTTAATCTGACAGCCGAACCACCAAGACATCAAATCAAAAGCTTTCCCCGGGATCGCCCACTCAACTCCAAACCACTCCACCCCTTTGTACCATAAAGGAGCAATCGCTTCACACTTACAAAATAAGTGTCCTACAGTCTCCACCCCCTTCCAACAACAAGGACAAGTTGCATTCGATGCCTCAATAATACCACAATAAGCTAGCTTATCCCGGACAGGCAAGGCACCCATTACCACTTTCCACGCCAAAAGTTTAACTTTCATTGGGCATTTTAGTTTCCAAAACACTTTCCAAAACCACCGCTTCTGACCCGCATCTTCCCCCTCCGTCCGATCCCAGTACGATCTAGAAGAATACTTTCCGGAACTTTCCTTCGACCATACTACTCTATCATCACTCCACCTACACAGTGGCTGACTATTAACTACATCAAGCATAGCAGACCACTGCCCCAACTCCCAATCAAAAATTTGACGTCTAAGCTGGATCCTCCACTCCCACTCATACCCTATCCAATAAACATTGTCAGCTATCTTGGCATCCTTTTTAACTGCTAGGGCAAATAATCTTGGAAACATATCTTTCAATGTTCTCTTTTCATCAATCCACACATCTTTCCAAAATCGAATATTCACCCCGTTGCCAACCTGCAAAATAAAGCCACTGTTTGCCTGGCCAGCCCACGTCTCCCAGCCCCTACAAATCTGACCCCAGGTTGATCGGCCAGTCTTCATCTCGGGGATCAAAGGTGACATCTTACCATAATACTTAGCATCTATAACTTCCTTCCAAAGTGAATTCTCGTTCCCGAATCTCCACCTCCATTTATTTAAAAGAGCCGCATTAAACTTACGAATATCCCAAACAATAAGCCCACCTACCTCCTTACTGGAACAAATCACCTCCCAACATATTGAGTGAAACTTCCTGTCTCCTTCCCATTCATTCCAGAAGAAGCTCCTCTTGATTCTCTCAATGCGATCTGCTACAACCCTTGGGACTCTAAAAATAGAGAGGAAATAGACCGGAAGACTGCATAAAACCGATTGAATCAAGCAAACTCTACCCGCCTGAGACAACAATCTCCCCTTCCACCCTTCTAATCTCTTCTCAACCTTATCTAGCACCGACTTCCAGATTTCCACTCCATTGGTCCGACCACCTATCGGTATCCCCAAGTACTTCATCGGCCAACGTCCCACACCACAACCTAAAACAGCCGCAGCTTCTACTACCAGGGAATCCGGGCAGTTAATCCCAAATATCGAACTTTTCCCAAAATTGATTCTTAGTTCCGAGGTCACTGTCAAGCACATTAAAATCCTCTTAATGAGAATAACTTGCTCAATCTCCCCTTCGCAAAAGAGTACCGTATCATCGGCATATTGAATATGTGTTATTATAGGGCCTTCAACTCCTGTCCCCAGCCCCTTGAACATCCCAGCTTCTTTTGCATTTATCAACAGTCTATTCAAGATTTCAGCTATCAAAACAAAGAGGTAAGGTGAGAGGGGGTCACCTTGCCTTAGACCCTTATGCATCTTAAAAAATTCCGTGGGGGATCCATTGATCAAAACGGCCGCCGAGGCACTTGATACACACTCCTTCATCCAGTCAATCCAAACCCGATCAAAATTCATAGCCTTTAGAACCCGCCAAAGAGCCTCCCAAGACACGTTGTCGTATGCTTTAGCAAAATCGAGCTTGATGACAAAACCCATTCGGCCGGCCATCTTAGTGGACTGATGAACCTCAGCCGCCACCAATACCCCATCCAAGATTTGACGCCCCTTTATAAATGCCATTTGAGATCGCCCCACTATCTTATCCATGACCATTTTTAGCCTTAAAGCTAACACCTTCGCCACAATCTTGTAGACGCTCCCCACTAACGAAATAGGACGATAGTCACTAAGTTCAAACGGATTCTCGACTTTAGGGATTAGCTTAATAAAAGATCCACCCGCAGCCCTAGGTAGGTTCTTGCCCTGCTCCAGATTTTTAAAAACTGCCATAAGATCCTCTTTCACTACATTCCAATAGCGTTTAAAAAAGCCTATGTTGTAACCATCAGGGCCTGGCGCCTTATCCCCGTCGCAACTCCAGACGCCTTCCTTGATTTCGTCCTCTGTAAAGCTCCTCACCAACCTTCTACTATCCGCCTCCTCCAATACCGCCAAGCCTATCTGATCAACATCAAAAATCTCATCCCGATGCTTAATAAATTGTTTCTGGAAAAATTCGAAAACTTTTGCTTTAATCTCCCTTGGATCATCCACCACTGCGCCATCAACATTGAGAGCCCCAATATGAGCCCGTCTTTTGTTTACAGCGGTAGCCACATGAAAAAATCTAGTATTAAGGTCCCCCTCTTTTAACCACCTTATTCTAGATTTCTGCAACCATCGACGTTCTTCCGCCAACATCACATTTTTCAAATCCAATTTCTTGCCTCTCCAAACCTCCAACAGCCCCTCGTCTGCCTCACCACTCTGTATTTCAGCCTCCATGCCCCCAATTTCAGCCTGAAGCTGATGCAATCTCCTATCTAACACCGAACCTCCATACCCCTCCCACCCGCGAATCCTGTTCTTAAGAGACTTGAGTTTGCCGAACAGATTGCCTCCTCTCCCTGACCCCTGACCCCCCCTACTCCATTCCTCCCTAACCAACTCCGCGAACCCCTTCTCGTCCATCCAATAATTATAAAAACGAAACGGTTTCGGTCCCCAATTTTTATTTCCAACTTCCAAACAGACCGGGAAATGATCCGACAAAACTGTATCACACTTCTTCTGGACAATCTCCTCCTCCAAGCACAACCAACCCGACAAGATCAAGAACCTGTCTAAGCGACTTTTCGCCCTCCCCCCTCTTCCAATCCAAGTGTAGTTCCCTGCCTCCATTGGAAAATCAACCAACCCCATCTGATGGATGAACTCCCTGAATTCCCTTATTGAACTGGAATCATCAGTCAGCCCAACTCGCTCTGCAGCATTTGCCACCGCATTAAAATCTCCTGTTAAGCACCACAGCTCGCCATTAGATGTATCAAGTTTCTGCCTCAACTCACCCCAGAACGCAGCCCTCTCCTGTCTATCATTTGGCGCATGAATATTAACCAGATTCATTATCCCTTCTATGCCCCCGATTTTACCCTTCACCCAAATGAACTTCTGTTCCCCAACTACCATTTGAAAAGAAGCATGGTTTATATCCCACACCACTAGAAGTCCCCCAGCATTTCCGATGGCCGGATAGAAACAAAATCCGCAATCACGAGACCCCCAAATCCGGTGCACCAGTCTGTCCCTAACCTCTGCCATTTTAGTCTCTTGGAAGCACGCCACAAAAGGCCTAATTTTTCTACACAAGAACATCACCGCTCTCCTCCGAACACCCCCATTCAGGCCTCTCAAATTGCAAGTAATCGCTCTCATAAATGCGTGTCTCACCAACAAGCTTGCACCCCCTACTGCTCCCCAGCCAGCATCTCCCTAACCCGCCCCAACGCCACTTCCTTCCCAACTATGTTCCGTAACCCCAATTTGTCAGCAAGCTGCAATATCTCCTCCTCCTCCGACCAATCGACCAATTTCACCCCTTCCCTTAACCTAACTGTAGAAAATTGCAATCTCGCAAATTCATCTCGCACTGCCCTCATCTTGCCCCGATGATTAACCCCTCTCCCTCTAGCCTTACCCCCCAATCTTCTGCCTTTATAATACCTCTTACCTTTCAAACACTTCCTCCATCCCGCTACCTCGGCCATGGCCTCCTTAATAGCCTTTAGATCTGACCCACCAGAATTCGCAAGCTCGAAACCACTCCCCGACAAACTCCCCATATCGGCAGCCGCAATCTCAAGACCCACTCCCCTTTCTACATCACCTAGCCCAGCCCTCAGCAGATCATCACCCTGACTATCAGACACCCCCCTCTCAAATACAAGAGAATTCTGCCCGCCCTGCTCATCGTAATTGCTCTCGCCAATTGACAAATGAGCTTCTCCTCCCTTTTGGGTTAGTAAGCGGTGGCCTGTAATTTCGCCTTCAGATAGGTCCATTGGGCCTTTCCCATTCTTGCATAAGACATCCTCTCCCTCCTTACTAGGCCCAATGCCATCCCCCACCCTATAGCCGCCATAATCTGATATCCGGCCCATTGTTGTAATACAATGACTCCCATCCCTACGCTCCAGCCTCGGCCCACCACCTATATGCGAAACAATCATTTCCTCCTCTCCAAGCAATTGGCTCGTCATAACTCCCGCCGCTTCCACCGCCTCTCGGGATTTGTTTCTACACGCCTCGGTCCTTCCAACATTCTTACTATCGACCGAATCTGCTGGTTGAACTCCCCCATGTACCTTCTGGGGAAAATTGCCCGTTTTCAAAAAACCCGAAGTCCCGGATCTCCTTTCTGCCTCCAAACCTGGTGGAGAATCCCTAACCCCCGACCTCCCGTTAGCCTCCATCTCCGGAGACCCTTTTGACTCCGACCACCCATGGTGTTGGTCACAAGAGAAATAAAATAAAAATGTTGGAACAAGAGAAAAAGAAAGTATGATATAAATAATTGCATGGAATGAGTATTATTTATTTTAATTACATAAAATAAAAAAGTAATTTAGAAAAATTAAATTAGGCCATCAGAAGGAGTCATTTCCACTTTTAAGTCATCGCGACCCGAATTCCAGCCCAATGGTCTAAATTCAGGCCCGAAATCCTTCTAATAGCCTATTTCCCTAAATTAAAATATCGTGGCCTAAAAGTGAAAATGACTCATTGCGGTGGTCTATTTTAGTTAATGCCTCTAAGGCTGCGTTTGGGAAAAGAGCTAGCGATTAGTGTTTAGTTTTTAAAATACATACTAAAAATAGCCTAAAATCCTATTTATAGTAAACACTAATTACAGTAACCGCCAAATTTTAATCTCTAATCTCTAAACTCAGAACGCTCCTCTCCCCCAGCTTTTAACTTTCCAAACTCCAGACTCTAAATTTTAATTTAAAATTGCATTACCAAACACCATTATTCAAATTTAAAACTATTTATTACCATTAATTTCAAACTCCAGACTCTACTCTCTAAACTCCAAACGCTAAACTCTAATTATTTCCAAAACCTATCCTAAGTTGCACGGAGGGAGTATTAAAACTCACTTTGAATTAGAGGTGCTAAATTGACCCGAATTTGACACAACGAGTTTGCTAGTTTCTGACACGTTTAAATATACAGGGCAATATGAACCCGACACATATAATAAATGGGTTGATTTAAGGTTGAATCTTCTAATCCAAAGCCAACAAGATAACCCGTTTAACAAATAGGCCAATTTCAGATCATTTTCAAGTCAATCCAATCGGACATATTTATAATATGTAAATTCTTAAATTATACAATATGTTTATAAATAATTGTATGGATGCACAAAGTTAGCAGTTGAAGCTACAATATCTATTTTTTGGCATATATCGAGTATCTTCAGGCCACATTGAACCCAAAATTAATCTCTTTAAGATCTGATGGGTATTGAAGGCTTATTTCTCTCAAAATAGTATTCTGCATACACAAATGCTCGAACTCTAGACCTTTGCTTAAGTTGCCAGAGCCGCAGAGCCCCATACCACTGAGGCCAACTACATTTAGTAAGCTACAATATCAGTTATTTCTTTGTTCTGTATATGAAAATACCGGAGTGTCAGTACTATATACTTCTTCCGTCTCACTATAATTGTTACATTCGCTTCCGACACGCTTGTCGATACACATTTTTAACGGTTAATAACTTTAATTGTGTATAATAAAAAAATTATAAAAAGTTGATATTCTAAAACTACAAGATTAGACGAAATTAACATCTCACTTGACTATGTTTTTCTTGCATAACTATGAAAAAAATTCGAGTCAAAGTTAAACAGTAAATAGTATCCAAAAGTCAAACGTAATAAATATACTGAGACGGAGGTAGTATACCACACTATTATGTTATGATTTCCGCTTTCTGGAATCTGTATACTATTATCCGATGACCCAAACCAGTTTAATTTGGGGTCATAGGATCTTAGCAGCTGAGGTTCGTATCAAGCAATCTGGCTAGAGGTGTCAATGTGGGTCGAGCCCGTTGGATGGGCCCACCCCGCAAGGCAAAATATGTGGGGCGGACCTAAGATTTTAAGGCTTGTTTAGATGCGGTCCTAAACGGGCTCATCCCATGGCGGGGCGGGCTTTTGCGGGTTAGACCCGTGGGCTTTTGCCAATTTTTTTATATTTTTTTCTATACTAAATTTTGAATATTGATTAATTTATTTGGTAAATTCAGTGGCTAACATTAACTCATTAAGTCATCAAATATAAATCATAATTTTAGTTACACAATAAATTGCAAATTGTTATACAAATAGTCGATCTCTTCTAATATTTCTCTGCTTCTCTATATTATTCGTATTAGTTTTTTTAAGTATAAATTATTTTTTTATTTTATTTATTAAAAATTGTGAATGCTTGTAAATTGTTATATTTTATTGTCAATTATCTTACTTTTAAAATATAAAATCAATGCTAAAACAACTTAACCTCCTAAAGACTTCGACCGTCAGACACAAAATTTTTATCAACCCAGCCATTAACTATAAAAATCTTTTGTCTTGTCCAATATTATATTTCTAAAATATAATACACCCATTTAATATTACAAATTGAAATAAATTCAGTTTTAAATAATTATTCAACAAACGCACTATAAAAGTAAATAATCATGCCAAAAATACACATTTTAACAATTTATAATTTTAATATCATTTATAAATCTTTATACCTTATTTCAGCGGCGCATCCAGAATTTTTTCAGTGGTATCACAAAAGTAATGAAAATTATGTTGAAATTAAGGAGGGTAGCCAAAATATAAAAACTATTTTTCTTTTTTTGGTGAGACAGCCTAAGAAGGCGAGCGAAAGGAAATGAAAGAAAAAGAAAACTAGACTAATCGAGAGTACAAAGTGCCATCCGAGTCTCTGCTAATCAATGCCCCAAGATCATCTGGTGGAAAGGCCCAAGTGGTGTAGAAATCTTCTTCAAGAGCAGCTTTTCAAGCTAATGTATCCGCAACCTGATTGCCCTCATGATAGACATGATGAGGCATGGCAACGGCCATTACCAGCCTCAACTCATTGAGGGAGTCAACATAGCAAGCGTCCAAGGAAAGGCCAAGCTGCTGCACCAGGAGTAGGCCAAAACACAGCACCACTAATTCGACCTCAATAATTGATCTAGCACCCGTCTGTCCGCCACACCCCTTGATCCAATCCCTGTTACTCTGCCGAAAAACAGCACCAAAACCGGACTTCAAACCTGAGGAGAGCACACAGCCGTCTGTGTGCAACACCGCCCCTTGCACGCCCTCCTCAATCCATTGAACTGTCCGTATCGAACGCTCCCGCCGCCTACGAGCAACCTCCTTCTCCATGTGCCTGTTAAGATGTGCAGCCTTAGCACACAGCCTGCCGCACGATAAGTTGCTCGCCTGGAACAACTTATTATTGGCTCACACCACACCGTCCAAAGAGTAGCCATAAAATGCGTCCCCCATGTACGCCAAGCCCATTCAAGCCAATGCCGACCATCCACAAGAGCGAGATGCTCAATCATATTATGAAATTGAAAACCACCCTTATCCCAAACATGAGCAGCCCATGTGCATAGGAATAAAGCATGTCTCCAATCATCCACCTTGTCACCACAAATTGAACATAGAGGGGAAGCAGATAAATTCCATTGAAAGCGAAGGAATTACAAGGCAGCGCCCCATGGCCAATCATCCAAAGAAGCACGCCAACCTTTTCTAGGATTTGTTGTTTTCACATCCAATCCCATCCAAGTTCATGCGGGGGATCCGGACAAAGCCACCTATAGCCTGAGCGAGCATTGTAGATGCCAGTAACATCTCCACGCCAATGGATGAGGTCAGGCGTCTCAGGATTCAAATAAGGGGCTGGAGATGCCATTATTCGATTCTTCAAGTCGACAGGAAGCCAAGAATACACATTACTAAGGTTCCAACGGCCATCAATAATAACATCAACAATCCGCAAGTCAAGATCCTGTGTAGCAATAAACGGAACATTCTCTAACATGCACTTGCCCTCCCACCATGGCGTGAACCAAAATGAACTGCCTCCATTGCCAATCCGAACACCATATGCTTGAGAAAAGTGAGCTGCCACTCGAACAAGCGCCCGCCACACCTTTGTAGCTCGGTAATGAGGCCGTGGCATCAGTCCCTGCCCAACACCATATTTGTCACGTAAGGCCATGATAATGGCCAGAAATGACCATTATTTTCAATCCATTTCCGTGTCTCAAACGGGCATTTGATCGCATTCCGGTCTTACATTAAGTAAGAAAGCAGTAGAATTGGACTTATTTATGCATGATTGTAAAAACATTGAGCTGGTATGAAAAATGGATAAATATGTAATTTTATTACACATATATGTTAGAAAAATCCAAAAACATGAGAAAAAGAAAAGAAAAGAAAAAGGAAACAAAAAGATGGGAAAAGAAATGAAGAACCCACAAAAAGTTGATTTTTCAGGATATTACGACGCTAGACGCAATTACGGCGCTAAGCATGGATAGCGCCGTAGCATTGGTCCAGCGCCGTAGGAGGAAATCAAAGCAGCAGCCTGAAGAGGAGCGGACGGCGCTAAACATGGATAGCACCGTAATCAAGCATAGCGCCGTAGAAGAAGGATAGCGTCGTAGGCTGTCCATTCAGAAGCAAGAGTGTCTTTGGGATGGAAGACTACGACGCTACACCTATAGCGCCGTAGCAAGGATAGCGCCGTAATCCACCGATAGCGTCGCCAGAATTCAAATTTCAAGGCCTGGGGGCCCATGGGCCTAGGGTTTCCCACCTATAAATAGAGGTGTTGACTCCCTGGTCTTGTCACTTCACCACATTCTCAAACTTGAAGACAAGAGGTTGTTCTTGAGAGTAGTGTAGGTTAGTTAGATTAGTTAGTTTATTTTCATGTATTATTTAATTTCTGCACTTAGATTAGTTTAAATAATGCATAGATTAGTGTTATTTTAGGGCTTCCAGTTAGGTTAGCCATGGTTCTCTCCTTTTACAGTTTTGTTAAACCTTTCTTTAGGTTTGAAATACCCAAATGATGGGTATTATCAAACCATTTTATGAAAAATGGGAAGATAATCTTTGAAAGTATCCCAAAATCATGAAATGGACATGGGTCCATAGATTCTATGCTTTGCTCTTGATTTCATGACCATTTGGTCATTTTATTCTTACTGTTCATGTGGGTTTTCTGTTTTCTTTTCATTTTTTTTGGGATTCATGCATGAATGTTGGTTGAAAACCCTCATTTGGGTTTGTGGTTCATGAGTGTGTAGTTTAGTATAGTTTTATCCACTGTTTTGCATTCCCTGCATCTTATTTTCACTGTTTTCAGCTTGTTATTTCATTTTAATGCATTTGTGAATCATGAACTCAAAAATAGGGCTTGCAATCGCAGAAATTGCATTACCCGAACAACAACATGCTTCTGGGCTAGCTACGACGCTAACCGCCCTACGGCGCTATCCTTGGATAGCGTCGTAGGTAAGGTATAGCGCCGTAGTTGCCCAGAACTTAAACAGAATATTGCCCTACGGCACTAAACCAACGGCGCTATCCTCGGATAGCGTCGTAATTTCTGTTTAGCGCTGTAGGTCCCAAAAAAAAAAAAAAAATTTCTTTATCTCTTAGAATCCACCTACGGCACTATCCTTACGACGCTATCCTAGGATAGCGCCGTCATTTAACGTTTAGCGCCGTAGTATCTCTTCTTTTTCAAAAACTTCTAAACTTCTCAAAACCACCTACGACGCTACCCCTACGACGCTATACTAGTATAGCGCCGTAGTAGTGTATAGCGCCGTAATTACCCCTTTTAATCCAGAATTTATTCTCTCTTACACCAACCCATGACGACGCTACCTTCACGGCGCTATCCTAGGATAGCGCCGTCACATCTGTCTAGCGTCGTAATCAGCATCCTCATGCAGATTTTCCATTCTCCATCTCCATCATTAATTGATTGAACCCTCTAGTATTTAATGATCCATGAGTTAATTAGCAATAATTAAATCACCAATCATTGTGATTAGAGGACCTTTGTTCAATTGCCATTAAAACAATTTTCTATAAACAAAATCATGATGACTTGAGCAGATAATCCGGACTGTAATTAATTATGGTAGGAGGGATTATTTAAGATCATCAATTGTGGACCAAATCCACATCCTCGCATGAGAAACCAATGTCTCTCATACAAGGAATCTTCTTTTATCTCCTTTTATTTTGTCTTTGCGTAGTGTGTGCAACAATTAGTAAAGAATACATCAGACTAATGTTGGCGGGTATTCCCTCACGGATAACTAGCTTGTAATCTGGGTATTAATTACTAGGTGTTATTTTGCATGGTCTAGATGACTGTCAGTGGAAGCCTTGGCGGTTCGCCCATTCGGGGTTATAATAGCTGCTCGGCTGATTTCCATCCAGATACAATTTTATTTTTCTTATCTTAATTTCCAAACCCAAATTCCAATCTGTAATAGGAATCAGTTGACATCAGTCAATGCTAACTGATGATCATTACAGAAAAGAAGCATGTAGGTTTTTATCCGAATTCACAGACAGTGGAGGCCCAACTGGCACTGACACTGCTATTATAGGGTCTAAGCTGTCTAAATTCGCTCCATCCGAGTAATTGGGAAATTTGACAGTAGATGTTTACAGTTCACCCGATTATTCTGCCATCACTCTGGTCCTCTGACCACTTCATGTCTGTGTTTCACCTTCTGTCTAGACCCGCCTCTATATTTTGGGTCAATTAATTTTACACTTCCTTATATCTTTATGCATGATAATATTATGTACTATTGTGGTCTGTAATTATTTTGGGATCCTTCCCTTGGACGATAGAAGTTTAGATCTTAAACAGATATTGTGTAATAAATTTCCAACAAAAATCTCTTTATAACATCCGGATCTGAGTAAGGGATAAACTCTTCAGTTATGACTAATTCATATTCTGTCAAGGGTTGTATTTTGGGAAATTAGAAACAGATTCAGCGATTAGGTCTCACCTAGACTGAAAGGGTCTGTGTTTTAACTGAGAGTCTAGTACCTGTTTAGGGAATGATTTTCAAATTCATTATTTTCCAAATTGCTGTTGTTGGAAATCTAAGATTAAATATTACACCGAGATGGGGTCCACTTGGACTCAAATACAGTGTAGTAAATAACCTTAGAGGAACATCATCCAGGCCTTGGTTATTTTCTAAGATAGGGTTGAGTTTTCTTTCAACTGCTATCCTCTTCTGCCAAAGCCTATTTTTGAGTCCTGAGTGAGTGCATCCGGAACAAACTAATTTATTAGTTTGTTTCATTAGTTTGTAACTCATAACCACCCGGAAGGAAGTGAACACTGCGAGCATTTCACCAAGAGCCGGGAATTCTTGATCCATACCCAGTCATCTTGACTGGGTGCTGTCTTTTACTACCAGGGTCAGACCTTCAAAACCTCCGAGTGATAGGTTTTAAATGCTTTCTTTTACTGCTTTCTTTTAACCGCTTCCATTAGAGGTCACTCGGTTGTATTGAGAGTTGTGTAACTGCTATTAGGATTGACAGTTAAGGGATAGTTTATGGCTTAATTAGAATCTTTGGGTGTGACATGGGAGAATGGTAGTAGTACTCGGCATTTCAATAAATGACATGTCGGGTGTTGCTTTTCCACCACAGATGAAGTAACACACCCAGGCCAGGGCAGTTATGAATCTGTGGTATCTTAGAATCTGTGGTCTTAAGAACATGTGAACTCATATTGTAAGTACCTGTCTGTTAAAAGGAAAGCATTATTGAGAGCATGAGAATTAGCTATCTGATAGAATTGTCCCAAGCCAAGATCTGTGTATAAAAATGGAAGTTTAATACTGCTATATCTAAACCTTGTCCAATTTTTATTCTTTTCTTCCTGTCCCTTCTGTCTACATTATGATTCAGCTTCACGGCTGGCACAATGTAAATTTTCCCTGCTTTCATAGATAGTATTTATCGCAGCTCTAGATTAACTTTAACCGCTTTCTAGGATAGACTTATTTACTTTGTAGAGTAAATTTAAACGCTTTTATAATCTAGTTTAAATTCATGCCAGTAGTCAGTAATCACTTTTCAAACCATATGAGCAATACGAATGGAAAATCTAGTAAAACGACGTGGGTCCTGCTTCTATCGTACATCCTCCAGTGAACGATCCGGTCTTACTATAAATTACTGCAATTTTTGACACCGTGCGCTTTCGGGGGCACAGTTTCTTAACACGAGTAATAAAAACGTGACAACTTATGAATCTATCCCTAATCACAACCCCGCCATCATAAATTGGTTTCATTAAATAAAATCTAAACCAGGACTATGATTTTTCGGAAAATACTCATGTAGTGGAAAGCTGTCAAAAGTTTCATGGCAGGGAGTCTCATGGCAAGAATTGATGAGAAGTGTCATGGTACATATGCCGGGGACCGTCAGTGTGACAGGCTGAAGGTCAGTTTATCCCGGCTGTATCATGAGATTTGTCAACAGTTTCATGACAGAGAGGACCACAGCGCTATTTGAAATTAAAGCACCACATTTGAGTAATAAAGAGAATAATAATCTTGATATATCCCTAAACCCCTTCCCGTGAATCATAACTCTTTCCTTTTAATAAATTTAACCTGGTATATTCTAGAAAACACTCGTGTTAGTGAAACTTGTCAAAAGTTTCATGGCGCCGTTGCCGGGGAGGATGCAGCGCCGTTTTATTGGAGAATTACATTCCTCATTGCTCCTAGATTAGCTTATACATATAATTATAAATATTCACCTTCAGAACCAATTCTAACCTGGGGATTGTACAGGTACTGTCATCATTGAAGCCGTTGTTCTATGCAAAGGAGGAAGCAGACGCCAGCCGAGATCCCGTTTAATTCAGAGATAGAAAAGACAGCTCGACGTCTTAGGGCGGAGACTAAACGAAGAAGAGAACGGGAACGACAGGCATTACTTTCACCAAGCACCAGTAGCGACATTTCCGAGATGGCAAACCCGGACATCCCACCAATCATTCAACCCAATCCTCCACTTCACAACATTGAGGAAGACCCCGAAGATGCTGATAACGATGATTTGGATGATCCCCCTCCCCAGATCATACAAGGAGGTGGGAACCCACCAAACATGGAGCAGCAACACTTCGAGGCACCCCCTCCCAATCCAAACCACCAAAACCCACCAAACAACCAGAACCACCCAAACCAGCAAAATTTCCAAAACCAGCAGAATCAGCAATACCATAACCCCCATCAGAATCCCCCGAATCCGAATGATTTCAATGATCCGAGGAACTATTTCATGCCTCAGAACTACTACCCACAGCAGTACCAAGGAGGGCCTGAGAACAATCATCAAGCAGCAGCTGCTGCTGATTACATGCAGCCGATTTTAGAGCCATATCTGAATATTCCTGGACAAGCTCCATTCTTGGCTAGGAACTTCGAATTGAAACCGGCCCTAATCAATCTAGTCCAGAGCAACCAGTTTGCCGGAGCAAGCCATGAAGACCCCCATGATCACCTGCAAACCTTCCTAGAATTGTGTGACACGATCAAAAATCGTGATGTATCTGCAAACACTATTCGACTGAGGCTATTTCCCTTCTCTCTGACAAGCGGAGCACGAACATGGTACAAGTCACTGCCCGTAAATCAGAAGTCTACATGGGAAGATGTGATCAGAAACTTCTTAGCAAAATACTTCCCGGAGTCCAAGGTGGATGAATGCCACTCCAAAATTGCGGAATTCAAAATGAAACCAGACGAGTCCTTGTATGATGCGAAGGAAAGATTCTTCAACCTGCTCAGGAAGTGTCCTCAACATGGTTTCCATGACTGGGAGAGATTGAGAAAGTTCTACAGTGGTCTGACCCCAGCATGGAAATCCATGCTTGATGCTGCTGGTGGTCAACATTTGCTCTACATACCGATGGACCAAGCCTGGGCAAAGATTGAAGCCATGAGTGTCAACCGTTCTGTTCTGACTGATGATGGTAATCTCACTCCCCCTCGTGGTTTATGTGCTGTAGGTACAGTAGAGAAGTCAGACATTAAAAAACTTCAAGAGCAAGTGACAGCGTTATCTGTAAATCAAGGAGTTGGAAGTTCTGCTCAGGGACAGCAAACCGATGTGATCTGTGGTCTGTGTCAAGGTGCTCATGCAACTGACACATGCGAGCAAATCACAGCTGAAAGCTGTAACTATGCAGGAGCTTTTCCAAATAGACACCCGAACTTGTCTTACTCAAACAACAATGCCTTGAATTCACATCTCTTGAACAAGCCACAGCAACAACAATTCAATCCTCAGCAGAATTAGGGATTCGTTCAGAACAGGGGCCAACATTTTCAGAATCCTACCTTCCAACCTCAAATCCAGCAGAGGCCGCCTCAGAATTTCCAGCAGCCCAGCCAGAACTTCCAGAATTTCCAGCCCAATCAGAGCTTCCAGCCTCAGTTTGTCCCAAACCAAGGCCAATGGAATCAGAATCAAAATCAGAATCAGAATCAAAAGCCTCCTTCAAGGCTTGAGAATTTGATGACTGATTTCATTACTAGTCAGAAGGAGATCAACAATCAATTGCAGGCCTCCATCAGAAATGTGGAGACCCAAGTTACACAGATGGCTAATGAGATGCAGAAAAGGGACAAAGGTACATTGCCAAGCACCGCAGAAAAGAACCCGCAATGCAAGGTAATAACCATGAAATCTGGAAGAGTACTAGCTGGACCGAAGGGAGCAGATACTGGAGCGGAATGTGAAGAAGATGATATTGTTGACAATGCTGGTAATGAAGCTGATAATGAGAACGAAGCGGAAAAAGAGACAGCCGAATTGCTGACTGAAGCTGCGCCTGAAACGGCTGAAACAGATAAGGGTACAGGTGAAGGTACAACTTCCTTCCCTTCACCACCAAAAATTGCTAATAATAAGTACATGCCCAGGATTCCTTATCCTGCACGTCTTAAAAATAAGGAACATGATCTTAAATTCAAAAAATTTCTGCAACGATTAAAGTCTATAGAGATAACCATTCCTCTCACAGAAATGATTTCAGAAATGCCCATCTATGCTAAGTTCTTGAAAGAATTGATTTCAGGAAAAAGGCAGGTTGAGCAGGAGGAGGTGATTATTCTCAACAGCACATGCAGTGCCATCGTTCAGAGGAGAATGCCTGAAAAGAAAGAGGACCCCGGATGCTGCACACTTCCAGTACAATTCGGAAAGGCCAAAGTGAGTATGGGGCTTTGTGATTTAGGATCAAGCATCAATGTGATGCCACTAGCTATGGCTATTCGCCTTAAGCTGGGAGAAATTCAACCGATCAAGATGAGACTGCAACTTGCAGACAGATCAATCACTCAGCCCGTAGGAATCCTTAAGGATGTTGTGGTCAAAACCGGGCAGGTTCTTTTCCCGGTCGACTTCATCGTCCTCGACATTGAAGAAGATTCTGAAATGCCGCTTATCCTTGGACGCCCATTTCTAGCCACTGGTGGTGCACTGATTGACGCTAAATCCGGAAAAGTCACCTTAAGGGTCGATGGCGAGGAGATCATCTTTGATATGGAGAAATTGCAGAAATTTCCGAATGACAGTTCTTGTTTTTCATTTGAAAATGTAATAGTTAGGGAAGAGCTTGACTCTGAACTTGATTGTGAAATGATGCTGGATGAACTATCAAAGCAGGTACTGAAGCCTGCTGGCGTGGAGCACAAAGAATGCAAGGCCGTTCACTTTGCTGATCCCGAAACAGGGGATCTGGAGGAGTTTGACGGCAACGAATTCCATGATGACGCCAACCAAGAGGAAGAAGAGGATCCTGTACTGATGCAGGGTCCCGAAGGTAAATCTGTTCTCCCACTACCCATTTCTCGCAAACTACTCCCTTCCGTTGAATGTCCACCAGAGCTTGAACTTAAAACATTACCCGACCATCTCAAGTATGCGTTTCTCGCGGAACATAAAAAATTACCCGTGATTGTTTCGGCTAAGCTCTCCCAAGAGCAAGAAAATGCTCTGATGGTCATTCTTAAGAAACATGTACATGCAATAGGTTGGACCATTTCTGATATAAAAGGAATAAGCCCTTCTATTTGCATGCACAGGATTCTAATGGAAGAAGAGTTTAAACCCTCCCGTCAACCTCAGAGGCGATTGAATCCCCTTATGCAAGAAGTGGTAAGGAAAGAAGTTATCAAGCTCTTAGACGCTGGTATAATCTATCCTATCTCTGACAGCAAATGGGTTAGCCCAGTGCAGGTCCTACCCAAACGAGGAGGGATGTGCATAACCAAGAATGAGCAAGGAGAAGAGGTTGCAACCAGGCCAGTGACCGGATGGAGAGTTTGTATCGACTACCGGAAGCTGAATGAGGCCACACGCAAGGACCATTTTCCATTGCCATTCATTGATCAGATGCTTGAGAGGTTGGCAGGGAGAGAGTTTTATTGCTTTTTGGATGGTTATTCTGGTTATAATCAGATTGTTATTTCTAGTGAAGACCATGATAAAACCACGTTTACTTGCCCGTACGGCACTTTTGCCTATCGACGGATGCCTTTTGGTTTGTGCAATGCACCTGCTACTTTTCAAAGATGCATGATGTCTATTTTCTCCGAATTTCTTGAAAAATGCATTGAAGTTTTCATGGATGACTTCTCTGTGTATGGAGATACGTTCGAAGATTGTTTGACCAATCTTGCAAAGATTTTAAAGAGATGTGAGGATACCAATCTTGTTTTAAATTGGGAAAAGTGTCATTTTATGGTCACTGAGGGCATAGTGTTAGGTCATCGCATTTCTCGTGCAGGCATTGAAGTTGATCCAGCCAAAGTTTCCATCATTTCCAATCTCCCTCTCCCCAACTCGATCAAATCAGTTAGGAGCTTCTTAGGGCATGCCGGTTTCTACCGGCGATTCATCAAGGATTTCCCTAAAATTGCCAAGCCGCTCACTAATCTGCTTTGTAAAGAAAATCCCTTCTTAATAAATGAAGCGTGTGTCCAAGCCTTTGACACGCTCAAGAAGATGTTGGTTTCTGCACCAATAGTGCAACCACCCGATTGGTCACTGCCTTTCGAGGTAATGTGCGATGCTAGTGGTCTCGCCGTAGGCGCAGTTCTTGGACAACATAAGGATGGGAGACATTGCGTAATTCATTACGCAAGTCATGCCCTGAATGAAGCCCAAATTAACTACACCACAACGGAGAAAGAGATGTATGCTGTAGTCTTCGCGTTTAACAAGTTCAGACAGTATCTGATAGGTACGAAGACCATAGTATACACCGATCATACAGCATTGAGATACTTGTTTAGCAAACAAGATGCCAAACCTCGATTAATTAGGTGGGTACTTCTGTTGCAAAAATTCGACATCATAATAAAAGATAGGCGATGTCGAGATAATGGTGCTGCTGACCACTTATCTCGATTAGATAATGATAAAAAGGAAAAAGCCGTTAATGAAGAGTTTCCGGACGAACAATTGTTCGCATTGCATCTGCATAATCAAGCTTGTCCATGGTTTTCCGACATCGCTAACTTCTTGGCATGCGGAATAACCCCGCAGTTTTCGAACTACCTGTAATACCCGAGAATTTTACAACATAAAATAAATAAATAAAATAAATAAGTAAATATAATAAACATGATAAATGAATAAAGAATCATAGAAGATGAGAAATGGAATTTCAATTAAAAAGGAATCAAGATTTCAAGAACCCGGGAAGCCGAAGACAATTTAATCGAATAAATGGTTACACGGGGACCCGACACCGATAGACTCCATAACCCGAGTCCAAATATAAATTTAGATCCGAACAAAATTAAGATAGAAAATCGGAGCCCGAAGATACCCCAGAAATCCGAATCCGGGAACATAGAGGGATAGAAGTCCGAAAGAGAGGAGGAAACGCCCGACGGATCGCACGACCCGGCCCAGACCGAAGTCCAGGCCAGGACGGCGCGGTCGCCGCGCGCTCCGAAGGAGAAAACCGCGCCAAGAGCGCGCCACTTGGCAGAATCGGCCGTTCCGCGATTTTCTCGCCCGATTCCGGATTTTTCGACTTTCGGTTGAACATCTCTCGACTCAAGACCCTTAGGGTCAGATCTTGGACGCCCTAGGTCTTAAATATCTATAAATAAACCCTCTTGGAAGCCCCAAACTCTTGACGAAACCCGACGAAATCTCTCTATACGTCGAAACCCTAATCCCGGAGTCGTCGGAGGCACAACACCGAGAGAAGGGACTGACTTGGACGAATTTGGGATCTTCTATCGCCTTGGTAAGATCCGATCTATTCCTCTATACATTCTTGATTCGAAAACAAATCCTAACCTCATCATTTTTCTATTCTAAACCCCCCGATCCGAATCGAGAGCGAAGAACCCGACAAACGGAGAGGATAAACGGAGGACGGGAAGCCACGCCTCCGAATCGACGATCCCGGACGCTCAACAATCTGTAAGTTAACGCTTACTTTGGTTTTGGGTTGTTAAAAGATTCGAACATATAGATCTAATGGAACCCTACCTAAAATCTGTCTACACCGACGCAGCGCTTTTGTTGAATTTATTCAGACCCCTTAAAACGTTCAAACGAGGAAACTTAAAACACGAAAAACATTCCTAAGACACTGATCTAGGTTGTGTAAAAATTTCATAATTTTTCATCGTGTTTTGATATGCGAAACCGATCGTAAACGAGCCTGCTTTAGATTTAGATCTTGAAACGATGATAGATTCTTTATTCGAACTTGTTGGTGATTTCTACCTTAGATCTAGACCGATCTAGGCTTGGCGTTGAACATAATAGTTGTAGATCTATACTTTATGAATACCTCCGTAAAATTTCAGAATTTTTCGTGATGATTTGATATATGAAATCCACCCCGAACCGAACTGGTTTAAAATCGAATCTTGAAATTGGACAGAACATAGGTGCGAACTTGTTGACATTTTTGACTATGGTTCTAGGCCGAATTAGATCTTTAGTCGAACATGAAAGTTGTAGATAACTGTCTTAAGATGATCTCTGTAAAAGTTCATCAAATTTAGAGTTCATTCGCTATGGTAGATCTCGAAACTTTTAAACTGCTGTGTGAAAACGCGGACAGGTCTTTGCTCTGACGAAAATTGGAGTTTTTGACCTATTTCGGTATCTCGGATCGAAAAAGTTAAAACATAAAAGTTGTAGATCTCGACGTTTTGGAGTCAGTCGTGAAATTTCGGAATTTTTGAAATTAAATCTGATTTTAGACGAATTTTAGAGTAAACTGTGGTTGACCGAGTCAAATCTTGATATCTTGTGGAAACGGTGAAATTAGCCTTTAAGGTTGAAACGGATAGAAATTCTTTGAAATACGATACATGAAACGAGAAGATTAAAATATATTGCGGGTTATGACTAAGCTAGATACTGTCAATGTTCTCTGCGGCTTGTGACATAAGAGCCCAAGTGTATGTCTAGGTTGACGTAAGAGCCCTAGCGAAACACTGATCGTATGGCTAGCGGACGGATTAACTCTAATTAAAAGATCGACCATGATACCTGTGGACAAAAGAGCCCAGGCGTAAGGCTGGCGGACATAAGAGCCCTAGCGGTGGTGATCTGTAAAAGATATGAAACGAGAAGTTTGCGAGAATTCCAAATTAAATCTGTATTAAATTGTGCTTTTAAATTTATGGCAACTTATTTAATTACGTTGCAAGCTATATTGATGATCTTATGAATCCATGTCTTCTAAATTATACGATTACGTGAATTGATTAAATTATGCACATGTTTTCATTAAATTTAAATAAAGGCTTTGAAACCTCATAATCTGGTATGTGTTAACTTACTCAGCACGTAGTGCTGACCAAAACCGTATTTTTTTCTGTTTCTTTCAGAGCTGAAGAATATGCATCATCATATGCATTCATGGGAATTTTGGGGAAATGCTTTAATTGTAAATGTTACGTTAGACTAGAAATTGCATGAACGGGCCTGTTTAACCCGTATTCTGGTCGTGTTGGCTATATTTAAATTCCGCTGCATTATACTTATGTAAATATTATTTTCCGCTGCAACTGTAATGACTTTATTTTTAAATTATATATAAATGGGTTGTTTGAATGTTTTAAATTCTGAAAAACCATAGCCTTGCATCTCTCTAGCAAGCTCGGAGAAACCGTGTCTTGCTAGGGAGGTGTGGCGGTGACATCCAGACCTGGGTGACCAAAAACCGGGGTGTTACACTACCATCAGAGGAATAAGTTCAAACGAGATGTATTAAGTTACTTCTGGGAAGAACCTTATCTCTTCAAACACTGCGTTGATTCAATAATCAGGCGATGTGTGACCGAGCATGAAGCCTATCAAATTGTCAGAAAATGCCATGAATCAGAATATGGAGGTCACCATGGTCCCGCTCGAACGGCCCACAAGGTCCTCGAATGTGGATTCTATTGGCCTCACATCTATGAGGATTGCAGGACATTTGTGAAAGGCTGTGACAGATGCCAAAGGATGGGAAACATCTCCAGGAGGGATGAGATGCCTCAAAAGGGAATTCTCACACTTGAGATTTTCGATGTATGGGGCATTGACTTCATGGGACCATTCCCACCATCAGGTGGAAACCACTATATCTTGGTGGCTGTCGATTACGTATCCAAATGGGTTGAGGCTGTCGCATTACCGACCAATGATAGTAGCCAAGTCATCAAGTTCCTCAAGAACAACATCTTCAGTCGATTTGGCGTACCTAGGGTGGTGATATCTTATGGAGGAACACACTTTATTAATAAAGGTTTTGAAACTTTAATGAGTAAAAATGGAATCCTCCATAAGATAGGCACGCCTTATCATCCTCAGACTAGTGGTCAAGTCTAAGTATCCAACCGCGAAATCAAACACATACTCGAAGCCACTGTCGGGATAACCCGTAAGGATTGGGCACGCAAGCTCAATGATGCTCTATGGGCATACCGCACAGCATTTAAGACTCCCATTGGGATGTCCCCTTACAGGCTGGTCTTCGGAAAAGCCTGTCATTTTCCTGTAGAGCTAAAGCATAAAGCTTACTGGGCCGTTAAAACGCTCAACTTCGATCCGAAAGTTGCTCAGAGCAAACGTAAGTTGGACCTCAATGAAATTGAGGAAATACGAGCGCAAGCTTATGAAAGCTCTCGAATTTACAAGGAGCGGACCCAGAAGTTACACGATCGCCGGATTAAACCTAAGTATTTTTATGTTGGTCAACATGTATTATTGTTCAATACTAGGTTGAAGCTGTTCCCCGGAAAGCTCAAATCTAGATGGGAAGGACCACATGAAGTACTAGAGGTGTTCAAAAATGGAGCTGTCAGGATCCGAACTGATAGGGTCGATATAGTGGTGAATGGACAACGATTGAAGGAGTACATCGGACAGTTCGATCCGGAGAAAGAAAGCCAGGCAGTGGCAGACCCGGCTTATACTCAATAAGAAACAGCATTAAAAACACAAAAATTTCATTTTATATATATATATAGTTCTTACGTCATAACAAGAAGTACCCAAAGATCAATTAAACATTTAGAGTACTAAGACTCTAAATGTGAGGATGTTGATATTTGGAGAAAACTTAACCTTTTGGGTATCCATCTGACTTGCAGGAAATTCGAACCACCAAAAAGAAGGAGCAGAAAACGAAGAAGAAAACCAGGTTCCCGGTTGGATTGAGTCCATGAATTTAAGAAAATGATTTCGGAAATTAAAGCAATTTAAAATCCGAAATAATTTTTGCAAACAAGTGGAATTAATCCAACCTATTCATGCAAGTTTAATTTAATATAGCCCATTTACACACAAAAATGTTTTGGAAATAATTTCCCAAGTCCAAAACAAATAAAACCAGCTGAGGCCCAATTTCATCTACCCGGGCCCAGTTCGCTTGAAATTTTGAAAAATTTCAAAATCCAAAGTACAACTACGACGCTATCCCCACCTACGACGCTATCCTTGGATAGCGCCGTAGTAATAAGGTAGCGCCGTAGGGATTCCTCCCATCTTAGTCCATCTACGACGCTCTCCCTGAGAACGACGCTATCCTTGGATAGCGCCGTACTAAAGGCATAGCACCGTAGTACCCCTTCTCCCTCATTTCCACCTGCGATGCTGAACATGACTACGGCGCTAGTACAGCGCCGTAGACTAAATATAGCGCCGTAGAAACCCTTTTTCTCACCTATAAATACCCCCACCATTCTTCTTCTTCACTCCCATACTGTCACGCTCTCATTTCCAGAAATCCATTCTCAAAATCCCTACGCAGAACGCAGAGTTCTCGTACAACATCCTTATCCACAAATCCAAATGGAAACCATGGACGGATTGCTTAGAGCCCTCCCAAACTTTGGACCCGTGACTAGGCCCGAGCCAAGAAGGGCAGGGTAAACCCATTTTTCCATCCCCGTTCATGGCCTCCATTTGAACCCTTGTTTTCTTTTTCGAACTATTTAACACAATGTGGTCTGTTTTGACTGATGTTTTCTTCGGTTTTTAAGGATTTTGATGCTCTCGGTTCTAAGGAATCCTTTTGAAACCCTTCTTGAAACCCTTAAGAACCTGTTTTAAAACTGTTAAGAGGTTTACAAGTTTTGAAAGATTAAAACTGGAATAGAAAGAACCAATGAGCACTAGGGTGTTATTTTGAACATCATGGTGTTGTTGGTATTTTTGTTCTTGAGATTTTAGTTAAATGGGGATGAACACTTGTAGTTTTGTTCAAACTGTGTTTTTGATCTTTGATCTGCTATCACAGTGTTGTTTTGGTGTAATAAAATGGAAGATCTCTTTTTGGCATATTTGCTTATGTGTCAGGGATCTCTTGGGGAATGTATGTTTGTTCAATTATGGAAACATAGTACAAACACCCAATGAGAAGCTTCCACTTTTAATAAAAGCAACCTTTTGGAAAAAGACAAAAAGAGTTGTTTTGTTTAATGTTTGACTTGAAGTCTTTTGTTCCCAATGGAACACTAGTGTGAGTAAAATAGCAGTATTTTCGTCACCTAACTGCTATCCTTTTCAAAAATAAAAAATGGGACCACTCACATCCCAATTTTAGTAAATAAAATGAGTCAACCATTTTAAAATTAAAAACAGTGTTTGCAAATTTTTGGATGTTTTAACTGTCCAAACAGTCCAAGCTATCCGGAAATAGCAGATCCATCTTCGCCACGTCTTCATTGCACATTCCAATATTCGAGCATTCCATTTCCATCTGTCCATCTCACTCCACTCTCAACAAGTGTCTCGGACTTGTTTAATAAAATTGAAAAACTTTTGGGCCCAATGGTCCGTTAAAAAAGATTTTAGGCCCAATGGCCAATTTTATTTTATTTTGGGCTCCTTAGTCCATTTAAAACCAAATATTGTTTACCTATGCTTTAAATCAAAATTCTAGTCAGAAATTTAATAATCTCACATCTAGTGCAAAGCTCTAAATGTGAGGATGTTGATTTCCGAACTTGAATAATTTCCGAAAATTATATAAAAATTGGATTCATCACTTCTTATCTTTTCAGGGGTGATCTTCCCATACCAGATCCTGCACCCGAAGGAACCCAGCTGCTGGACTTGCCACTCGAACTCCTTGGTGAAATTCTCTCCCGAATAGGATAGGATGAAATCAAGGAGGTGTTTATCGTACAACTGATATGCAAGAAGCTCAGGGATGCTGGAAACCTTGCCATCGTGTACAGGCGATGCGAGGTTGACTCCTCCACTGTGAAGAGATGGCAAGAAAGGATTCGTCGGCAGAAGGAGAGATTCCTGCGAACATGCACAGCGGCAGGAAACTTCAATCTCCAGATCATTCCAGCACTCATGGAATTTGCAGAAGAGAATGAGGAACAAGCTTGTGAACTGCTGCGCCCAGGACTTGAGGACAACCATAAGGCGTCAATCTTCGTCCGCGGACTGATGCTTATGAGTAAGACGGATGAAGGCTAAGTCGAGCAAGGGATCAGAATGATCGAGAGGATGGTGACAGATCGGTCAATTCTTCAGTACACGTCCACCAACGTCCTCGCATGGATGGCGGACAATGATGCCCCCTACATGTGGGCTGGTCAAGGAGCCAGAGTCTACTGCCCAAGGAGGCATGGACCCCTGGGAAACCGCGGATGGTGCCTGCGTTGTGAGCTTACTAGCTACATCCACTGGCTCCGATACATGTTCTGAAGGAAGAAGGATGAATCCCAGTTTACTTTGCTTTATTTCATTTCCGTATTCGTAGTAGTATCGTGCAAGGGAGTTCTCCTTTTGCATGTGCAGGTTCGCACTAACTGCACGAGAACCTCTTGCCTCGGATGTATTTACTGCTTTCCCTAAAATGGAACTCAGCTTTTGAGACCACTGAACAAATCTTTACTTGCTTTCTTTTCAAAAAGATGTTTGTACAGTCCGAGATGAATAAGTGACTGTCAGACCAAAAATATGCTGTTGACATACTTTGTATGTTAACAGTGCCTCTTTACTGCTTTAAATTAAACAACCAGCAAAAATATGCATAAACTTGCTCTAAATTCACATGTTGAGTTTAGGCTTGTGATTAAATTCTCAAACTTTTAAATTGGGATAATATAATTGAGTACATGCATGAAATGAATTCCTAAGGTTTTGAGCTATAAAAATTTAATGATGCGATCAGCTTATTGGGTAATGAATCTGCATGTTGGAGATTTCGATTGAATAAATTGTTAGAATTAAGCTTTGATTAAATCTAAGAATATTGTATGACATTAATCAACCCAACCTCGTGAGATTGAGCCATGAGTCACTTTTACTCATTTATTTTCCTTGATGTGTGAATCATTTTGATTAAAAGACACTAGAACTTACAATTGGGACCGATTCAAGACCATGCCATGTTCCAAAAATCGAGCGTATGATCGAGGCACCTAGAAAAACCCAAATTTTTGGCCTTCGTTTGAAATCCAAACCCAAAAATATTTTCCCTTTAGGATTAACCACTTTGAGCCTTAAGCCTAATATTTCTTGAAACCCACTATATTTTCCTAGCCTTACAAAAAGACCAAATGTTCAACCCAAGTGTGCAAGGATAAATTCTATCAAAGCATTAAACGAATGATCATCAAAAATTCATCAATCGGTGTTCAATAAACCGATTCAAAAAAGAGAGGAAGAGAAAAGAAAAGAAAAACAAAAAGAGCAAAAAGTTGAATTCCATTCAACACAAATAAATTGCAAATGACAAAACAAATTAGACTAGTCTAATGTCATGCAATAATAAAAAAAATATATATATTGATGATCATAGATTTTTAAATAAGAATATGCCAAGTTATGATAGAATAAATCTCTGCCACTTCTAGCCCAATAATTTCCCTTTCCTACCTAATGTTACAACCGTATGCCCCGTTATAACCCTTAAATAAGACCTCATGATCTCGATTTGAAGAAATGAGCCGGTGGCGAGTTGGTCTGATTGCAAGCATATGGGATAATTTAGTTAAAATTGATTTTGAGCGTTCATGATTAAACCCCAATTGAGAGTGAGTGAATTTTCCGATTCTATTATATGTGAGGCTCTGATTCATTTAAAATGTTCATGTCATCCCCTAATTCTGATTTTTAATCTATGCATCTTTCAAACATGACATTCATGAAGGATTAATAATAATGTTCGATTTGTAGACCCGATATAGTGAGCAAGTATCATTTCATTAAACACTGCAATCAAGGGAATTTAATACTTGTAGTTTTTGATTGTCTTATCCCAATCCAAAAAGAATGTGATCTATGAAGCCACGAAAATGAATTGAATATGTAGAGTCCGTGTTCTTAGGAACATTGACTCTGACTGCTCGGGGACGATCAGTATTAAATGTGAGGATGTTGATAATGGCCAGAAATGACCATTATTTTCAATCCATTTCCGTGTCTCAAACGGGCATTTGATCGCATTCCGGTCTTACATTAAGTAAGAAAGCAGTAGAATTGGACTGATTTATGCATGATTGTAAAAACATTGAGCTGGTATGAAAAATGCATAAATATGTAATTTTATTACACATATATGTTAGAAAAATCCAAAAACATGAGAAAAAGAAAAGAAAAGAAAAAGGAAACAAAAAGATGGGAAAAGAAATGAAGAACCCACAAAAAGGTTGATTTTTCAGGATATTACGACGCTAGACGCAATTACGGCGCTAAGCATGGATAGCGTCGTAGCATTGGTCTAGCGCCGTAGGAGGAAACTGAAGCAGCAGTCTGAAGAGAAGCGGACGGCGCTAAACATGCATAGCGCCGTAGTCAAGCATAGCACCGTAGAAGAAGGATAGCGTCGTAGGCTGTCCATTCAGAAGCAAGAGTGCCTTTGGGATGGAAGACTACGACGCTACACCTATAGCGTCGTAGCAAGGATAGCGCCGTAATCCACCGATAGCGTCGCCAGAATTCAAATTTCAAGGCCTGGGGGCCCATGGGCCTAGGGTTTCACACCTATAAATAGAGGTGTTGACTCCCTGGTCTTGTCACTTCACCACATTCTCAAACTTGAAGACAAGAGGTTGTTCTTGAGAGTAGTGTAGGTTAGTTAGATTAGTTAGTTTATTTTCATGTATTATTTAATTTCTGCACTTAGATTAGTTTAAATAATGCATAGATTAGTGTTATTTTAGGGCTTCCAGTTAGGTTAGCCATGGTTCTCTCCTTTTACAGTTTTGTTAAACCTTTCTTTAGGTTTGAAATACCCAAATGATGGGTATTATCAAACCATTTTATGAAAAATGGGAAGATAATCTTTGAAAGTATCCCAAAATCATGAAATGGACATGGGTCCATAGATTCTATGCTTTGCTCTTGATTTCATGACCATTTGGTCATTTTATTCTTACTGTTCATGTGGGTTTTCTGTTTTCTTTTCATTTTTTTGGGATTCATGCATGAATGTTGGCTGAAAACCCTCATTTGGGTTTGTGGTTCATGAGTGTGTAGTTTAGTATAGTTTTATCCACTGTTTTGCATTCCCTGCATCTTATTTTCACTGTTTTCAGCTTGTTATTTCATTTTAATGCATTTGTGAATCATGAACTCAAAAATAGGGCTTGCAATCGCAAAGATTGCATTACCCGAACAACAACATGCTTCTGGGCTAGCTACGACGCTAACCGCCCTACGGCGCTATCCTTGGATAGCGTCGTAGGTGAGGTATAGCGCCGTAGTTGCCCAGAACATAAACAGAATATTGCCCTACGGCACTAAACCAACGGCGCTATCCTCGGACAGCGTCGTAATTTCTGTTTAGCGCTGTAGGTCCCAAAAAAAAAAAAAATTTCTCTATCTCTTAGAATCCACCTACGGCACTATCCTTACGACGCTATCCTAGGATAGCGCCGTCATTTAACGTTTAGCGCCGTAGTATCTCTTCTTTTTCAAAAACTTCTAAACTTCTCAAAACCACCTACGACGCTACCCCTACGACGCTATACTAGTATAGCGCCGTAGTAGTGTATAGCGCCGTAATTACCCCTATTAATCCAGAATTTATTCTCTCTTACACCAACCCATGACGACGCTACCTTCACGGCGCTATCCTAGGATAGCGCCGTCACATCTGTCTAGCGTCGTAATCAGCATCCTCATGCAGATTTTCCATTCTCCATCTCCATCATTAATTGATTGAACCCTCTAGTATTTAATGATCCATGAGTTAATTAGCAATAATTAAATCACCAATCATTGTGATTAGAGGACCTTTGTTCAATTGCCATTAAAACAATTTTCTATAAACAAAATCATGATGACTTGAGCAGATAATCCGGACTGTAATTAATTATGGTAGGAGGGATTATTTAAGATCATCAATTGTGGACCAAATCCACATCCTCGCATGAGAAACCAATGTCTCTCATACAAGGAATCTTCTTTTATCTCCTTTTATTTTGTCTTTGCGTAGTGTGCGCAACAATTAGTAAAGAATACATCAGACTAATGTTGGCGGGTATTCCCTCACGGATAACTAGCTCGTAATCTGGGTATTAATTACTAGGTGTTATTTTGCATGGTCTAGATGACTGTCAGTGGAAGCCTTGGCGGTTCGCCCATCCGGGGTTATAATAGCTGCTCGGCTGATTTCCATCCAGATACAATTTTATTTTTCTTATCTTAATTTCCAAACCCAAATTCCAATCTGTAATAGGAATCAGTTGACATCAGTCAATGCTAACTGATGATCATTACAGAAAAGAAGCATGTAGGTTTTTATCCGAATTCACAGACAGTGGAGGCCCAACTGGCACTGACACTGCTATTATAGGGTCTAAGCTGTCTAAATTCGCTCCATCCGAGTAATTGGGAAATTTGACAGTAGATGTTTACAGTTCACCCGATTATTCTGCCATCACTCTGGTCCTCTGACCACTTCATGTCTGTGTTTCACCTTCTGTCTAGACCCGCCTCTATATTTTGGGTCAATTAATTTTACACTTCCCTATATCTTTATGCATGATAATATTATGTACTATTGTGGTCTGTAATTATTTTGGGATCCTTCCCTTGGACGATAGAAGTTTAGATCTTAAACAGATATTGTGTAATAAATTTCCAACAAAAATCTCTTTATAACATCCGGATCTGAGTAAGGGATAAACTCTTCAGTTATGACTAATTCATATTCTGTCAAGGGTTGTATTTTGGGAAATTAGAAACAGATTCAGCGATTAGGTCTCACTTAGACTGAAAGGGTCTGTGTTTTAACTGAGAGTCTAGTACCTGTTTAGGGAATGATTTTCAAATTCATTATTTTCCAAATTGCTGTTGTTGGAAATCTAAGATTAAATATTACACCGAGATGGGGTCCACTTGGACTCAAATACAGTGTAGTAAATAACCTTAGAGGAACATCATCCAGGCCTTGGTTATTTTCTAAGATAGGGTTGAGTTTTCTTTCAACTGCTATCCTCTTCTGCCAAAGCCTATTTTTGAGTCCTGAGTGAGTGCATCCGGAACAAACTAATTTATTAGTTTGTTTCATTAGTTTGTAACTCATAACCACCCGGAAGGAAGTGAACACTGCGAGCATTTCACCAAGAGCCGGGAATTCTTGATCCATACCCAGTCATCTTGACTGGGTGCTGTCTTTTACTACCAGGGTCAGACCTTCAAAACCTCCGAGTGATAGGTTTTAAATGCTTTCTTTTACTGCTTTCTTTTAACCGCTTCCATTAGAGGTCACTCGGTTGTATTGAGAGTTGTGTAACTGCTATTAGGATTGACAGTTAAGGGATAGTTTATGGCTTAATTAGAATCTTTGGGTGTGACATGGGAGAATGGTAGTAGTACTCGGCATTTCAATGAATGACATGTCGGGTGTTGCTTTTCCACCACAGATGAAGTAACACACCCAGGCCAGGGCAGTTATGAATCTGTGGTATCTTAGAATCTGTGGTCTTAAGAACATGTGAACTCATATTGTAAGTACCTGTCTGTTAAAAGGAAAGCATTATTGAGAGCATGAGAATTAGCTATCTGATAGAATTGTCCCAAGCCAAGATCTGTGTATAAAAATGGAAGTTTAATACTGCTATATCTAAACCTTGTCCAATTTTTATTCTTTTCTTCCTGTCCCTTCTGTCTACATTATGATTCAGCTTCACGGCTGGCACAATGTAAATTTTCCCTGCTTTCATAGATAGTATTTATCGCAGCTCTAGATTAACTTTAACCGCTTTCTAGGATAGACTTATTTACTTTGTAGAGTAAATTTAAACGCTTTTATAATCTAGTTTAAATTCATGCCAGTAGTCAGTAATCACTTTTCAAACCATATGAGCAATACGAATGGAAAATCTAGTAAAACGACGTGGGTCCTGCTTCTATCGTACATCCTCCAGTGAACGATCCGGTCTTACTATAAATTACTGCAATTTTTGACACCGTGCGCTTTCGGGGGCACAGTTTCTTAACACGAGTAATAAAAACGTGACAACTTATGAATCTATCCCTAATCACAACCCCGCCATCATAAATTGGTTTCATTAAATAAAATCTAAACCAGGACTATGATTTTTCGGAAAATACTCATGTAGTGGAAAGCTGTCAAAAGTTTCATGGCAGGGAGTCTCATGGCAAGAATTGATGAGAAGTGTCATGGTACATATGCCGGGGACCGTCAGTGTGACAGGCTGAAGGTCAGTTTATCCCGGCTGTATCATGAGATTTGTCAACAGTTTCATGACAGAGAGGACCACAGCGCCATTTGAAATTAAAGCACCACACTTGAGTAATAAAGAGAATAATAATCTTGATATATCCCTAAACCCCTTCCCGTGAATCATAACTCTTTCCTTTTAATAAATTTAACCTGGTATATTCTAGAAAACACTCGTGTTAGTGAAACTTGTCAAAAGTTTCAAGCCACCACCCATAGCTTGTCAGAACCTGAAACAAAATTCCATAGCTGTTTGCCGAGCAAGGATAGATTCATTTCCCTGCATTTGCGCAAGCCTAGACCACCATATTTCCGAGGCCTAGTAACAATATCCCAATTGACGAGATGTAAACCACGCCCATCCGCACCCTTCCAAATCCACCGTCGAATGATTTTATCAATTCGATCACATACGCCCACAGGAAGCATATGCACCTGCATGATATAAATAGGCAACGAAGAAAGAACTGTTCGGGCGAGGGTAATTCGCCCGGCCTTGTTGAGTAAGAAGGCGGCCCAAGAACTTAGGCGATCTTCAATCTTTTTCACTAGCTTATCAAAATGGGAAGCATGCATACGACCATGAATGATAGGAAAGCCAAGGTACGTACCTAGGGAGGTGACTACCGAAACTCCAAGGCAATTCTCCAACATGGACCGATCATGGCAGTGGCTGAGGACGAGCAAAAGGCACTCGACTTCTCAGAATTCATGTGGAGTCCAGATCTCGATCCAAACCGGCTCAACATTTCCGCCATGCTGTGAATACTCCCTTCTTCTAATTAAGCACAAAATATGAGATCATCAGCGAACATTAAATGAGAAACCCCATGTCCCCCGATATGCAGTTTCAAAGGTTTCCAAGTCCCTGCATGAACCGCCGCCTGGATGGTCTTGGAGAGCTTTTCCATAACTATCACAAATAAGTAAGGTGACAATGGATCACCTTGGCGAACCATTCCACAAAATAGAGAAGCTTGACGATTGGACACAAGCCATGATTAGCTCGGTGCAGCAAGTAGACAGCTGAAGATCTCCTAAGCATTCTTCCAAGAAAGACCAACACACCATGTCGAAGGCCTTAGTAAGATCGATTTTAATCACAGCCGACTTAGCAATTGATCGAGGACTCTCCATAGATGCAACTATTTCCTGTAACAGAATGCCATTGTCGGATGTCCCTCGTCCGAGCAGAAAAGCAGATTGATTTGGACCCACAACTTCGCATAGAATCGGTCGAAGACGACGGACTAAGACCTTCGTAATGACTTTAAAGGCTACATTACAAAGCGTCAAAGGCCTGAACTGAAAAGGGACCGAGGCACCTCCACTTTCAGGAGTAAACATAGGAATGCATGAGCTAGGCCGTCTGGAATCGTCCTACTTGAGATAGCTCCCTAGACAAGAGCAATAAACGGGTCTTTCAAGACCTCCCAAAATTCCATATAAAATCCTGCAGGAAATCCGTCAGGGCCCGGAGCAGAATATAGTTTTATGGAGAACATAGCCGCCTCAACTTCTGCCGTGGAGACATCCAAAGACAGCGCCTGCTTGTGTAACCGAGTAATGGGATTTAATGTAGGTAAATCATCACCCCATGCGTGGCCACAGGAGCTTCAAACATGGCGGTAAAATAATCAACTGCATGTGCTTGCAAAGAAGCTTGGTCTTCAGACCACTGACCCCCGTTCACTTCGAGACCATATATTTTATTTCCCTTACGTCGAATTTTGGTCTTCGCATGAAAATATTTTGTATTTCTATCCCCAACCCGGACCTAGGGATCCATCGCCTTTTGAGCCCACATTAATTCTTCTTGATTTAGAAGTTCTGCTAGCTCTCCCCGGACCTCATCATAAAGCCTCCAGAGCCACGCCGAATCAACTAGCCAATCGTTTCTCAATGCCCATAAGACGATTCTTAAGCTTGTGCATGCAGTCACGGAGATGACCAAAAATATTTTTATTGAAGATAATGGAATCCGCGCGAACCTTGTCCAGAATAGCAATGAAATCACCATCTGCCATCTGTCTGCTAGCTGATATCACTTCCTTATAGCGGATGTCTTCTTTCCACATACTTTCCCATCGAAATGGCAGAGGAACACGGGTAGCTGCAAGATCCTCACACATAAGTTTTAGAGGACAATGATCCGAGCCTATGCGGGGCAAATGAAGCAGCCGCCCCTCCTCAAATAAATTATTCCAAGCAATATTAGACATCGCACGATCAAGTCTCTTACATATACGCCTCCCTTCCCCAGCCATCCGAGACCAAGTGAACTCAGAGCCAACAGTATTCAAAGGAATTAGATGGCACCAATCGAACAGCGCCCTCAGCTCAGCCGCCCTATCGGCCAGGAAAAACACCACCCATAACTTCGCCCTCAACCGCAATTTCATTCCAATCTCCCAATACAACCCATGGAACGTCCAGGGTTGTCGCCAATTCGCTCAAGGCATCCCAATTGCGTCTCCGTCATTGATAGTTAGGGTCCGCATATAATGCAGTAAAAGCCCATCTACATGTACCTTTGATAAGCTCCATTGTAATCATACGAGAGTGAAGATGGAACACATTAAGTTGGCAAGTGATCGAAAGAGCTTTTAAAACCCAGACGCCACCACCCATCCCAACGGATTCTTGAATGCAAACCTCCGAATAGCCCAATCTAAGGAAGAAGGGTCTCAACCGAGAGAATTGGCCACGCGGTTCCATCACACACAAAATATCAGGCTGTTGATCTCTTATAAGATCGATCATCCACCGCTGAGCCGTACGGCTCATGATTCCAAAAACGTTCCATGCAAGATTCGTAAAGTCTTTAAAATCCATATAAACAAGTGGGAGAAGTAACAATCCGTCCACATTATTGGACACTAGCATCATCGGCATCCACCCAATTATCATCTTCCCTAGACTCCACATCGTCTTGCAGAGCCGAGTACCGCCCAACCACCACATGATCATCAGACGATTGAGAGTGGGTATCCTCATTGTCCTCAATCCGCGGCCTCTTCAAAATCTGGATGGGATTCCGCCTTCTGAACCCCTTATCCACTGTCACAAGTGCCATTGCCAAGCTCTGCACCAGGCTTTCACTAGCATGATCACCATTCAAGGCAACACCTTTCAACCTGGACGTTGAAGGATTATCTTGTTCCGTACGCCCTACCACGTCTGCCACGACTTTCATGACATCTGGTGGAGCTGAGGAATGTTTAGCATGGATAGGATCCTTACCATTAACAGGACCGGTATCCTGCTGCTCCGGGGCCATCTTATTGACATTTTTTGGCTGGAGGTCGGCCTTGGGCTTACGAGGCTTATTTCGTCGTCGCACTACCATCATCCAGTCACCAAAGACCGGATCTTCCCCTTTACTCTCAGTCCGATCAGGATTGTTGGCTTCATGCACAGCTCCAGAAGAGTTAATATCCACCCCCGCAACCCCTCCAGAGGTGCCAACACCTGCCTCATCAGACGCCACCTTTGCCTTACTTTTAGCATCATTAGCCGACTCATTCGTACGGGTGTGAGGACAATCCCGCGCAAAGTGCCCATAACGGCCACAGTTGGTGCAAATTAGGTGCAATCCCTCATAAGCCACCGGTATCCACTGACCATTAACTCTTAGTTTTCCAGTAACTGGTTTATCCAAGTCCAGAGCAACACAAACCCGCGCGAAACGACCCTTCGAAAATTCATGAGTGCTGGTGTCGAACTTGATAACCTGCCCCAGTCCGGACGCAATGGCCCAGAGGATGTCTTCCCTATATCGGTGCATCAGAAGACCATTCAAACGAGCCCATACGAAAGTCTTATTCACTTTGGTCACACTTGGATCAAACTCCCTCATCCAAGGCATAACGGCGAGGTAATGATCGAAGATCATCCAAGGCCCTCCGTTAATCACCCTCTCCCTTTCTGCATCAACTCCAAACTTCACAATAAAACAACCGAATCCGACGTCAATAAGATCCATGCTACCCTGCGGCTTTCACGTTCTTTTCAAGCGCTCCTGCAATGTCAAATAGCCAATCGAGGTGCCCAGAAGTTTCACAACCAGCGCGTCAGTCCACAGCCGAGCGGCTTCCTTGTCCAATTCTTCGTCAATAACAAAATCAGGCAGTGAAGGGTTATTATCCACGTAACTCACACGAATCAACTTTTCGGCAATAAGATCACGTCGAACCGGGGGCTGCGAGTCAGGAACCTCGGTCTCTATGTGGTCGGACGACAGAACCTGGGCGAAAGTCGGCGACTTGCCGCCGGGATCATGGGGGGATGCGACAGAAGGCGGTGGTGCGGCGGCTCGTGCATGAGAAACCCTAGACATCCTTTTTTTTTAAAATATAAAAACTATTGAAAAAGCCTAAGTTATAATTGATTATGGTGGTATCACCACGAAAATTTAGTGGTTGCACAAAGCAAAATTTAGTTAAATCTATTTTTTTAAGTTAAAATAACAATTTCATCAATTTGAGTGGTATCACGTGCCACCATTCTCTTATAAGTGCATGCGCCCCTGCCTTATTTTTAGTTTGTACAATAAAAACTATTCACAATTTTGTATTTTTTACATTAAAAAATAAATTTAATATTATTTTCTAAAAAAGCCCACGGGCCGGCCCGCATAACCCGTAGCCCGCGTGTGGGCAGGTCGGGGACATTTTGAGCTCGCTCTATTTAGACCCGTCTTGTTGAAGCCCGCAAAAACGTAGGGGGCCGCGCGGGCCAACCCATTTCGCCCCGCAGGCCCGTTTTAACGCCTCTAAATCTGGCACATTTAAATAAATAGCTCGGGATTAAGATGTTATGACCCTTTAAAAGTGTGGTATGGGGAAGCAAACCTGGTGCCTCACCTATCCAACGTGCTATGGTAAAAGTGGTACCATTTCTTGCCTCAGGTTTTCGTGTTAACATTGGAGCTGGGAACTGCAATTTCTGGTACTCCTCTTGGTTGTCAGGGGGTGCTATCGCGCCTCGGATTCCTTATGTCCATATCTCGGATACTGATCTTAGAATTAAAGACATGTATGATCAGCACAATTGGAAATGGGAGGTGGCAACTACTGTCATCCCTAATCACATTCGAGAGCTTGCTCTTCATAATCAAGGCACTGATGAATTTTGCTGGTTCGGGTCAGCTTCTGGATCCTACACCGTCCTCTCAGGATTCGATTGGATCCTCGCTCAGAGAGGGGTACAAGGCGATCGGATTAGGGGCTGGATTTGGTGCATTCAAGCACCGGAAAAAGTGAGGATGCTTGTGTGGCTTGCGTCCTATAATTCTCTCCCCACTAATGAATTAAGGCATAGGAGAGGCTTGGCTACTTCTTCCAGTTGTGATTTATGTGGTGCAGCTGTTGAATCCATTTTACAGGTATTCTTCCTCTGCCCTTGGACGTCTTCAGTTTGGGGTAAGATTGGTGGTCTTTGTCTTCCTCATATGGATTTATCCTCTGTGCCTATTGCTGAGTTCTTCCACCAGACTTGTCGGGCTTGGACGGGTCTCCAGTGGGCTGGTCTTTGGAGTATATGGTGTGGCCGTAATGGGGTTTGCATGGGGGGCAGTTGATCCATGCAACAGACGTCGCCAAGCAGGCCTGCTTCCTAGGCTCGACCTTTGTGCGGGCTTTTAGTCAAGTTATCAAGATTGCTGACACTCGTCTTGTTCATTGGAACCCCTGGCACTGGGGGGGTTTTGTTCTTCATGTGGATGGTAGCTCCCTCGGTAACTCTGGTCTTTCTGGTTTCGGGGGAGTTATTCGTAACGGTTCTGGTAAATGGTTAGATGGGTTTTCTGGTTTTGTGGGAACTACTACTGTTCTTGTTGCGGAGCTCAATGGCATTTTGAATGGCATGCGACGACTTCAGGAGCATGGTATCGCTTATGCATGTTGCTTTTCGGACTCGTTGGAGGCTATTCGTCTCATTCATAGGGCCCCCCAACCGGGACACCGTTTATTCTCTTTGCTCAGCCTTATTTCGGATATATTAGCTTCCCATCCGGGCTTTCGTTGGGAACACATCCTTAGAGAAGGCAATGCTGTTGCGGACTCCTTGGCGAAGATGGGTGCGAGATCAGAAGAGTTCTTTACTACCTGGGCCTATCCTCCGAATATATGTCGGCCTCTCCTTGCGACGAACATGATGGGAACTTGGTTCTCCCGTTAATTGGTTTCTTTCTTTATTTATTTTGGTCTTCTATCTCTTCTTTCTCCTCCATGCTGTAGCTTTTGTTAGTTTCTTTCTTAGCCGGCGCTCTTGCGTCTCTGTTAAAAAAAAAAAAAAAATTGACATAGCCTGAACCAATGGTCACAACTCACATAGGTGAGTAAGAATATTAAAAGTTAAAACTACTCTGAATAGAAAAAGAAAGTAAAGAAAATTTAAGCAAATTTCAAGAATATAAGTTAATTACGCATTCCATAAATTGCAATAGTTAATTAATTATAAATTATTGAAGCTTCCACATTTAGAAGACAAATGAATTTCTGCATTTGTTGGTGGCATAAAAGAATTGCTAAAATAAGTTAGATCATTGTCTGCCCAGCTAAGATAAACTTTGGTCAAGTCAAATGGAAAATGTTCCAAGGAAAATGCCACAATTTAATAATTATGCGAATAAGATCTGATTAAGTATAATATATCTAATATTTAATCAAATTTAATTACTTGAAAGCAGTAAAGAGTTTGTGGTGTTTAGAATTAACTATTTAACTAATACTTTAAGGCTTTTTTTTTTTTAAAGTAGCCGAAGCCAAAGAAGTTGTGATGGGAGCTCATGCCACACAAATTACAAAGTGATAAATGGAATGGATAAAGGGTCGGGTGGAGAATTGAACGTCCAACCTTAAGGTTGGGAGGCATAGACTTGGTCGCTTAGGTAAGTCATCATCCACTTTAACTAATACTTAGTTGGTAAATGGTAATTAACAGTTAACTTATTCAAAATTGAGAACGAGAACTTGATCTAGTTAGGTAAGTCCTCATCCACCTTATGGTTGGGGGTTTGATTTTCACCCGGCCCCCCACGAAGTGGCCGCACATTGTTTTTTCACAACAAGAACATGAAAGATTAGACAAAATTGATCTCTCCCTTTTACGTCCTTTGTAATTTATGTGACTTTGGTTCCCACACACATTTTCCGACATATGCGTGTTATTGTGCGGAATTTACAGTGACTTAGACCCGTTTATTTGATTTTTTCATAATAGAGGTATATGATTAATTGGGTAGGTAAATTAAGAATTTTATTTATTTTTTAAGTTTTTATAATCTTCATTGATATTTAATTATCTTGACATATACTATCAAATATATATATATTTTTTGCTGAACAAAGGGGAATAGGGGGCCGGGTGGAAATCAAACCCTCAACTTGAAGGTTGAGAGTTAGGGGTTTAACCACTTGGGCTAAATCTCAATCCCAAAATATAAAAGTTGCTCGAATGTAATAAATTTATAATCATTTATTATAAATTATTTTATTTTCGGGCTCCATTAAATATATTTTGAGATACAGTTCTATTTCATATAAATATTAGTAATTTATTATGATCCAAATCTGCTTTTCAATATAAATATTTAAGATAAATAAATTATTTTGTCAGATTTAAAATATTTATAAATCTAAAATTTGCAGAATGATTTGAATTATAATTTTATTTGCATAAACATGTTGGGCAATTATTATTAAAATCATATTCAGAATTGTATTTTGAAATAGGCAACCATTTAATGTCCATTAGATGTTCGAGAGATTAGTTTTTATTCAAATGAAACCTGAGATACCTGATTATTCACTATATTTTTTTATTATAAAATCCATAAAGAAAATTATCAATTTAATGGGAATATGAATTGTTGGTATTAAAATAAGAAAGAAAAAAAATAAGGGGTAAAAAATGATATTTTAAGAAAATTTATTTAGGTGGAGGTCTAATTTTTTTTTAATAAAAAAATTTAGGTACCTAAATAAAACATTTAACATAATCAATATTGAGATTATCATGACTTGTGTCACATCATCTAGCTTTTCGATATTATGGAATGGATCTCCCATTGGTAATATCAAGGCTCAGCGTGGACTGCGACAAGGAGACCCTCTGTCGCCTTATCTTTTTGTCATAGTTATGGAGAAGCTGTCCAAAACCATCTTGGAAGCTACTTCTTTGGGGTATTGGAAGCCGCTTCATCTAAGCTCCGGAGGGTTGGGTATTTCTCATCTCATGTTCGCCGATGACTTGATCTTCTGCACAGAGTTGGATGCAGGAAGCCTTTCTAGTGTTGCTAAAACCAAGGTCCGGAGGAAACGTAACAAGATTTATGGGTTGGAATTACAGGACGGAAGCTGGGTAGAAGATGACAATGAATTACAATCTCATGCTACTGAATACTTTACTAACATGTTTGAGGCCCCTCAACTCAATGCCATTGGTGATGAATTGCCGCAGCTAACCCCTATTCAGGAGGCTCACAAAAATGACTTAAATGCTCCCATCACCAGCAATGAAGTTGATGACGCCTTGCACTCCATGCGATCCTTTGCCGCTCCTGGTCCCGACGGCTTTCCCGCTGGCTTCTTTAAAGAATACTGGGATACCATTAAATCCCATGTTGTCAGCTTTGTTTTGCATGTAGCGGAAACGCATGTGCTGCCCGCCGGTCTTGCCCATGCATTCTTATGCCTCCTTCCGAAAGTTGACGTCCCTCGATCTCTTAAACAGTTTCGTCCTCTAACTCTTTGTAATGTTACCTTCAAGCTCATCACAAAAATCTTGGTGAGGAGGATGAGGCCTATATTATGTGATATCATTGGCCCGCAACAGTCGGCCTTTTTGCCGGGCCGAGGCACATCCGATAATGGAATTCTATTGCAGGAGATTGTTGCTTCCTTGGAACGCCCTCGCTCGAATGTCAAAGCTGCTATTATCAAGATCGACCTTACTAAAGCCTTTGATATGGTTAGTTGGGAATTTTTAGAGTCCTGTCTCTTTGAGCTCGATTTGCCTGCAGGATGTAGGGAGCTTATCATGACTTGTGTCACATCATCTAGCTTTTCGATATTATGGAATGGATCTCCCATTGGTAATATCAAGGCTCAGCGTGGACTGCGACAAGGAGACCCTCTGTCGCCTTATCTTTTTGTCATAGTTATGGAGAAGCTGTCCAAAACCATCTTGGAAGCTACTTCTTTGGGGTATTGGAAGCCGCTTCATCTAAGCTCCGGAGGGTTGGGTATTTCTCATCTCATGTTCGCCGATGACTTGATCTTCTGCACAGAGTTGGATGCAGGAAGCCTTTCTAGTGTTGCTAACATTCTTACCAGGTTCGGGGGACGTTCAGGCCTTCATATGAACGCGGCGAAATCCACAGCATATTGTTCACCCAATGCATCTGACTTGGATCGTGCTTTGCTCACTGAATTGCTTGGAATTTCCGTGAGTAATAACTTAGGTACTTACCTGGGTTTTCCAATTGTCCATGGCCGCATGAAAATCTCACATTTTGATTGGTTGGTTCGTAAGTTAGAGATGAGGCTTAGCTCTTGGTCAGCTTTTCTTTTAAATAAGGCTGGTCGTATCACACTGGCTCGATCGGTTCTCAACGCACTGCCTATTTATGCGATGCAAGTGCATATGCTCCCCGTAGCAGTATGTAATAACATTGATAAATTGGTGCGACGCTGGATTTGGAAAGGGGCGGAAGGTCGCGGGCTTCACCTTATAAATTGGGATGTAGTTACTCGTCCGAAGAAGCATGGTGGCTTGGGGATTAAAAAAAGTCGTGAGATGAACTTAGCCTTGATGGGGAAGCAGCTTTGGCAATACATCACTAATTCAGACAAACTCTGGGTCATGGTATTGAGGCAGAAATATGGAGGGCAGCTAGGAGTTATGCCGAGAGCTCACTACCGAGGATCCAAAGTTTGGCGATCAATGATCAAGCTCGCTGACACTTTCCAGCGTGGTTATGGTCTACGGATAGGTAATGGCACTAGCTCCCTTTGGTACACGCCTTGGTGGGAAGGACAGTGCATGGTTCATAATGTTCCCTTCGTCGATGTTCATGATATCACTCTATGTATCCAGGACGTTATTATCAATGGGAAATGGAATCTTGATAGCATATATTCGTGGATTCCTCATGCTCTTAAACATGAGATAGAGGCTGCTCCAGCACCTTTCCTAAATCCAGAAGCTACTGACTTGCTTCATTGGAGGGGTGCGGCCAATGGGACTTATACTGTGGCATCAGGATATTCTTGGTTAATTAATACTCAGGCGACTGATCATGGCTGGGGTTGGATCTGGACGGATTGCATCCCGGAGAAGATTGGTGTCCTTCTTTGGCTGCTCGGTCATGGGTCTCTTCCCTGCAATCATTTGAGATACCGCCGTGGCCTTGCTTCATCCCCGTTGTGCTCCAACTGCGGGGAACACGTTGACGACTGGAGCCATGCACTCTTCTCTTGTGTATGGGCGTCTCAGGTCTGGGCACAAGCTGGCATTTACACTGGTGATGTGATTACTACCTTGGACACTGCGGATTGTAGACATTGGTTCGAATGGGCATGGCGCACTTGGGGATCGAAGTTCATTGCTATATTATGGGTTGTGTGGTGTGAACGAAACAACCGAATTTTCAGTGGTAAGAGTTTGAGGCCTGCTCAAATTCTCTCTAAAGCTCGAGTACTGCATGGTTCTATTTCAAAGCGTCACTCTAGGCTTAGGCAGCCCCGAATACCTCGGCCTGTTCGTTGGATAGAGGAGGAGGTGGTTGGAAATGTGCTTCATTCGGATGGTTGTGTAATGGAATCTGCGAAGTCTGGATTTGGAGCGATTTTAAGGACGCATGAAGGAGCTTGGATTGGAGCTTGTGGAGGCTGCCTCGGTGGCCGGTCGATCATGGAGGTTGAGTTGCTTGCCCTTCGGTTTGGCTTGCTCCTGGCAGTTCAACTTGGTGTGCCTTTAGCTGCTTGCTATATCGACTCCTTGGAGGTGCTCCGCTTGGTGCTGGGGATGGCTACGCAGCACCACCCTCTTTGGCCATTGATTAAAGAAGTCCGAAGCATTTTGCATCGCATGAGTGGATGTTCTCTTCGACATGTTCTTCGTGAGGGCAATCAAGTGGCAGATTGGATTGCTCGTTCAGCGGCTAATTCTGAGGAGTTCTACTCTACCTGGGCTTTTCCCCCGGATGGTCTCACCTCCTTACTCTCTAAGGATGCGAATGGAGTAGTTTATACTCGGTTTTAATTTTGTTTCCTCTTTTTCATTTTTATTTTTCCTTGTTTTTGCTCGCCTTCTTAGGCTGATTCACCAAAAAAAAAATATTGAGATTTGCTTTAATTTTATTTGTATATAGTTGGGAGATATTAATTACTACTACTATATTATGCACTAAAAGAGTATTCAAGAAAAAACAAGAGAATATGATTATTATTTTATTCAAGCACACTAGAAACTATAAAGAACTGAATTTTTTGCCCATATAAATGACTGAATTTCAGGCTTTTTAGCTAGCTGTTTCACATCTTGTGATTTTTATTTTCCTCTTTATTTCTCATAGAGGTGTACAGAGCATAGAAAGAGGGAGAAAGGGTAAGATCATGTTTGGCTGAAATGCTTAAAAATCAAAATTAGGGATTTCTTTTTAAAATTAGTGATGAAAATGTCTAGAAGATTTGAGGGAGGTGTTTATGGTGTGTGTGATTTGTTCCATTTCTACTGCAAATGAAAATCTACAAATGAGGTGGTGTTGAACCCTTGAATCTCTCCTCTATTTTCCCTCTTTTCATGCCATCTATTTTTATATTTCAATTATTTTTATTTTTATTTTACAAAAAGCTTTGATTTTTAATTTTCTTGAATTTTGGTATCCTAATTTGGCTGCGTCTCTGTTTCGCTACCCATTCAATCTAGAATTTCACTCACTCTCAGATATCTCTCTATTTTTTTTCTCTCTTTTCTCTCTTTATTGTGAATAAGTGGATCTTGGTGCCATTTTCCATCCATGTTTCACTGATCAGAGAATAGGGTTTCCTGGATTGGAATTTTTTTTATCAGTGTTCTGAATTTGAATCACCGAGGAAGAGAGGAACATAAATCGTTTATTCTCTTTTTCAGTGTTTTGAATCAATTTTTTGGTTCCAGATTTTTCTTGTGTGGCCTTCGACAAATTTTAGCTGGTGTTGGTGTTTCTTGTCGTGTTCGTGAGTGTACTTTTGGCCCACAGAAAATTTCCAATGGTTTCTAAAATTTCCATTTTCTGATTCTCCCCTGAGAGAATTAACATTATTTCCTTTTCCTTTTTTTTTTTCCCAAATAAAGTTTCGTGCTTTTAGTTGAGGGGCAGATTTGTTGGGTTCAGGAGAAGAAGATTCACAATAAAAGGTAAGGAAGTGAAGACGCACAATTGTATTTAATGGGAGATAATTAATGAAGTGCGATGTAATTAATCTTTTGCATGTATGTGTTTCCTTGAATAAATAGTGTGATTTTTGGTATCAGATTCTATTTTTCTGTCATTTATGTAGTGTCTCTAAATTATTGAATGGATTAAGAGATTTCTGGATGTTAAGATCTTTCACATCACTGATTTGAATATTAGAACTCCATGATTATCTCGTTGGATCAAACATTTTCTTAATACTTGCATATTTTTATCTTTGTTTTTCCTTTTTGGAATATGCGCAGCTTGGGTTAATTTATTTTTGGCCTTTTTGGTTGTGGAGTATTGAGTGTTTATCCAATCTTTGTTTTCCGTAGAGGATTTCATCTCCTCAATAGATTAGTTTTTGGTAAATTTTTGTGGGGCTCTTTAATAGTTCAATTGTGAATTGTTACGCTCAGTGGACAATTTTTATCCGTTCCAAAAAAAATGCAAAAGTTGTTTTGCTAGTATTATGCGCAGAGGAGTGCAAGAAGTGTTTTGCTATTTTCTATCTTGTTAATTTCTTGTAAATGTTGTTTCGAATTGTCGTTTTTGGGGTGATAATTTAAGTTTTTACTTTGTCATCTATGGTTGTGTAGTTGATTTTTGTTTTTCCTCTCTGTAGTGTGGGAGAGATTGAATTTTTACCATGAAAATCAAACTTGCATACGAGCGGACACCTAAATATCAATTTGGTTAGTGACTCATCACTGTTGAATGGAACTTTAATTCTGGATATCCTTGGCTGGGGTTTTGCTGATGCAACCTGTGCAATTGTTTGATGATTTATACATTTTTTGTAGTCTGTAATTGGTTTAACTAGAAATATCGGTAGTTGTTCTGCCCTTTTTATGATTATATTGAAATCAAATGCCACCACGTGCATATTTTGGATTGCATCTTCATTACTACTTTCGATATTTTGCAGTAATTGATCTTTGATGGTTATTTTGACAAATTGAAGATGAGTATGGGCAGCGGAAGTGAAGAAAGAATGACGGGCAGTGGTGTTGACTCACCTTCTATTGATGATGCCAACAGTGGAGGAACAACAACGGGCCCTAATGGACCCCTTAAGAAAGGCCCATGGACTGCAACAGAAGATGCAGTCTTAATTGATTATGTGAATAAGAACGGGGAGGGCAACTGGAATGCAGTTCAAAAGCACTCGGGGCTTGCTCGATGTGGAAAGAGTTGTCGTTTGAGGTGGGCAAATCACCTAAGACCAGATCTCAAGAAAGGTTCCTTCACTCCTGAGGAAGAGCGCCGCATTATTGAGCTTCATGCTCAGTTTGGGAATAAATGGGCTCGAATGGCTGCTGAGGTACGTGTCATTTATTGAACTTCTTGTGTAGTAGTATCTATTATTGGCATTTAGAGATTTGGTTTCATTCGTGTGTTATATTTACATATAAGTCATGTTTTCTCCCTTAAAAAATGGATGATTAATTTGACTAAAGTAATTATTGCCCAAAGTGCTGACTGCTGTTCCATTTGACTGTTGGCCTGTTGGGAATACCTGTGTGGATTGCTCATATTCTTTTGTCTCCTGCTTTACTGTATTACCTTACTAAGCCTGTGCCGGAGTTGACTTTAAGAGTTATAATCTCTTGCAGTCAAGTTTCGACTTGAGTTACAGAAAAGCTTGGTTTTTGTTGGCGTTGAACTCGAGTAGATTAATCACCAAACCAGCTCAAGCTCAACTCAAGTGCTGAAAACTAGTTTAAGTAATTCTTTTGTTTTTTTTGTCTTGTGATGGATGTATTAAAATGATTTGTGAAAGCTGCAACAAACAAAATCAAAAGAACTAAACCAAAAAAAAAGCATTCATGCTCATTGTTTTCAGTCTTGGATCATATTACGGGGAAAACTATTGCATTGTGAAGGCAAAATGCTATTTTTCAGTTGCTGTAAATGACTTTTACTTCGTTATTATGTCATTGTACACTAAAAGTTTTACACTATTCACAGCTTTTTAATTGGCATTACATACAGACTTCAAACTAGGAAGACCATTAATGAATTATGTGCAAAATAGTGCAAAGTAAACTGTTCAAATTTTACACTGGGATGATGATGTTCAAATGTTTATCCATGTAAATATATCTATATCATTGCTATATTAGCTTATGAAGCTTTTATCCTTTAGATCAAAAACTTTTTGAACTCAACAAGTGTGTTCATCACCGATGATTTGAAAAAGTTTGCATGTTCTTTCCCATTAAAATTATCACTAATGTGAAATTGCTAGATTGTGGTAATATTTGATAAAATCTTTCCTGGTATACAATTTATATGGTTTTTTTTCTTTCTTTTTTCCAGTTACCTGGGCGTACGGATAACGAGATCAAGAATTATTGGAACACCAGAATCAAAAGACGACAGCGACAAGGCTTACCTCTCTATCCAGCTGGTATCAGTAAACAAACAATTAATGAGAGTCAGCAGAATGATGGGGTGAATAATACATTATCCTCCAGTGACGTGCGTCCTCCAGATTTTGTGCCTGTTAAAAACTTTGAAATTCCCCCTGTGGATTTCAATAACGCAGACCTGTATCAACAGAATTCGACAGTGCTTCTTGATATGCGTGGCGTTCTTGATATGCCCACAAGCAATCTGTTGTCACAGGGCCTTGCTTCTTACTCGAGCAAACCTTTACTCTTGACATATCCGCCGTGTAAGCGCCTTCGAGAGTCAGAACCGTACCCAGCTTTCAACCCTGGTATGGGTGATCCTTTCATGAGTGGGTGCCAATATCCAAGTGACAACTCTGGGCATATGTCTCAACCGTTCATTTTACATTCATATGATCCTGGTTCGACTTCTGATCATGTGATGCAGTCTAGTTTACTTCCCGGCAGCCATCCCATGCTAAATGGCAACCCTTCTCCGGAGCCTTCATGGGCAATGAAGCCGGAGCTCCCTTCACTCCAAAATCAATTGGGTGGTCATTGGGGCTTACCCTCACCCTCATCCCCACTGCCTTACTTCGAATCTGTTGATGGTTTAATCCAAACTCCTCCAAGCGAACACAACCCGCCATCTAATCTTGATCCTCAAAACAGCGGTCTCTTGGAGGCAGTTCTTTATGAAGCCGGCACTAGAAAAAACCAAGTGACTAATGGTTGTGAGCAGACAACTTTCGCTTCCAATTTGAATGTCAGTATGATGCCTAATGCTACTAATACTAACTATCTTCATGAAGCAGAATGGGAAGGATATGATGATGAGTTTTCTCCTTTAGGCCAATCCTCCTCATCAGTATTCAGTGTGAGCACTCCTATCAGTGGGAATTCCTTCGACGAACCCTATCATTCTGTGACTTTCACGGGTATGAGTAATCGAGTATTTTATGCATCGTTTTCCACTTTCCTCTTTCACCTGATTTTTACTTTCCTAATACTGAACCCTGTTGTTGTTGTTGTTGCAAAGGATGTAAAGTTAAGGAAGAACCAAACAACTTCATTCATCAGATTCAATACGACGACAACATGGAGGCATCAGATAACAAGATATTCTTGTCCAGGCCCGATTTTTTGCTTGCCACCTCAAATTGTTTTGTTCCTATGAAACAACCTACAAATGATGGTTCCTTACTCCAAGATACACTTGGAGGGACTTTTCTTGGTGATGACTTGAAGAGGGATTGCAAGCGAATCCAAAAGGGCACAACTTCATCCGGTCAAGGTCGTGGGCACAGGCGCGATTCTTGCAGTTGGAATGCTTTGTCCACTGTCTAGCGCGCGGGCTCAATGCTTCCTTACTGTCGATGAAAGCTCGAATTAATGGATATGTTTTTTGGGAAATATTTCTCATCTCTATTTTGTGTTGCTTCTGCTGTGAACTATATATATAGCCCTTTCTGACTTTTGGCTGTTTTACTGTGTGAACCTTTTTGTATCTGTCACCTGCCAAACTTCCTGTGAATCTTTTGTGATTTTGGAAAGTATTAATGGTATTTGTTGTGTTATTTATTACTTCAATAAAGGCATTGTGCATTATATTATTATTACATATATACAGGTACAGATTATTATGCTTATCATCTTGTATTAGGGTTTTACGATACATGCCAAAATTTCTTTGTACTGTAAAATGATTAGGCAAAAGGATTAGAAAGCCGGTGAATATTGGATAATAAAGGGGTGTGATTTATGCTGAAAGGGATATTGGATTTGTTTACTAGCTAGTGTCTATGTTTTACATTTTTCCTCCAGAAAATTTGGAAGGTGAAAAAAACAATTACTATTCCATATTGATTTTGAGGACTGGCTGTTTCAGTCTTACGTATTAAATTAGCGTATTAATGTAGGAACATATGTAAAATTAAAAAAAAAAAATGATGGTAAAGAGGGCGTTCAACATGTCATTTTTAAGTAATCCATACTATCATACACGTTTTCCTTATTCTTTTTTTTTTTTTAGTTTATATTTCATACTCAAAAGGAGTGGTTTTCTCACCACTCCCTTTTCGAGGCCTTTAATGGCTCCTAAAAAAAAAAAAGTGATTTTCCTGCTAAATTAGCAGAGGTGGTAGACATGTTGGATTCGTTTAGTTGTGCTTAGAGAGTAGTGGAGTATTTAATGATGTGCCTTTATTCTCTCCAGAATTTATGATCTTGATATTATTATCATAATTTGTATGGTATAGGATCACACCATCCTTTTCCTAGCATGTATAAACTGTCCAACCACAAAAATACTATATTATTATCATATAGATGGTATGGGTTAATGATGGAATTATGTAATTTAATAAAGTGGATTTTGGATATCTTTGTCTCCTCCATTTAATCTAGCATTGTTGCCGGAATTTAAAAAAAGTAATCTCCGACCATATTTATTGATGTGCTGGACAATTCGCCTTTTGTGCTACGATACACAATAAAATCAATTTTTCAATTTCAGTTTATTTGTGCTAACTAGAGTATTTTTAGTGCTACATCCATAAAAATGTGTTGTACTCCAGTGTACATTTTCTGCACCATGAGTCTGTTCTGCACGTAACTTTTGGGAGCTTTGAGAAGCTTTAGATTTTATATCAAAACAATAGCCCTGTTCTGCACACCAGTTTTAAAGGCTTTAGCTGTGAATTGCAACTCCGAAAAACTCTAACTGCGCTGAGTAGATTTTGTGAGCTTTTGAAAACTACTTTCTAATTTAATTAATTAATCTTTTCAAATTATAATTTTTGATAGTTACAGCTACTTCTACCAAACACTTATGCAAAAACGGATAGCTTTAAAACGTTGGACGACTTTAGTGCTTGGCAATGCTCTTATCTCTTCACCAACGCATCAATCAACCTTGAATCTTCCTCACTTGTCCAAATATGTTTGCTCCTCCCAGTGCCTTTCGTTATATTTGAATCCGTGTTGCCTACATACCATAAAAAAGAACTAAACAAGGATTAATTCATTGCCAGATCATTAAACAAAGAGTACTTTATGGAATGACCAAGCCAAAATTGAAGTCATGCTAACTAAATCCTATTTATCAGTCACTAGACAAAAGTAGGTAATAAAAAACCTATTGGATTGCATTACCCGGCCTTCCGAGCTGTCTCTGTCTTCTCTTTAGTAAGCAATATAATTTTAGATAGCTCATATATTCTGGGGATAAATTTATACTATAAATTAGCAAAAACATATAGTACATTTTATATGCACAAGAAAAATTATCACTTGTGATCACATTACAGAGGGAATACCATTTAGATACAAAAATGACAAATATCCATATAAATTTTACATACACAAGAATACCATTTAACAAAAACATATACATTTTACATACACAAGAATACCATTTAACAAAAGCTGACTTCTTAATTGTGGTGGCATAATTGATGTAAGATGTCTGGCAACATGTGATCCGTACATTGTAAAATAGTTATACAGTTCACCTCAAAAATCAACTCTAGTGCAGGGGTGGGGTACAATAATCAATCACTATCAAACGACCAAGGCCAAGTCATGATCTATAATTTGATTAAGCATGTCACTTTGATCCAAAAAATTAAACTCGTCCAAAAAATTAAGAACTAAAGCTGTTTGAAATCTCGGAACAAATTGGAACAGGTAACCATCCATAAATCAATACATCCCACAAGCAAAATAAAATCTTAGATGTTCCTTAGAAGTTAGAACAGATCATTTGAGGTAGTTTTCCCCCAGCAAAAACCATATTCGGCACATTAGAACATTCCTACCAACCAATGGCGTGTGTACATATATTGATGTGTGTGTATTATAAATCCTTCAGAGCCTCAAACAGAAGCAGTTAGCCCAAATAATATGATACCTTTGATATCTACTAAACGAATTTGAAGCTATTTAAACACAAGAAATTGGATAAACACACGCCAAATATATGCAATTTATCATTTCAAAAATTGGAAGAATAATGTTGCCGTAACTTCGTGATGAGAAAACAACATAAAGCCAAGGAAATTTACAATTTACAAAAGTGCATCACTCTACCATGGGCTCAATAAACAAATTCAATCAATCTCAATATTTCAATTGCATACCAACATTGGCTAAATCAATACAACAACAAAAAACAATAGAGATCCATGTCAAAAAATCCTTGTAAAAACCCCTAAACCAACGTCCTTATGAAAAAGAGAAAATTTGGGACATCTCTCAACCCAAAGCTTCAAATGCACATACCAATCAACACAAATAGCAAAATAATACATACAATTGTGTAAAGAACTAACCAGACCACGGAGAATGCCGGATGCAGAAGGGGAGGCGTTAGGGTTTCCGGCATGGTTCGCCGTCTCGGCCGAGATATCCGAGATCTCGCCGAGACGTAACCAGAACGGCAGGTGCCGTTCCGAGATATCATGGAGAAATTGCCCGGTACGCAGAGACATTCGAGATATCGCCAAGATATCGCCGAGATTTCGCCGATATTTCATTTAAATATTTTTTGCTATGAAATGCAATGAGCCGATATTTGTCCGATACGCCGCGACGATACACCGCGACCGATGTGGAACTACCGCGATGGCGAACCATGTTTTCCAGAGAGAAAAATACAGGATGAGCGACGGCGACAACGCATAAGCAACGATGGCGACAGAACAGAAGCAGGGATGGGGAAGAAGTAGAAGGGGCGATGGGTTCCAGAGAGATAGAGCACAGCAACGCGATATATGGGAATGGGGAAGAAGTAGAAGGGGCGACGGGTTCAGAGAGATGGAGAAGAGCGCCGTGATAGATGCCGAGAATTGAAAGTGCAATTCTCAACAATTCTCCGGATTTTGGAGAGAAATGAAAGTCTGAGAATGAAAATCGATTCATTTCTCGATATCTAATTTCCAGGCCCAACCAAACAAGAGAAATTGACTCAATAATCAATTCTCTTTCCCTAAAGCCTATTCTATGTACCAAACAAATACTAATAATTGTGTAAGGTGATGGGTGCAAACATGGCAGACAATGATTCCCACAAATACGAATAGAGAATGTGCATAAATGACAGACAATTAATCAATCCTTAAATGAGAGTATTAAGAGGGAATTGTTTTCAATTGGGGTTTCAGGAAAAAAAAGTATGGAATATAATTTACTCAATTAAGTTTGTGTCCAGAATTGGTGAATTCTGAATGTCCAAGTTATGCTAAAATCCTTATAAAATATGTTGACTTTTGGATTACAGAATTTTATATCCATTCCAGTGGCTACTGTATATTTGGAAAGGCAATAACTGATTTGAAAAATTACATGCGAAACTTACACAGAGATTGAGTTTCCATTAAAATAAATAAATGATGCCATAATTATTGTAGAGATTGAGTTTAATAGAATATGTTATGTTTATTCATATTTCGGGTGAAGTGATAAACACTATCATATGACAAATACACTTTAACTATATACTAGATTAATAAGTAAAAAATGCTTTAAATTATTATTGGACGTGCTATCAGAATCAATGTCATATGATATGTATTATCATTTTTTTTTATAAAATATTGTGTGGATCGAAAAATATATTTGATAAATGTATCTGTTATGCATGATAAATGGGTATGCAGCATACCGTATGCTGTTTTAGCATGATATGATATAAAATATTATGTGATACATATACCTTATCTATATGCTAAGTATATATATTGAATATGCTATTAATAAGAAATCAGCAGTAAGAAGAAGTGCGAAACGTTTTGGTGAAAAGCGGCGGAGAACAGACGGTTGACTGAATGAGAATATTGGAGAGAGAAACTAAAAATTACTTATGTGCTATGCCTATCCGGAATGTTCTGGATAAAACTAGGCAAAATATTATTCAAAAATGAGTTTTAATTAATCTACAACAAATCCATTGGAATGGGAATAAAATCTTTCCTCATAGTGTAACACGTGTGATTGGGCAAATGAATCATTGGCTGATTTATGACATAAATTACGGGCATGATACAAGGATTCTGTTGTGGAAATCGGGTTAGTTTCCACTAAAATTATACCCGAATAATGGAGCTATTAATTAAACAATAAAGAGAACACTAAGATTTAACGAGGTTTGGCACAAATTTGCCTACGTCCTCCGGGCCCCACCGAATTATTATTTCACTATGAGGGAAGAAATAATACAAAGGGTTTTGGAAACAATTTCCTGGCACAAAACTCACTCGACAAGAGACTTACAACAGCTACTCACTAAAGAAGAGCCTACACTAACATTTGGTGTTTATTGCTCTCTTTAAGGGTGCTATGAGATGAAATGATTTGGGGGTGTTTCAAATGAAATAATTTTGCCTCTATTTATAGGCATAGTAGTCCGCAGCCGCATTTTGAATAGTAGTAGGCATGTCAACAAATCAACACCTCATTTTGGAAGGCAACAACTAACAAATCTCCACCTTGTTGCGTCCCAAATCTCAACCGCAGTATCTCTTTCGAAAAATTCTCCTCATCAAAAATTCGGCAGGACCTCCAAGTGCGCTTTCCAGCGCCAACTTCAAACTCTTGAGACATTTATCAAGTTCAAACAATGTTCGAACTTGATACCTGTTACAGCCTTCGTCAACATATCTGCAGGATTCTCGGTGGTCTTGATCTTTTGTACCTTGACTCCACATTTTTCAATTATTTCCCGCACAAAATAGTACCGCACGTCGATATGCTTGGTTCTAGCATGATATACCTGGTTCTTTGCTAGATGAATGGCACTTTGACTGTCACAAAATACTGTTACATGTTTCTGACCAACTCCTAAGTCATCCAGCAATCCCTATAACCAAATGGCTTCCTTAACAGCCTCTGTAATGGCCATGTATTCTGCCTCCGTTGTTGACAAAGCAACGGTTGACTGTAAGGTAGACTTCCAACTAACTGGTGCGTTTGCAAGAGTAAATACGTATCCAGTAGTTGATCGACGTTTATCCAGATCTCCTGCATAATCTGAATCACAATACCCAACTATATGTTGACCAGTAACATTAGTCTTCTCAAATATCAATCCAATACCTAAAGTTTTCAAGATATACCTTAGAATCCATTTCACAGCTTGCCAATGATCTTTACCGGGATCATGCATGTACCTGCTCACTATTCCAACTGCATGTGAAATGTCAGGCCTTGTACACACCATTGCATACATCAAACTACCCACCGCATTTGAATAAGGAACCTTTGACATGTATTCTCGTTCCTCTTTCGTCTTCGGGTATTGTGAAGCACTGAGTTTGAAATGAGGAGCAAACGGTGTACTTACAGGTTTGGTTTTGTTCGTCATGCCAAACCGCTGCAATACTTTCTTCAGGTATTGCTTCTGAGTCAAACTCAGAGTGCCCCTCTTCCTGTCTCTCGTTATTTCCATACCGAGAATTTTCTTTGCTTCACCAAGATCCTTCATTTCAAACTCCTTGCTGGGTTAGGACTTCAACCTGTTTATCTCTTCTCTATGTTTCGAAGCAATTAACATGTCATCTACATATAGAAGAAGATAAATGAAGGATCCATCATGTAGCTTACGGAAATATACGCAATAATCAAAACTGCTCCTGATGTACTTCTGGCCAATCATAAATTGATCAAATCACTTATACCATTGTCTTGGTGATTGTTTCAATCCATAAAGCGATTTGTTCAACCTGCAAACCCAATCTTCTTTGCCAGCAACTTCAAATCCTTCTGGTTGGGTCATGTAGATTTTCTCCTCCAAATCACCATGTAAGAATGTCGTCTTTACATCCATTTGAACTAGTTCCAAATCAAGTTGCACTACCAAGGCCAACAAAATACGAATAGAGGAATGTCTCACAACAGGGGAAAATACCTCGTTGTAGTCAATTCCCTCCTTTTGAGCATAGCCTTTAGCTACCAATCTTGCCTTGTAGCGAACGTCATTCTTTTCCTCTTTCTGAGCATAGTCCCACTTGCAACCAATTGCCTTCTTTCCCTCTGGGAGTTTAGCTAGCTTCCACACGTGATTTGCTTCAAGGGAATGCATTTCCTCGTCCATGGCTTTCTTCCACTTTTCTTTTTCCGGATTAATTTTTGCATCAAGAAAAGTTTGTGGTATACCTTCTTCAATAACAGGAAGTGCATAGGCCAACATATTTTCGAATCGAGCAGGTCTCCGAGTTTCTCTTCTTGGCCTCCTCATTGCAATTGGTAAATCTTGTTGCTCCTGAGGTTCTTGGGTTAAAACCTCACTTTCTCTAGGCTCTTCTTCGGTACTTGGACCATCGTCTTCTATTGGTTGACCATCTACCTCTCTGGTTGTAGATGTCTGAAACTCCACCTGTTGAGGATAATGCTCCACCTATTGGGGAGTACTATCCGGCTGCTGCTTGGTTACCTTCTTCAATATTATCGATTCGTTGAAGGTAACATCTCTGCTAAAGATCACATTTTTCATCTCCGGGCACCATAGGTGATATCCTTTTACTCCAGAAGATATCCCTACGAAAATAGCTTTTCTCGCCCTCGGATCCAGCTTTGATTCTTTCACGTGATAATAAGCAGCGGAACCGAACACACGTAAAGAATCATAATTATTTGCAGGTTTGCCAAACCATGCCTCCAAAGGTGTCTTGCCTTTAAGTGCAGTTGATGGTAGTCGATTGATTAGATGGCTCGCATATGTCACCGCTTCAGCCCAGAACTGCTTGCCCAAATTAGCATTGGACAACATACACCGAACTTTCTCCAACAAGGTTCGGTTCATTCGTTCAACCACCCCATTCTGTTGTGGCGTGTCCCACACAGTGAAATGTCGGGAAATACCTTCCTTCTTGCACAAATCGAAAAAAGGGTCATTTCGATATTCCGTGTCGTTATCAGATCGAAGCACTTTAATCTTCCTCCAGGTCTGGTTCTCCATCATTTTCTTCCAAGCGAGGAATTTCCTGAATGCTTCATTTTTAGTTCGCATGGGATACACCCATACTCTCCGGGAAAAGCCATCGACAAACGTTACAAAATAGTGGTTTCCTCCCAAAGAAGCCGTCTTGGTAGGTCCCCACACATCTGAGTGAATGTAATCCATAATGCCTTTAGTGTTATGGATTGTTGTTCCAAACTTCACCCGCGTTTGCTTTCCCAGAACACATTGCTCGCAAAATTCAAGTTTGCAAGTCTTTGCACCCTTTAATAATCCTTGCTTAGCCAGAGTCTGCAAGGATTTTTCCCCAGCATGCCCAAGCCTCATATGCCATAGCTTGGTCATCTCCTCTTCCTTGTCTGCTTCTGATACTGCTGCTGCAATGCCAACCATTGTATTGCCCTGGAAGTGGTATAAGTTATTTTTCCTTATATCTTTCATGACTACAAGTGCTCCCGAGATCACTTTCATAATCCCATTCTGAATGTTGATGGAGTGGCCTTTAGCTTCCAAGACTCCCACAGATATGAGATTCTTAGCAAATTTCGGTATGTATCGAACTTCCGTCAGCACCTTGGTTGTTCCATCGTGGTTCTTCAGATATACTGAGCCAACTCTAGCTATCTGGCAATATCCGTTGTTGGCTAGGTAGACAACTCCACCGTCAACACTTTCAAGGTTGACAAACCACTCCTTCCTGGAACACATGTGGAATGAGCATCCTGAGTCTAGCAACCAGTCGTCAGTGCTCGTCGTTACCGATGAGACACAAGCTAAAGAATACTCTGTCTCATCACTATCAGCAACACAAGCATCTGTCATATTCATCGGGGAGCGAAGCTAACAATATCAGCGCCTTGTCAACGTCATCTATCTTCTCGTCGAGATTCAATAAATCGGTGACCAAAGAATCGAACCTTGTTATGTGTTCATTCATCGTGGTACCGGGCAAATACTGGAATCGATACAGCTTCGTCTTCATGTAGAGCTTGTTCTCCGTGCTCTTTTTCATGAATTTATCTTCCAGTTCTTTCCACAGTCTGTGCGCCATCGTCTCTCTCATAAGCGGATACTTCTGCACCTTTGAGAGACATAGCCGAATTGTACCACACGCTAGACGGTTGATCCTCATCCAGTCTTTATCATCAACATCATCTGTTTTGGTTTCTTCAAGTGCCCCATCCAGCTCCTGCTGGTACAAGATGTCCAACACCTCGCACTGCCACATGCCAAAATTATTGGTACCGTCGAATTTTTCGACGTCAAATTTGGCATTTGAAACCATCGTCTGTGATGATGATGTCACCAACGGCTTCGAATCTGAAGTTGACGTTTCACCGGACCTATCCGCCATTTCTGCTTCAAAGTTTAATTAATAGCTCACAAACGGTAGCTCAACCGAGATGCGTTTCTGATGTGGAAGATCAGCTTAGCTGCGACCACAGAGCATACTATGCAACCAAGGCTCTGATACCAATTGTTGTGGAAATCGGGTTAGTTTCCACCAAAATTATACCCGAATAATGGAGCTATTAATTAAACAATAAAGAGAACACCAAGATTTAACGAGGTTCGGCACAAATTTGCCTACGTCCTCCGGGCCCCACCGAATTATTATTTCACTATGAGGGAAGAAATAATACAAAGGGTTTTGGAAATAATTTCCTGGCACAAAACCCACTCGACAAGAGACTTACAACTTACAACTACTCACTAAAGAAGAACCTACACTAACATTTGGTGTTTATTGCTCTCTTTAAGAGTGCTATGAGATGAAATGATTTGGGGGTGTTTCAAATGAAATATTTTTGCCTCTATTTATAGGCATAGTAGTCCACAGCTGCATTTTGAACAGTATTAGGCATGTGAACAAATCAACACCTCATTTTGAAAGGCAACAACTAACAGATTCTATGGGGTATTAGACAATCACATTCAACTCAAAAAAGGCAATAAATGGAACACGAATATAAACTTACCTACAAAAAATATTCACATCATATAAATCATATATTTACATCATTTCTGGAGATCCAGATTCTGGATACAAACCATACCGTAATTTACTCTTCACCCAATCATTCTCAAAATATTTCTGGGTGTCTAAAGTTGAGGAATGAATGATATCACTGAACCAGTTTATGGGGTTCGTATGTAAATGATTTAATATGAATGTATTAATATTTACTAATACATTACCTGGCTCATTTGTATAAACAGTATTAATGATGGGGAGTTAAGGTTCTAACATCATGGGAATTTGTCCAATACAGTTGACACTGGATTTGGAGACGCCATAGACAAAGTTGACGTGTGGCTATTTTGTTTGGAAGATGTTCAAATTAAAGAAAACAGTTTTATCATGCTGACTAATGACCATCTACCCCCTCTTATGGTACCAAAAAGTTGTTTAGAGAGAGAGAGAGAGAGAGTTAAGTTTAAGGGAAAATTTTGGGGCTTATATCATGTTTTCTTTAGACTAACATAAATGGGGTTAGGAAAGTAAATTGGACTTTCGCCCAATACACGTCACACAACATTTTATATAATTTTTAAACAGGCAGGATCTTAATTTGATCTAAAAGAAGTACTTATATACTGTATTTACTAATTTACATACTGTATTAGTTTATAGAAATTAAAATGAAACCCCCCTTATTATAAAATTATATGAATTACAATACACACAGGATGCACCACGCCACATGGAGAATAAAATACAACAGACCTCTTTGCTCAGGCATCATCACCAAGGTTGTTAATATCGGGATCCTATATGGGATCGTTTTTCTCTTTGTAAGATCGAGATCGTAGGATCGAATCGGGATCCTAAGATCTTATGAAATTGTAATAATGGATAAATTCAATTATGTATACTAACAAGTAAAAGCATTATTTCGTGTGTGTTATGAATCTTGCAAGCTAATTAATACAATACAGTACAAAAACATCACAACTAAACATAAAATATTTCCACATACATATATATTATGTTTTTTGTACAGATCATACACAAGGAATACAAGTTCTTAAGTTTAAAATTAAATAAAAAAAGTTACTTTGATCCCAAATCATAAAATACTATAAAAGTTTTATGGTTTAAGAGGGTATGATCGTAAGATCGTAGAAGCGTTTGAGAGAATATGACTATAAGATCGTAACATTCTACTATCAGGATCGAGATCTTACTAATTTTAAGATCCTACGAGGATCGGGATCGTTTTAGAGAGGTATGATCGTAAAATCGTAAGATCTTAAGATCAGGATCGGGATCTTAACAACTATGATCATCACATGGTACCCTTCTGTTCATCTGTTTTTTTTAACTAAACTGAAAGAATCACAAAGAACACAACAGATGTATTGCAAAGAATAATACGAGAACTGCTACGACTGTCTATTGTCGCGAGAAAATTCCAAAACTATGTTTTCTTTTATAGGTACAATTGGTTTCAGATACACAATACACAACATACAGAAGAAAAATAACCAAGTACTAGTTTCTTACATCACAAAGATTATGTCCGTTGTCTCACCCTCCTGCCGGTGGTATCGCCACCATCAGACAGCTGACCCCAGACACTTCGGGACTTGGTACCACCGCTGCTACAATCTTCATCACAGCCGGCCACTGTCTTCAGAAGCTCGGACTGCAGAGCTGGGCAGTTTTCTTTGAGATATTCAAAACCATCGGAACGCATGACCGCTGTGTGCACAAATCATGTGATTTATATATGTTATTGTGTACACAGAAAAAGACTGTCCAACCAAGAACGTGCAAAAAGTTTGTATAATACACAGCTGAAAGCTAGAAACAGACCCTAGAAAATCATCAAAATATTAATGACTAAAAACGAGTCAAACATTTTCAAATTAGCAAACACGTGTCCAAATATTTGATTCTTCAAAAAATTTCTGTAAAAGCTGCAAATGTAAAACCATTCTTTACATCATCTTGAGATTTCATCATTAGTCGTAAGAATCGAGTGTCATAAATTTAAGGTTTATAATATGAACAACTCGATCAAGAAGCATCAGGTGTTATCTCTCTCTCAAAAAGTATTCAACAAGAGAACAAAATAAGCAAATTAATTACCATTTCTAGGCATACTGCGCCACTACTAGCCTTCACTGCATTAAATTGTCAAGCTGGGAACAAATTATGACCAATTCAGGTCATAATATGTTTCCTTCATTGATTCGATTAAGTTACTGTCGTCCAGCCTAGCCACATTATTTTTGCAGGACGAAAGCCCATCCAATAAATTTGATCAAATGACCCACCCAAAACACTCACACTGAAACCCCCACCCTCACCCCACCCCCTAGGGGTCTATAGACCAAAGGGAGCATAACGTGAAGATGTTAAGAATATTAATATCATGAAACATAATTTTGTCAAGTCCACATTGCCAAAATACTTATTGCAACAAAATTAGAAATTTTACATTGGCATAGAAAACCAAAACCCTGTTCCAGAAAAAGTGGCGAATGAAGCAGCACACTACCATCCTAAGGACACACACACATCACTCGTCTTACTGGAAGGAACTGGGTAGACCAAAACAAAGTTTCCATTCCTTTCATCAAGCAGAGATAGCAAGACAATGCTCTCATTTTGCTTTGCTAATGCAGAATGAAAAACAATTTGTTTATATCTTCACACCAACATTTCAGCAAGCGGACCTATACATATATTTGCTTACATATTCAGCCATTCTAGCAAATTCATAATACGATAACTAAGTGCTGTTTCAATCCAGCAGTATAACACAGCTAGACAAAGACTTACTCAGAAAGGTATACATAATTATCAAACCTATTAATACTTCAAAACCTATTCAAACCCTCAAAGGAATTAACCAGTCAAAATGACCTGAAAAGAGATGATGTCAAATGCTATTCTATAATTAATGGAATGGAGGGGGGAACCAAAAAAAAAAAAAAAATCAAAGTGTCATGTACCTGCAAGGTTCTCAGCAGCAAATCTAAGGCACACCGCTTTCAATTCTGCAGCATTATAGCGATCTGCCAAAGCAAGTATTCTGGGGACAGAATTAACAGATATATCCTTGCAGAGATGAGATTCACACATCCTTTTGAGTCTCCCTAAATCATAATGATCAGCCGCCTCCAGCAACTTTGCAATTAGGGTGTCATCCAACGAAGGAGTTGAACATGAACTAGATTCTATAAGGTCATCTTCTATTAAGGCATCTCTGTATATAAAGTGCAACACGGCCTGCCATGCATGGTATAGCATCAGCATGGTATCTAATGTCAGTAATTGATTTCAAAGTCATCTCATTCAACAAAAAGATCACCGTACAAAGCCAACAGAGGAAAAATTCAGAAAGCAAGCAATACAATTCCTTTCAGATAAACAAGAAATGGAACTATGGGATATGCATTATACTCACCTTAAAGACTTTGGGTTCCATGTCCGATACTAAAATCTCTTCTTCATTACTATCCAATTTTTCAAAAAAATTAGATCTAAATTTGGGGGAACGGGCAGCCAATACCAACTTATGGGCATGGAATTTCTCCCCGGACACATTAAAAACGATATCAGAACCTTCTTTATTGTCCAGCAGCATACCAATATGTGACCCAATATCGGATTCTGGGACGTGAATAGAGTGTAATCTTGAACAATCAATAGCAGACACCACAACTCCGACAGTACAGTTGATCTTCAAACAATCATCTTTAAGATAATCTGAAGTTTCAAGCATAGCTCTTCTGAAGAAGCGCTTGTATCCCCTGAATTTAATTACAACCAGAAGCGTAAACTTATTTTCCTAAGATAACAACTCCATAATACCTCTTAATAGAGTTGGATAAATGAAAACAGAAGCGATACAAATGTGGGGATAACAAAATTTGGTCTATGTACAGGGACCTTAATTTTCATCGTGGCATACAAAAATTTAGTTTAATCCTACAGTAGAACATTCGTATTTTGGTATCTGAGAACCTTAATGGCATAGATTCCCAATTTCATAACATAATTTCTTTTCTTATTTAACAGTGGCTTGCGCAATTATTGACATAAATAAAAACACCTGAATAATGTTTCTTTTGAGATCTCTAGCTACAAAAGAAACAGTTGCTCTTATCTGAAGCTTATGCTCCATTACAAATAAACTACTACAAGGAAAAGATGCCCCATTCAGTCACAAATATTTTTTCATTGTTATAGATTTCACGTATATTTTTTAGGGAAAAAAGTTATTAAAATTAGTGACGCAAATCTATTAAATACTGTACCTTTTCTATTAATATTAAATAGAATAATTAACAGTAACAATCAAACGGAAAACTGGAATAAGTACATTGAAATTTGTAAAGGACAATAATTATTGAACTATTTTTACTCCTATAATGCCAATTTATACCCAAATGAAGGGAACAGTAATTCATCATTAGCAAATATTCACAGTTTCTATAATGCCATTCACGTGATATTCTCTTAGATGCAGAATACGAGCCTCCTGAGCGAGGCATCAGCACCAAGGAACTGAGGAAACAAGCAACATAAGACCAGTAAAAACTCTCTAACACAACACTGTCCTCAACTTTGTATGCGAAAAAGTGATAGTTCACACGCAAAATAGAGCTATTTTTAGAATTCTATCCAACAAACTTAGGGAGTCTAACCAAAGGACCTACAGGTATAGCTTCAAAATTGTCAAATTTAGTGCACTGAAAGGGCATTAACTGATTATTCTAATTTTTATTTGATTTCAATTCTTTGCTAATACCTTTATCAATCCAGAGGAGGAAAAAAAAGAAACTCGCATATGTATCTAAAAAAACACAGCTTTTATCTGGTGCTGTTATGGAGTATAAACATACATGGCAAAGATAACCAAATAGAACAACAGAAAAGTATCAACATACCACATGCTGCCGCGGTATTTAAGCGTGTACGGCCCGCTCTCAAGCGACCTATCGAAATGGCTGTGCACTTTATGCTTGCCCTTCCCACTTTGATCAACAAGGGTCAGCTCAAACAACGCCCTAACATCCGTCCCCTCGCTCGCCAGCGCGATGAACACCGAAACGTAAGTAGAATTATCCTCAGGATTCTTGCCGTCGGGGTAAAAGTAAATCGCCCATTTATAGCCACCCACCGTGAACTCCTCGCTCGCAATATGTTTCCCAACGCCCATACCTTTCGCGAGAGAATAGCCCTGGATCACAAACCGGTGCGAGCCGTTTATCGTCTCCGTCACGGATCGGGAGCTCGTCGGCGAAGCGAGCGGGTTGTGATTCTGATCCTTCTCCGGCATATCCGACATGATTTGAGGCGCGATTTGTCCGTCTTCCTCCTCCGATTCTGAGGGGAACGCAATGCGATGCGTGGGTGCGCGCGTATGGGTGAATGATTGGCGAGCAATAGATGGAAATTGGGCGAGAAGGGACGGGGAGTCGATTAGGGTTTTCCTTTTGCCTGTGGAATTGAAATTGGGAAATTGAGGGATTTCTGAAACTTATGGCATCGGAAGTAATACTAATTGGGGATTTTTGGTTGGCGAAAAAGAAAGACCGGTGTTCGTACAGGAGTATTCTCCCATTAGATTCAGTGGACCGCGGACTGCCTTTATTGCGGACCCACCTTTATCCGACCCTTTTTTTGGTGTCGGGTTTTATTGAATTTAGAGTAGAATTTAAAAATTATGGTTTTAGGTTTAATGGTGTTGGGTTTAATGGTACTATAATTTAAAATTTAGTGGTTATAATAGTATAAAATATTGTTATTAACGTGCTCTTGTGCAGATGAGGTAGTTCTATGGTTGTTGAAACCACGACAAGACGACCGAAGCAGTTAGAGTCAGACATGTGCGGCAGTTTCTTTTTCTGTGCGCGTGTCTAACCGATTCAAGAGAGTCTAATTCGTATTTCTGAGTATATATACCTGTGTTTAGACTTTCTGTATAGAGGTTTTGATTTTATCGAGTTGTAACTTTCACTTTTACACACATTACACACACTAGAGTCGGTTTTTCTCTCTAGACTTGATAGTTCTATTTTCTTGGGAGAGTTAGAAAAATCCTTGATGAGTGTTCTGCAAATTTGAAGATCATTTCAATCATTCAGGTCTGTGTTACATCGATTCAACAAGCGTTCTTGTTGAACAATTCTTTTCATTCAACGAATTTGCAGTTGCCTTGCGAAGGAACTCAAAGGAGATCTGAAGGATGAATTCAGGCGATCTGCTGCACCAGAGTTTCAAGATCTGAGGATTCAAACAATCGGAGAAACAAGATTGGACGAGCTGTCCAGTGATCGTAGTTGTGGGGGAGTCCTGACCACGATCATTCTACAAGCAGGGAAGTCTTGGTAACAGAATCTGTTTTGATTGTGTAATCTTTTAGGTCTAGGATTTTTGAGTGTTAGTTTAAGATCCTGGATTGGAATCCCTCAGAAGTAGGCCGAAGGTCGAACTGGGTTACCAAATCACGTGTCTTTACTTTCTGTTGTGTACACTGATTTGCACACACTATCGTTCACACGTAGTTTTAATCACCGCTCGACGACCGCGCTAACACAAGATTTTAGTAATATCTGGGACCAACACTTGGTATCAGAGCGACAGACTCTGATATAGTAGAGGCGATCTGAAAATCTTGGAAAGATGAATAGAGAAGGCGCTTCTTTGTCAAGACCACCATTGTTTGATGGCACGAATTACAGAGAACTCGGATGAAGATCCACCTTATGGCCCTTGGAGACGAAGTATGGGATGCAGTCGAGACAGCCTGGCAACCACCCGCTCGACCACAGACTGCTCCAGCAGGTTCTACAGAACCACCTGGTAGTCGACCAGCAACCAAGGCTGAATATACTCAAGCTGAAAAAGACGCCAAGAAAGGAAATTATACGGCCCTAAATGCGATTTTTAGCGCCATAGACGAAACGCAGTTCCAGCTAGTCCCAAACCACACACTGGCTCATGACGCATGGAAAACCCTAGAGGTGATGTATGAGGGTTCGGAGGATGTTCGAGCTACCAAGTTACAGCGAGTTGAGACCATGTTCGAGAATTTGAAGATGCACAAGGACGAATCGATCTCAACCTATTACGGGAGGTTCAAAGACATTGTAAAGCAAGCCTATTCCTTGGGATTGATTTATGATAATCAAAAATTAGTTCGAAAGATGTTGAGGACTCTCACCAAGAAGTATGCTCCGAAGGTTGCTACATTGGAAGAATTGGATAAGTTGAACACTATTACCTTGGATGGTCTAGTAGGAATTCTTCAAACTTATGAAATGAACCACCTCGAAGAAGAATCGTCAAGGAACATTGCCCTCAATGTGGAAGAAGAAGATTCTGGAAACTCTTCTGAAGATGATGTATCTTACATTTCCAGAAAAGTTACAAAGATGTTGCAAGACAGACGTGCAAAGCAGTTCTACAAACAACAAGGTCGTAGTTCCAACGCCGTTCAGACGACGGACAAACAACCTCGCAGAGATTTCAAAAGAAAGGACAGCAACAAAGTTGATCGTTCCAACAACAACAAGAAAGACTATAACAAGCCGGACAAGTTTGCCTCGGTGATCTGCGATGAATGTGGAGGCAAAGGACATGTTCGATCTGAATGTGCCACTGCCAAAAGGAAGGAAATGAGAGAAAAGAAGGCACTGCAGGCTACTCTAGGTGATCAGGACGATGACAGAACCACTGAAGCACAGATTTCAGATTCTGATGAAGTCGTTGCATTCACTCTAAGAGAAACCAGTCCTACTATAAAAGGTATTGTCAAGTCAATATGTTTTTCACCTAACAATAATGCTTATGATTCAGGTGAAAGCGATGATGAGTATGATCAACTACTTGCGGACTACAATGAGCTCTAAGAGGATTTCGAGGTTGCTGTTCAGGAAAACAAGAAGTTGTTAGGACAACTGGCAGACGTCGGAATTGCTTATGATCTTGAGGTTGAAAAGAATGAAGACTTGCAAAAGGCGAACAATACTCTTAAAGACAGAATTCATGTTATGGAGAAAGAGCTTGATGATCTCAAAGCAAAGAACAATGAACTTCAAAAGGTATCTAAAGGTAAAAATCAACTTGATGAAGTTTTATCTTTGGGAAAACGTGTTGGAGATCAAACAGGTTTAGGTTATAAGAAGCAAAGCACTCCTAGCAAAACAAAGTTTACAAGTGGAGGTTTTCTCACTTCAACTACTGAAGCACCACCTGAAGAGTTCGTTGGAGAGTCGTCCAAACGATGGAAAGATTGCCAGTACTGCAATTTGCCTGGACACACCGCTGAAACATGCATGCGGATTCTAAGAGATCTCATGAACGGTAGATCAGTCGTATGGCCTGATCAAGAGCTTCGAAAGAAATTCAAAATGCAGAAGACATGGATACCTAAAGGTAAAACTAATAATAAAGATTCTGCTTGTTTTGTAGTTCTTTCGGTGCGGGAACAACATCGAAACGAAAAATGGTATTTTGATTCGGGATGTTCAAGGCATATGACGGGAAAGAAAGAAGTCTTAAAGGACTTTAATGAGAAGGATTGTGGAGCCGTCATGTATGGTGATGGTACTCGAAGCAAAATTGCGGGTTATGGTAAATCTAAGGATAATACTCTTTCTAAACTTTCTAGAATTTACTATATAAATGGTCTTACTACTAATCTGATCTCTATTAGTCAACTTTGTGATGAAGATTTAGTGGTTAAGTTTACTAGACACACATGCATAGTATATAATGATCAAAAGGATATTATCATGATGGGAGGTCGTAGCAAGAATAATTGTTACATCTTAAAGGATGACATTCCACGGGTTCTACTGACTAAAGATGATCAGACTACACTATGGCACAAGCGACTTGGACACCTCAATTTTCAGTCACTGCATAAGCTGAGTAATTCGAATGCTGTTCGCGGGTTGCCGCAACTACAGAAGAACGACCAAACTATCTGCAGAGATTGCGCCAAAGGAAAGCAAACCAGATCGAGACATAAGAAGACTGATGACATTAAAACAAAAGAATGCCTCGACCTGATACATATGGATCTTATAGGTCCAAACGAAGTGAAGAGCATAAATGGTAAAAGGTACATTTTAGTATGTGTTGATGATTTCTCTAGATATTGTTGGGTTTTCTTTCTTAGGTAAAAAGATGAGACTTTTGAGTACTTTGAGGCTCTGAGTAAAAGACTCATGAATGAGAAGCAAAGAAAGATTGCACGAATCCGAACTGATCATGGCAAGGAATTCGAGAACCAGTCGTTCGATCGTTATTGCGACGACAATGGAATCACTCATGAATACTCAGCCCCCAAAACACCACAGCAAAATGGTGTTGCTGAAAGGAAGAACCGAACATTACAAGAGATGGCCAGATCAATGCTTCACACCAGTTCAATGAGCAAAAGATTTTGGGCGGAAGCTATTAACATTGCCTGTCACATCATCAACCGAGTGTTGTTGAGACCACACTCCAATTGCACACCTTATCAACTTTGGAACGGTAAAACTCCCACGGTAAAATACTTTCATGTTTTTGGTTGCAAATGTTATGTTTTAAATGATAGAAATCAATTGCATAAATTTGATTATAAATCTTTGGATGGATATTTCATTGGTTATTCTAACAATTCAAAAGCATATCGTGTCTATCTTACTAGTGATAAGAAGGTTATAGAATCTACTAATGTTCTCTTTGAGGATCTTGATCTTTTAGAAAACAGGGTAGACGATGATGAGTTACCTCTTAATCAAAATCATGAGAATGCTAATGGTATTGAGCAATCTGTCACTGAAGAAGAACATGCCAGTCCTAGTGCTCCAGATAAAGGCCCTGATAAAGATTCTGTTCCGGAAAAGGATGCTGATACAGACACTGTTGTCGAGACTACAGCAGAACCACCCTCTGAAGTTCAGAACAACAGAAAAGGATCTAGAGTGCATAAACATCATTCAACTCAGGATATTATTGGAGATCCACAAGGTCAGAGACAGACTAGGCATAAAGAGATTAATTTCAAGGATCTAGCAAGCTATAATTGTTTTGTTTCTATGGTTGAGCCAAAGAATACCTCTGAGGCGTTGAAAGATGAGTACTGGATTGCTGCAATGCAAGACGAGCTACTGCAATTTGAGAGGAATGTTGTCTGGGAGTTGACAGAACCACCACAGAACGCCAACATTATTGGAACCAAATGGGTTTACAGGAATAAAACGGATGAGAAAGGCAATATCATAAGGAATAAAGCAAGGCTAGTAGCACAAGGCTATACCCAAATTGAAGGTTTGGATTATGGCGAAACATTTGCTCCCGTGGCAAGGATGGAAGCCGTAAGGATATTACTTGCATTAGCATGCTCTTTGAATTTGAAGCTGTACCAAATGGATATTAAGACAACCTTTCTTAATGGCAAAATCAAGGAAGAGATCTATGTTGCACAACCGATTGGATTTGAAGACCCGAAGTATCCAAATCATGTTTATCGAGTCAAAGGCGCTTTATATGGATTGAAACAGGCACCCAGAGCCTGGTATGAGAGATTGTCTAAGTATTTGGTGGACAATGAATTTAAAAGAGGAAATGCAGACAAGACGTTGTTCGTGAAGCGTCAGAACGACCACTTAACGATAGCTCAAGTGTATGTTGACGATATTATTTTTGGATCTACTTCAGTCAAACTCAGAAAGGAATTTGTTGATGCTATGAAATCAGAGTTTGAGATGTCTATGATGGGAGAATTACACTACTTTTTGGGATTACAGGTTAAGCAAGAGGATGATGGTATTTTTCTATGTCAGGAGAAGTATGCAAGGAATATGTTGAAAAAGTTTGACATGGATGATTGCAAGGTAGTCAGAACTCCTCTAGGACAACAGGAGAAACTGAGCAAAGATGAGAATGGAAAATCAGTGGATCAAAAGACTTATAGGAGCATGATTGGAAGTCTACTGTACCTCACTGCAACAAGACCAGATATTTCATTTAGTGTAGGTGTATGTGCAAGGTTCCAATCCGATCCTAAGGAGTCTCATATGAAAGCAGTAAAGCGGATCATGAGATATGTTAAAGGGACAATGAATATTGGAATTTGGTTTTCAAAGAGGTCATCACTTGACTTGATTGGATTTACAGATTCTGATTGGGCAGGTTGTTGCGACGACAGGAGATCTACCACTGGCGGCTGGTTCTACTTGGGAAACAATCTAGTAAGCTGGTATTCCAGAAAGCAAAACATCGTAGCTCTATCAACAGCCGAGGCAGAGTATATTGCTGCCACATGTTGCTGTTTACAACTTCTTTGGATGAAGCAACTACTCGAGGACTACGGTATTCATTAGGATAATTTTTTAGTTTTCTGTGATAATACTAGTGCAATAAATATGTCTAAAAATCCTGTTTTACATAGTAGGAGTAAGCATATTGATATTCGTTATCATTTTATTAGAGATCTTGTAGAGGATAATGTTTGCAGGATTGAGCATATAGCATCGTTGGAACAACGGGCGGACATCCTAACAAAAGCTTTAGATGGAGAAAAATTTGAAGGCCTAAGAAGTACCTTGGGTCTTTCCTACCACAATTAAGTTGTTATAACTCGGGCCTGACTATTTTTAGTGTATAAATATCATTTTTGCAGGCCCAACTTAAGCCCAAATGGAGAAAATCTATCCGGATCATCATTATTACTCTCGGCAGTTTTTGTGACGTCATACCACCTCTGCAGCTCCTCTGTAACTGCAGCCCCTCCATCAATCACGTCGCACGTCTCCAGAACCGCCGAACGACTCTTAAAATTCCGGCCACTCTCTCCATTTAAGGTCCACTACTTCTCCACTTTCCTTAAGCTTTCTTTCTAACCATTTCTTGAGTTTAAGTTTCTACAAGAATTCAAAAATGGCGAACACTTCCGACCCCGATGCTCCTCATTCCGCCACCTCCTCCACTACGAGCTCGCCGTCTGGATCATCCATAGATGCCCAACCTCTTTCTGTCCTACCCCCACTGAAAATGAGTCACCCACTCAAAATCGTCCTAACCCTAACCCTGAAATCGCCATTGATCCCTCGTTTGTTGATCAAGTTGTTCGAGAAATTAATGCTGAGCATCACACTCCACCACTTTCCCCCCCTGCAAAATTAAGGTTTGCACGACAAGACGACCGAAGCAGTTACAGTCAGACATGTGCGGCAGTTTCTTTTTCTGTGCGCGTGTATAACCGATTCAGGAGAGTCTAATTTGTATTTCTGAGTATATATACCTGTGTTTAGACTTTCTGTATAGAGGTTTTGATTTTATCGAGTTGTAACTTTCACTTTTACACACATTACACACACTAGAGTCGGTTTTTCTCTCTAGACTTGATAGTTCTATTTTCTTGAGAGAGTTAGAAAAATCCTTGATGAGTGTTCTGCAAATTTGAAGATCATTTCAATCATTGAGGTTTGTGTTACATCGATTCAACAAGCGTTCTTGTTGAACAATTCTTTTCATTCAACGAATTTGGAGATGCCTTGCGAAGGAACTCAAAGGAGATCTGAAGGATGAATTCAGGCGATCTGTTGCACCAGAGTTTCAAGATCTGAGGATTCAAACAATCGGAGAAACAAGATTGGACGAGCTGTCCAGTGATCGTAGTTGTGGGGGAGTCCTGACCACGATCATTCTACAAGCAGGGAAGTCTTGGTAACAGAATCTATTTTGATTGTGTAATCTTTTAGGTCTAGGATTTTTGAGTGTTAGTTTAAGATCCTGGATTAGAATCCCCCAGACGTAGGCCGAAGGCCGAACTGGATTACCAAATCACGTGTCTTTACTTTCTGCTGCGTAAACTGATTTGCACACACTATCGTTCACACGTAGTTTTAATCACCGCTCGACGACCACGCTAACACAAGATTTTAGTAATATCTGGGACCAACATAAAATATTATTGTTTATAATAAATTTTTGTATTTTTTAAAGTTAAAGACTTATGGTTTGTCTCAAACACTGATAAATCACTACTACAGAGTACAGACATAAGAAAATTCAAGATTAGTAGTTAGTTTTATTATTAAATAAGTAATACGTATAAATATATAAACATAAACTTTGTTAAACCATTAATAGAAATGTATTCATATGCATGTTATGATACGAGCCTACTAACTTTTACTAATTAAAATATTCAAGTCAAGCAAGTAAACTTTATTTTGGGATGAGGATTTAACTCAAGTGGTTAAGTCCTTTAACTTCCAATGGAATGTTGGAGGTTCGATTCCCCACCGGTCCTTTATTCCTCCCTTTTATTCATCTTGTCTCAGGCCTTCAATGCCTCTTAAAAAAAAGTAAACTTTATTTTTATTAGATAATACTACTATTCATTAAATAAGTAATTTTCGAATATTCGATTTCATTCATCAATATTTCATTTGTTTGTACCCTAACTACCCAATATTCCTTGTTTCGAAATATTATCTCTAAAATTGGTCATGTATCACAAATGTTGTATTTAAGATGATATTGATTCTGTGGTAATTGAGAAAATATGCTATAATTTCACATGATCATTGAATTTTAAAATAGTTTAGATTTTCAATATTATTAAAATCATAAAAAATATAGTGTATATTTAAATTTTAAAGTAATTTTTTTTCCCGCACAACAGCCTAGTAGAGGCTAGGAAAAAAGTAAAAAATTTTGATTAAGTGTTATGATTTGTGAGCTATTTTTTTTAAAAAAAAATTCAATCTATCTATCTATTATAATATAAAAGTTATTGCCCTTATGAATAGTAATTTCTTATGAATAGTGATGGGCCCTTAAGAATAGTAATGGGCCTTTAGGAATAATATAATTTATGGATTGATATTATATTTATTATTTAAATATAATTTAAATACTAACAAATCCTTTATAAATTGAAATTATATTTAATATAATAAAAATTTTAATAAATACTTTATGAATTGATACTATATTCATCAATGGAAAATAAATATTTGTATTAGATAGATTAACTAAATTAGATGAATTCCAATATAAAAATAAAATGATCAAACTATAGTCATACATTCCACAAAATCATTTTCATTATGAAATTTGTGTAGATGGTACATTAAATAGTATTTTTTGTAAGTCATTTCAAAATTTTAATTTATCAATTGATTCATTTACAATGGTATTTTTTTAATAAAAAATCTGAGAAAGTACAATTATTGGTAGTGACAATTTGTATATTCACCACAAAAAAATGCGTTTTACCGACCGACAAATGCAGTCGGTAACCCCAGAATGCGGGTCATTTCGGGGCGTACTGACCGCACCACCGACCGCAAGTGTCGGTCGGCAATTTCCTGGTCCGAAATCTTCCGCCGACCAAAAAAATTTGCCATCGGGGACCTGCCGACCGCATGTTGGTCGGCGAAATTACCGACCGAATTACCGACCGCACGTGCGGTCGGTAATTCAAGCGGTCGATAATTCAATATTATGAAATAAAAGTGTTCTCATGTGGGCTCGAACTGGATACCTCACCCTAACCATCCTCAACCCTACCCCACTTTGCCAACCCTTCACATTACTAATGGAAACCCACCATGTGTCATATATAATAATTTCTCCACCAGTGTTCCCCAAATGTTGAAGAGGGGATTCGAACCCTGGTCAGGGCCTCTTCACGCCCGCGCGCGTGCCACCCGGATACAGAAGCTTTCATGTCTTTTTATGCATTGTGTTATATATATAATATATGTAACAATAAATGCATAAATTAATAACACAAAAAATAAAATAAAAACTGATATTAATTAAATAAATAATAAAATAATTCATTAATTAAATAACATATAAAATTAAATTAAATGGGTAAAATTAAGTAAATTACTAATTAAATTTAAGCAATGAAGTTATAATTATAATTTTATCTATATCTATAATTAAAAAAACATTTTAAAATATTTAAAATTAAAATAAAAATTTTAAAAAAAAAAGTGAAAAAAATTTACCGACCGCAAATTCGTTCGGTACTGCGGTCGGGAGATTATATATATATTTTAAATAATTAAAATTTAAAAAAAATTAAGAAAATTGAAAAAAATTACCGACCGCAATTTCGGTCGGTAATGCGGTCGGTATTACCGACCGCAATAGTTTTGGTCGGCGCAGTGGTTGCCCTAAAAGCCGGGCCCCAGTAACGGCTCATTATTACCGACCACCAGGTGCGGTCGGTGTTGCGGTCGGTAAATCCGACCCGCATCCTGGTGGTCGGTATTTTTTATTTTTCTTGTAGTGATTGTTCGGTTGCGGTACGATGTATACATGTATTCATGTAATTTTCAAAATAGTTTAACGGGCGTGGGAAATGTAATTGCCATAATAAAATTGAAAATTTTTATTTGTTAGATTTATTTTTTTTTTATTTACATTTTTCAGATTCTCACCCAGTGGGCGGGGGTAATACTAGCATATTAAAATAATTGTTACAGGAGATGATAGCAAAGGAGCTGAGGCTTGGCCATTTGTTGCTACTCTCGAACTCAGAGAATGCAGTTAGAATGGTTTCATAAGGAGTTGATGATACTCATATTGGCTGCGTCTGACTAGCGATTAGCGTTCGCTTTTAAAATACATACTAAAAATAGCCTAAAATTGTATATAAGTAAACACTAATTATAGTAACCGTCAAATTTTAATTTCTAATCTCTAAACTCTGAATGCTAATTTCCTCCAACTTTTAGCTTTTCAAACTCCAGACCCTAAATTCTTATTTAAAATTGCATTACCAAACACCATTATTGAAATTTAAAACTTTTTTTCACCATTAATTTCAATTTCCAGACTTTAAACTTTAAATTCCAGACGCTAAACTCTAATTATTTCCCAAGCATACTATGGGGCTTGTACAGAAGATTCGGGTTATCGTTACCTACACTTAAACAAGGTTTCAAAAGTTTCACATCTAGGCAAAAGGGCAATGCAACTCCGATTCCCTATCTAACCGTGGTGCGAAATCACTAAAATTTTTTACCACTTGGCTGTATCTTAAGGGCATGTTTGTTTTGACTTTTGAAAAAATGAGAAGTCGATAGTAAAAGGAGAATGAGAGAAAAGGAGAATTCAAAAGCAAAAGCAGCTCAAATAATTGTTTGGAACGGAAACATGTTTGGATGAATTGTACGTAGAAGGTTTTTAATATATTAAAATTACTAAAATGGACATAAATATTATAAGGATATTTACAATACATTTTATTTCCTTTTTAAATGAGGAAATTTTTGTATTTTCATTCCAAAATGACTTCTTCTTTTAAAAAAAAAAAGTAACCGCATACCTACTTTTAAAAAATTCAAAAAGACTTTTGGGTGAAGCAAAAGTCAAAAGGAGAAAAAAATAAGTCAAAACAAACAGACCCTAAGAACCTGTTTGTTTTGACTTGTGAAAAAAGAAGTCAGTAGAAGAAGGAGAAGGGGGGAGAAAGAGAATTCAAAAGCAAAAGCAGCTCAAATAATTGTTTGGATGGATATTATTAAAGTTGTTTTTGAACGAAAACATGTTTGGATGAATTGTACGTAGAAGGACTTTTGATATATTAAAATTACTAAAATGGACATAAATATTATAAGGATATTTATAATTAATTTTATTTCCTTTTAAAATAGGATTATTTTTGTATTTTTATTACTAAATGACTTCTCCTTTTAAAAAAGTAACCCCTACCTACTTTGAAAAAAATATAATTTTAATTTTTGCTTCTCCTTTTATTTAAAAAAAAAAGAAAAAAAACAGCCAAAAAAATTCAAAAAGACATTTTGGAAGAAAGAAAAGTCAAAAAAGAAAAATTAAGGCAGAACAAATAGGCTCTAACATTTTAGGAGAGATACAAAGATCTTGTTGTTTGAATAGAAATGTAACTCTGCACTATTTAAAATTGGCACCAATCTTTAGTACTCCTATATTATACTATTATTATTGTAGATTTGTAGATCCTTTAAAATAAATTGATACTAATCCTGAGTTTAGGGCAATGACCTATCCATCATGACACGCCAGGATGTGCACCCAAGCTAATAATTTGTCCTCATCATTTTATAAATAGTAAATTGATAATACTTACATAGTAGTACTACTTTGCATCTGCACCATACAATTCAAAAATCACACAGTGAGTAATGATTTTACCAGTGAGTAAATATTATCAAACCTGATGATGCTAAAATGAACAAACTGAGTGGATGAGCACTCAGTTTTCATCATACAATTAAATATTATTAGTACTCACTAAAATGAACAAACTGAGTGGTAATTTTCATAATATTACAAACCAGTGAGTAAATATTATCACAGAACAAACTGAGTGGTGATTTTCATCATACAATTAAATATTATTAGTACTCACTAAAATGAACAACCAAGTTGTTTGGATGAGCACCCAAGACTTGGTAGTACTGAAGAAGGGGCGAATAATGCTTGAAATTCACTACATATGAATTAATGATTTTACCAGTGAGTAAATATTAGTCAACCTGATGATGATGATGATGATGATGTCTGCAACCACAAACACACTCCCTACAAGACATAAAATCCTAAATAGTGTGACACATCATCATCATCCAAAACAAATCCAACTCTAATAACAAATTGAATCAACCATCAGAGATATCATGATCATCACACATCCAAAAAAAGTGATCGCATCTCATCTCATCTCCCTCAACACTAACAAGAATTAGTCAATACTTTTCCTATACACACATTACACAGCACAAAACTTATGCTGGAAGAAGAAGAAGAAGAAGACTTTTTGCGGGTGGAAATAGCGCCACCGCACCTCTTTCTGTGTTAGTGTACTTCCGGGACACTGCCTTGAGCTTGTTTTCGGATGCTTCCGCGTGGAACTTGATGAGCTTCTTCGCGCACTCCCTGAAAATGTCATAGTTGCATTCAATAACACAGGAACATAGAAAATTCCACAATGAAGCTGCTGCAGCTTCTGTGGATAAGTTTTTAAGTCGGAAATATTTTTTGAGCAGCTTACTACATACATTAGCTCATCTTCAAAGTAGCCAGTGTGATGGCTCAATGTCTTTGTCCATGGAGTCCTGTTGAGAGTGCAGCGCGCAGCATACACCGCTGCAGCGGAGAGCTTTGAGGGGCTGTAGTTTATGGCGGTCGAGTAGTTTGTCAGGGCAAGCTCGACATAGAAGTATGCCATGTTTTCCATCTACAGAAAAATCATTGGTGGGTTAATTACATTACTTCGTAATAAAAACAGACATGATGATTGACTGCACAACTCTTACTTCCTTGTCTGCTGGAACAGAAGCTTTTATGTATCGAATCAGGAAGACGTAAGGTGTAGGAACCGTCAGATACCATTCTAACTTCCCCAGAATTTTCTTCTCCATGAGAAGCACTTCCTCCCTGGCATAGGCATTGTCTGATATGGCTGTGAAATCACTGACCTAAACGCAATAAATGAACAAGAAAAAACAAGCCTTCAGCATCACCAAGAAGAGGATGCAGAGCAAATGACACAACATGTGTGTAGTAAAGTAAATTAATAGTACCTCTGGTGCCCATATCTCCTCGTATTTGCTAGCAATGAGCATTGCACTAATGCCAACCAGCTGAAGTTCCCTTCTCAGGATAGCCTTGATCGAAAGGAATCGATCCAATATGTTGACAGTGAGGTAGAGAGTCTCCGGCATAAGTTCGAACTTCCTGTGGACTTCGACTAGCCAGTCTACCAGAATGGCTCTCATTTTGGAGTTGATTTCTGGCTGTGAGGACATGTAATCATGAACCCGGCCATCTTCCTGAAAACATTCATACAAATGAATTAGATTTTAACTTCGCTCAGTGGAAACCGGGATCAAATTAGCGAACAGGTGCTGCTGCTGCTACCTCTGTAAGCTTATAGTAGTTGTGCATATCCTCAATGTACTCCACTGCTGCTAATTCATTATCTATGTCTTCTGCATCGATGTCCGCAGCTAGCTCCTTCGGCTTACAAGTAATCCCGCAGGCTGCCTGGAGAAGACGGAACAACGCAACAACTATCCAGTCAGGCTGCAAGTTTCTTTGCACAAGCAATAGTGTCATTAAAAGAATCTAAGAAAACGAACCTTGCTTCGAGCTGTTAGGGCTGCCGTAAGAGATTTACCTATCTTTTTCGATGGTGATGCCCTTCCTTTCTTACCACTCTTGCGGCTTACTGTTGTATCTGGACTTATTACAATCACATCATAGTTGTTTGGCTTAATGACACGGTCCTTCTCAGGCACATCGTCGGGACTTAATTCGATCACTTCATGATTCTTTGGCTTATTGATAAGCTCTTTGTTAGGCACACCACCATTCACATTTTCGGCCATTTGTTTCTGTATATTATGGTAATAAAACATGACTCTTAAAGCGCTTCATTAATTGAAAGTTCCACAAAAAACGATCATCTTATTAAAGATGAAGCTGTGATTAAAGGATATTTACCTTGCATTTGTTTTTCTCAGCGGCAACGGCTTCGGTTTTGGATAATAGTTGGACACCAAAACTCCTGAACATATGAAAATGCATGATATAGATCTTAGCATTTGCACAGGCCGTAACTAAATGTATACTTATATGTTCTATTTATATATGAACATAGTCGGAAACCAACTGATACTTAAAAACGGTGCAGCCCGTGACTATCTTTCACTTCCGAAAATCCCTCAACTTTGTACATGCCATCGTAAATATTCGTAACACCGTTTATTAGAGGTGTAAATGATCCATGTCAAAATGCCAAGATCAATATTTACGATGGCATGTACAAAGTTGAGGAATTTTCGGAAGTGAAAGATAGTCACGAATGCACCGTTTATATATGTCCCAATTACACCTAACAAAGGATTACAACTTAAATAAACGTATATATGTTTTGTTTATATATGAACATAGTCGGAAACCTTGTCGCAGGACGAGTGACTTGATTTTGAGGCTTTCCTTCCACACCATTACGTGCAGTTACTAAATTACCAATGTCCCTCAAAACTCTTCGGTTTCTAGCGTCCTCAGGCTGCACATTCTTTTGCTTACCAACTCCTAATAAACACCATATGAAGAACAGAAGATATTTAGGATAATCAATTCTATGGAAGCCTTTTCCAAGCAAATAAATATATCTTGAACTGGCTAGTGTTCTCAAGTAACTTTGAACAGGGAAGAAACACTGAAACAAACATGAGATCCAGACTAAGAAGAAACAAGAACCGCTATATATAACATAGATTAATCAAATTCAACCATTATCAAAATATTGGAGAACGAACAAGTAGCCTTTAACTTTAAGGAAGGCAAATTCGTCAACAAAAAAAAAAAAAAAACCAAACAAACAAACAAAAAAACAAACACGCGCGCGCACTCTAAACCCTAAATCAATTTCATAAAACACCAAATAAAAGCAGGGACAGGGACGGATTCAACTACCTTGGGGATTCTCAGCGACAACGACGTGTGAAGCCATTTCCGGATCCAATTCCTCTCGCCTCACCAGCAGCAGCTGCTCTTCCCGATTGCTGCTGTAACCACCCAAAACCCCTCCAATACTCGCCCAAAATGACGACAGAAACACCTGGAGACGGCCGTTCCCCCGCGCCTCTCCTTCCTGCCGGTTGTTTCTGGTCGCCACAATGCCGATCGATCACTACCGTACCACCCTTTTGCCTTTGCTCACTAGTCAAGCAACTCCCCAACCAAAATTCACAATAATTCTCTTCTTGAAGCACAATTTCTGCAACAACATTGATGAGAAAGAAGGGGTAAGACGTGCAGCAACCATGGCATTTAAAGGAAAGTGCCAATGGACGCCTTCTGTACCCTTAACGGTCGTATTCTTCAACTTTTTTGAAAAGGAACCGTTGGATTGATAATGCTCCAACGGTGTAGATAGAGAGAGGGAGGGAGCAGTCGAGAGTGGAGGCGTGGAGCGTTGGAGTTTACTAGCCGTTAGATTGATGAAAAGCTCTTGGAGCCAAGTAGTAATCATCTTTTTTCACCGTTCTTTTATTTATTTATTTTACATCTGGAGCTTTTTGGAATTTAATTAAGGCCCATAAACATATTTTTCAAGGGAAAATTAATTATTGGTATCAATTTTTAAGTATCCCAGTGGATGAGGAGTTACCAAGCAGCAAAGTTTATTCCTTACAACTTTAGGGTTGGTTCAATTCTCTATATGCCCTTATCATTCTCTTTTTTTCTTTATAATTATGTGGTATGTACTCACACCACCATTTATCTCACTTTGGCTCATAAAAAATAAAATAAATAATGTTCACATTTGTCTTTTTTTTTGGATGAGCCATTGAAGGCCTGGAAATGGGTGATGGGAGCTCATGCCACACAATTACAAAGGGGAATAAAGGGGAGGGATAGGGGGCCGGTGGGGAATCGAACCTCCTACCTTCCGTTGGAATAATTGGCCTTAACCACTTGGGCTAAGTCCTCATCTCCTAATGTTCACATTTGTTAGGTAGTACCAAGTTAAAAAAAATAGTTTATTCTACCAATTTAAATTTTTAATTTATTATTTAAACTTTTAAAATTTTATATTTTTAGTATATTTCATATTAATTATACTATATCTTTTTAGCTTTCATCTTTTTACCATTAGATCAACTATATTTATATCTTAAAATTTTTAAATTTTATATAATATTTTTAAATTTTGTTATATTGAATCATTTTTATTTGTTTTCATTCTCTTTGTTGGAAAAAAGGGGTTTTGAGCTCCTTTTTGCGTAATGACGATATTTAATTTGGATTAATTAAATAGCGTATACGAATTCTACGTTTCGCGTAGATTGTCGTAGTGCATTTATTTTCTCAAAACCGTTGTCGGGTGAGTGAGAAATAAGTGGTCGAAATGGGTCATTGAATGCGGCTAGTTGAAAACGCTTGTGTTTAAATGGTTGTTAAAGAGTAGGTAAAAGTGGCGCGTCCCACATCGCTTAAGCAGTGGGAGTTGAATTAGTTTATATTGTTCTGCGTGTTAGAAACAATTAAACTAATACAGATTGATCAAGTGTGGGGGAAGCCCACACGCGCGCGCCCGTCCCGTCCTGTCCCGAGCCGAGCCGCGCCGTCGCCCGCGCCCGTGCCCGTGGACTTGGACTTGGATCTTGGTAATTGGGCTTTGGGTGGGCTTTGGGCCTGTCTAATTTTTTAGACAAAGTTTATTTGTCGAGCCCATGCGCCAAGCCCAGTCCTGGAAGCCCACTTTGATTTCAACAGTTGTTGAATACCATTTCAGCTATTGAAAAACCATTTGAATTCGAGTTGAAACCGCCCCATCAATACCGTCGGCGGTTTCGTCTCGTCCAACGCCTATAAATGGCAGCTCCAGCCTTGGGGAAGAACACAGCTTTCTGCATCTTCTTCTCTGCATACATCCTCTCCTCCCGACTCCCTCTTCTCTTGTTGTTCTGTTCGCCGGTCGTCGACGTTTGCGGTGCTGCTACGTCGAGACGTTCGTCGTTTTACCTTTGGGGACGTTCTGCCGCTGCCGGAGCACTACCGGGGCATAAACGTCTTGCGGGAAGAGTTCCAAACTCGACTCGACGCTTCCTGTATTGCTGCCTTCGTCCATTTCTAACATTCGCAAGACGTTTACAATGGACGGTTTCACTGCTGCCGCCACCGCCTCCGCCGACGTTTCATCCGCCGCCGCCGCCTCCGTTCCCATGACTGGCTCTGTCCAGGCGTCCACTGTCGTTACCCCAACCGCAGCGGCGCCGTCGATGCTGACCACGCCCACTGTCGTCCCTCCACCCGTGACGCTGCCGCTACCGTTGCCGCTGACGACGGCAGACCCAAACGCCTCTATCGATCAATACTTGATTGATCCCACGGCGGCCTTCCTGCCCCCGTCGCCGACGCCCAACTCTGGCGGGTTCGTTCTGCCCAATTCTGGGCAGTTTGTTTCTGGACACTCTTTTGGAACTGTTTCGTTCCAGCCCAACGCTTCCGTTGGGGCGTCTTTGCCATTTTCTGGACAAACAGTCGGGGTTACACCCGCAGGACTTAATAATATGAACACCGGTTTGCAACCGGGCGTTGGGCCGCTGAACACTAGTTTGCCAACTTATGTTCAGTCGGAGCCGGCCTTCGTGCCGGGCGTTGGGCCGTCAACGGGTTCTGTCCCTATGGCGCTGCCTAGGTCATTTGGAGTGGCTGAGAAGCCGTCAAAGTTTGACGGGCGTGATTTCAAGACATGGCAACAGAAGATGCTGTTCTATCTGACCACTCTTAGTTTGGCCGGGTTTTTGAGGAGCAGCCGGCCGTCCCTGTCTGAGATGGAGACCGATCCTCAGAAGCTCTTCGCCAAAGAACAATGGGTTCACGGTGATTTCATGTGTAAGAACTTCATTCTGAGTGCTCTCACGGATCCTTTGTACGCTGTGTACTCTTCTGTAAAAGGTGCAAAGGAATTGTGGATTCAGTTGGAACGGAAGTATAAAACCGAGGATGCTGGTACTAAAAAGCATGCCGTTTCCAAATATCTGGGTTTTCAGATGGTTGACGGGCGTTCAGTGGTTGAACAAGTTCAAGAGTTTCAATTACTGATACATGGCGTTCACGCTGAGGGAATGCAATTGCCCGATGCGTCTAACGCTGCGGTTGTGATCGAGAAGTTGCCTCATTCGTGGAAAGACTTCAAGAACTACCTGATGCACAAGCAAAAGGAAATGTCCCTTGAAGATCTTGTTGCACGGATCAGAATCGAGGAGGATAACCGCAAGGCCGTGTCAAAGAGCCATTCCGTGGAGGCCAAGGCGAACTTGACTGAAACGACCGGTAAACGCAAGCAGCCGACCGCTGCGGGCAAAGGAAAAGCGGTTGCCGATGGCCAAAAGAGGAAGAAGTTCTCCGGGAATTGCTACAACTGTGGCAAGGTTGGGCACTTTGCCAATCAGTGCCCAAAGCCGAAGAATAAGAAGCCTGCTAAGCCTGCCTCTCATATGGTACAGGCTGAACCTAAAGGTTGGGAAGACAACCTTTGTGCAGTGGTGTCTGAAGCAGTATTGCATATTGATGATGATAAAGGTTGGTTTGTTGATACCGGGGCTTCGTGTCATGTGGCTGCCAACAGGGAGTTCTTTACTTCATACCGGACTGTTGAAGGCAGAAAGCTGCACATGGGTAACCAAGCATCATCTGATGTGGTTGGCGTTGGAAATGTGATACTGAGGCTGACTAGTGGCAAAAACTTGACTCTGAAGGATGTGCTGCATGTCCCTGATATCCGGAAGAATTTGGTTTCTGGTTCGCTGCTAGTTAGTAATGGTTTCAAACTTGTTTTTGAGTCTGATAAGTTTATCATGACTAAGTTTGGAAAATTCCTTGGTAGAGGCTATCTCACCAATGGTCTTTTCAAGTTTAATGTAATGGCTAAACGCCAAGTTGTTGAGCAAGCTTCTGGTAATAAAATTGAAGGTTCTTCTTACTTGCTTGAGTGTTTTAATTTATGGCATTGTAGACTTGGACATGCAAATAAAAATGCTATAAAGAGATTGGTAAATTTAAATTTACTAAAGGAAATGGAATTCAACGATAAAAACAAATGTGAAATTTGTGTTGAAGCAAAAATGACAAAACCTCCATTTCCAAGTGTTGAAAGAAATACTAAACCCCTGGATTTAATTCATACTGATGTATGTGATTTTAAATCTTTGCAAACTCGGGGTGGTAAAAAGTATTTTATTACTTTTATTGATGATAGCACTCGTTATTGTTATCTTTATTTGTTGAGAAGCAAAGATGAAGCTATTGAAGCTTTTAAAAACTTCAAGCTTGAGGCTGAAACTCAATTGAATAGCCGAATTAAGGTTATTCGGAGTGATCGAGGAGGAGAATATGTTGCTCCATTTGCTGAATTGTGTGCCGAATCCGGAATAATTCATCAAACTACAGCGCCATATTCACCACAGTCCAATGGTGTTGCGGAACGAAAGAACCGTACGCTAAAGGATATGATGAATGCCTTGTTGATTAGTTCAGGGTTACCCCAGAACTTGTGGGGGGAAGCTGTTTTAACAGCTAATTATATTTTAAATAAAATACCTCACAAAGATAAGGAAGTAACACCTTACGAGTTATGGAAAGGTAGAAAACCTTCTTTCAAATACCTCAAAGTGTGGGGGTGTTTGGCGAAAGTTGAGGTGCCACCGCCTAAACAAGTTACAATCGGCCCTAAAACAGTTGATTGTATCTTTATAGGGTATGCCCTCAACAGTAGCGCGTATCGTTTCCTGGTACATAAGTCAGAAATATCTGGTATAAGTGAAGGAACGATAATTGAATCAAGAAACGCCGTGTTTTTTGAAGACATATATCCTTACAAGGATAGAGTGGAATGTTCAAATAAAAGAACGTTTGATGAAGCTACGAGTTCTGATCAGCCGAAGCAAACTGACAAGGGAAGTGTTCCTCCTGAACCAGTTGAACTTCGTCGTAGCCATAGGGCCAAAGTGGCTAAAACTTTTGGTCTAGATTTCGTCACTTTTATGTTAGATAATGAGCCAAGAACTGTGAGTGAAGCTCTGGCTCGACCAGATGCTGCGTTATGGCAAGAAGCTATAAACAGTGAGTTAGAATCCATTATGCAGAATCGCACTTGGGTTCTTACTGATCTACCGAAAGGTTGTAAACCCTTAGGATGTCGTTGGGTCCTTAAAAGAAAGTATAAAGCCGATGGATCAATCGATAAATACAAGGCTCGCCTTGTAGTTCAGGGCTTTAGACAAAAGGAAGGAGATAATTATTTCGATACTTATTCTCCGGTGTCTAGAATCACCTCCATTCGAGTGTTTCTCTCGATTGCTGCACTTTACAATCTTGAGATACATCAAATGGATGTTAAGACTGCGTTCTTAAATGGTGATCTAGATGAAGAGATTTATATGAATCAACCAGAAGGCTTTGTTGTTCAAGGACAAGAGCATAAAGTCTGCAAACTGGTTAAATCTCTGTATGGTCTGAAACAAGCGCCTAAGCAGTGGCACTTGAAGTTTGATAATGTGATGTTGTCAAACGGGTTCAAGTACAATGAATGTGATAAATGCGTTTACTACAAGGGAATAACAGACAAGTTTGTTATAGTCTGCTTGTATGTAGATGACATGTTGATCATGGGCAGTGACTTGAATATGATTAATCAGACCAAGAACATGTTAAAAAGGAATTTTGACATGAAAGACATGGGTGTAGCCGATGTCATATTAGGGATAAAAATCATAAGGCATCCCGAAGGGATTGTTCTTTCTCAGTCTCATTACATTGAGAAAGTATTAAGTAAATTCAACGCTTATGATAGTCGTCCGGCAAAGACGCCTATGGATCCCAGTGAAAAGTTGAAAGTAAACAGGGGTGAACCTGTTGCTCAAGAAGAGTATGCAAGAATCATTGGTAGTCTAATGTACTTGACTAATTGTACTCGCCCGGATCTTGCATATTCGGTTAACAAACTGAGTAGATATACTAGCAATCCAAGTCGTGAGCATTGGAAGGCTATTATGAGAGTCTTGAGATATCTGAAATATACTCAAGAGTTGGGGTTACATTACACGAGATATCCTCCTGTTCTTGAAGGGTACTCTGATGCCGATTGGATATCAGAGAAAAGTGATTCATTATCCACAAGTGGTTATGTATTCATGATTGCGGGAGGGGTTGTGTCTTGGAAGTCACAAAAACAAACGTGTATAGCCCGATCCACCATGGAATCTGAATTCATAGCTTTAGATAAAGCTGGTGAAGAAGCCGAATGGCTTCGAAATTTCCTCGAGGAAATTCCATGTTGGAAGAAACCTGTGCCAACAGTAATGATACACTGTGATAGTCAAACAGCTATTGGCAGGGCACAAAATGAGATGTATAATGGCAAGTCGAGACATATCCGTCGTCGACATCATACCATTAAGCAATTGATCTCTAGTGGGGTGATTTCTCTAACTTATGTGAAGTCTGGAGATAACCTAGCGGATCCGTTAACAAAAGCTATCAACAGAGATCAATTTTGCAAATTGCGAGAGGGAATGGGGTTAAAACCCACACCTAAAGAATGATTACATTGGTAACCCAACCATGATGCGTGGAGATCCCACAAACTTGGTTCAAAGGGACAACTAAGATGTATGATTTCAAATGTGAAAACACTTTTGAAGAATAATCTTCATCCTTTCCCTCAGAAGCAATGATAAAGTGTTTGATGCCTGTCTGTGGTAGAGGTTGAGTTTAATGACTCTTAATGATTCTGGAACTGTGTGTTCATATAAGTATGACAGGATACTTGTTTGAATCACCTATATAAGTAGAAGTGTGGCCGCTTCAGTAGAGACTTATGAATCCAAAGGGAGTTTCCATGGCCTGGAATGGAACCAAACGTGAGAACGGACAAAGAGTCTGAAAAGTTACTAATTCTTTATTATTGGACTATTATACGTTGTGGGGGATAGTTCAAGAGTAAAATCACTACGCCGCCTGTATACTCGATAATATTGATATGGTTTAAGTTCAAAGCCAAAAACTACTTAAACCCGTGCAGTAACCTTTCTTTAAAGAAGGAGTCGGGGCATTTGCATATGCATTGCATTCACTGCTGCTGTTATTTCCACTCAAGTGGGGGATTGTTGGAAAAAAGGGGTTTTGAGCTCCTTTTTGCGTAATGACGATATTTAATTTGGATTAATTAAATAGCGTATACGAATTCTACGTTTCGCGTAGATTGTCGTAGTGCATTTATTTTCTCAAAACCGTTGTCGGGTGAGTGAGAAATAAGTGGTCGAAATGGGTCATTGAATGCGGCTAGTTGAAAACGCTTGTGTTTAAATGGTTGTTAAAGGGTAGGTAAAAGTGGCGCGTCCCACATCGCTTAAGTAGTGGGAGTTGAATTAGTTTATATTGTTCTGCGTGTTAGAAACAATTAAACTAATACAGATTGATCAAGTGTGGGGGAAGCCCACACGCGCGCGCCCGTCCCGTCCCCTCCCGTCCCAAGCCGCGCCGCGCCGTCGCCGTCGCCCGCGCCCGCGCCCGTGCCCGTGGACTTGGACTTGGATCTTGGTAATTGGGCTTTGGGTGGGCTTTGGGCCTGTCTAATTTTTTAGACAAAGTTTATTTGTCGAGCCCATGCGCCAAGCCCAGTCCTGGAAGCCCACTTTGATTTCAACAGTTGTTGAATACCATTTCAGCTGTTGAAAAACCATTTGAATTCGAGTTAAAACCGCCCCATCAATACCGTCGGCGGTTTCGTCTCGTCCAACGCCTATAAATGGCAGCTCCAGCCTTGGGGAAGAACACAGCTTTCTGCATCTTCTTCTCTGCATACATCCTCTCCTCCCGACTCCCTCTTCTCTTGTTGTTCTGTTCGCCGGTCGTCGACGTTTGCGGTGCTGCTACGTCGAGACGTTCGTCGTTTTACCTTTGGGGACGTTCTGCCGCTGCCGGAGCACTACCGGGGCATAAACGTCTTGCGGGAAGAGTTCCAAACTCGACTCGACGCTTCCTGTATTGCTGCCTTCGTCCATTTCTAACACTCTTTTCAAACCCTCATTCAGAGATATGGTGATTGACGGAAAGGAGAGGTTCCTCTAATCTCCTTGCACCACGACCTCGAGTCAGAAAATTTGGTCAAGATCGATTTCATTGATGGTGATAAGTTAAGAACCTAAGATTACTGGATTATCATAGTTCCCCTGATTAAAAGATACTATATAAACCATGGGAAGATAAAGTGGGCTTCTTGGCAATTATCCATAATATGGAATTACAAGGGAGACAAAGCTTAAGACAAAACGTGTATCCTCAACGACGGTCCATGAATGATATTTGACAACTACTTAACAATCTCTTCATGGAAACCCAACTTCTCGGCTGCTAAGGATTCAGCAAAAAAAAAAAAAAACCGATGGTGTGGGCAAGATTCCCTGGCTTATCTCTAGAAATGTACGATGAGCGCATTCTAGTAAAAATGGCGGAGGCTCTGGGACTCTGGTAAAGGTTGATGATATTATCAAAAATATTCGCCAAGGGAAGTATGCACAAGTATATGTAGAAATCAATCTTTCTCAACCGGTGACTTATAGCATTCTCATAGGTGATTTTTGGCAAAAAAAATGACATATGAAGGACTCAATTTGCTATGCACTACGTTTATGAAATATTGGCATGCTAGTACTTCCTGCCTGAAGCATTAGGCGGCCGGAGATGAAAACATGATTGGGGGAGAAAAATACAAAGTTCACTTGCAAACCAGTGGGGAAAAGGGACAAATTGGAAAAGATCTCAGCATAAAAGATTTCAGAAACTAGCACTCATTTGGAAAGTAAAGGACAAGAAACATCATCGTTGAATCCTTTAGGGGAACGAGAGAATAGCATTGCCTTTCCTGCACAACATGAAATGGATTAAAGTCACGAGATAGAAGTATAATGGGCCTAGGAAAATCAATGGACAAGGTTTGGAGTCAAAGTTGGCCAAGCCTGGAATGAGCCATAACTCGACACTTAAGGGCTTAGAACAAATAAGAAGGCCAGTTGTTGGGACATTGGACAATAAGAAACAAATGGCAAAGCCCACCAAAGAACGACTATAGCAACACTAGAAAGAAAGATCTTCATGCATGGCAAGGTAGATGTGCAAGGACGTCCTTGCACATCTGCCTTGCCACATCTAGGCATGGATCGGAAGCCTAAAACCCCAACTCAGCCGGTTGGTAGTGAATCATCGACGATGTAGATCACAAGAAGACGGATCTTCAACATTGGAGAAGGATGACATTAAGATGCACAATAGTGATGGAGAAATTGTTCGAAAAGAACTGGATGCGGATGTGCTTGGAGATTGGGGTTGTTAGGTTATTACTATTATTATTATTGCTCTCCTATTATTAAATTGTTATTTTATTAGGAAAAATTTGCCAACAAAAAACCTAATTCGATATAATTCCATTACTATCATCCACATAAGTAGTTATATAAAAAATGCTACAAGTCTACTCTTTGTCGACGTCTTTGACGTCACTTGTCATTAAAAAAAAAAAAGAACAATGCTACAAGTCTACAACTATCATCCACCTCAATATACAAATAAATACTAGCAGCAAATTTTACTACAACAAACCCATAAATATAGAGCCGGTTTGAGAATTAGTTGTTAGCTGTTAACCGATTATATGATTAATTTGTGTAATAAATTAGTTAAAATTATCTGTTTGGCAGTTTTGAAGCAAATATTTTGCCTAAAATAAGCTAATTCTAAAATGCTGGTATTTGCAGTGGTTTCAAAAAGAACTGATTGAATACTATTTTAAGTTATTTTGTCTTTTTAAAATAAGCTAATTTATCTTAAATTGACTATAATAAGCTAATTTCATACATAGCCTTATTTAACTTATTATAGTCAATTTAAGATAAATTAACTTATTTTCCAAACAGGGCCTACGTTCTTTATCTTTTTAAATAAACTAATTTATGGTCTTGTTTGGCAAAACAGCTAAACAGAATTAGCTTATTCTAGACAATTTGAACTGAATTAGCTTATTTAAGAAGACAAAATAATTTAAAACAGTGTTCAATCAGCTCTTTTTGAAACTGCTGCAAATAGCAACATTTTGAATTTTAGATTATTTTAAGCAAAAAGTTAGCATCGAAATTGTCAAACAGCTAATTTTAACTAATTATTACTCATATAACAAATTAACAGCTAACAACTAATTCCCAAACATGATCTATGTTAAATTGACTAGAATAATTTAATTTCATTTAACTTATTTGACAATGTCATAAAACATTTTGGTATTTAAAATTAATTAAAATAAATGCAGCCCAAAGAAAAGTTGGTCAGGCGCTAGGGTTTTGCTTCCGGCTCATATAAATATTCTTGTAAGCCACTGGTCACTCTCTCCTCTCATCTCATCCCCAAGCCGATTGTCTCATATTCGTATATCCCTCATCAACCAAACAGAGAATGGCGGTCACCTTCTCAGATCTGCATACTGAATCCGGCCTCAAGGCTCTTGAGCAGCACCTCTCCGGCAAATCCTACATCTCTGGGTGAAAATATAATTTTCTTAATTTTTCATAATTTTTTTATTTCTTTATTTTTTTTTAATTTTTTTTTTAAAGTTTCGATCGTTCGCAATTCTAGGGTTACCTTTTCTGATTTCGTTTTGTTGGAATGGTGTTTTGTTTGTCTTCTCTGTGAATTTTAGAACTCAACTGACAAAGGATGATGTTAAAGTGTATGCTTCTGTTTCGGAGAAGCCAAGTAGCGATCTTTACCCCAGCGCGAGCAAGTGGTATGAAGCCCTTAGCGCGAAGCTTGCACAGAGGTATTTTGTCATTTATGCAGGATGAACTTGATATTTTTTGTTATTATTTTTTATCCGGTTGTGGATTGCGATTACGGCGTGTCTAGTAAATCGTGAATTGTTGGTTGCAATATGGTCTTTGAATTCTTAATTGGGACTATCTTTTTGTTGTGTGCTTTTGATCTAGCTTTCCTGGAAAGGCGGTTGGAGTGATCATTGGTGGCAGTCCGGCTGCCCCTGCGGAGTCTGCCGAGAAGCCAAAGGTATAACTGCCTATAATTTCCTCCAATTCTTATGTGATCTAATAGGCGTGGCTTATAAATTGTCAGTATTTTTATTTTTGATTGCTAAATGTGAATATATGATAAGTTTCCTATGCAATTTTATTTCTTAGTCGGATTATGTTTGTTTATGCTTTTTTGTGTATCACGTCGTCCTCTTTTTTTTTTTTTTTTTTTTTTTGTTTTTGTTTCTGTGTGCCATTGACATTACTTATTTTGTTCCTGTGCAAAACTCCGAAATGGAGTTTGCTTTCTCACTTTCAATTCTGAATTTCTGGTTGGTATTTAAATGCCTTTCCACCTTAATTTATTTTCAGGATGCTGCTGCAGACGAAGATGATGATGATCTTGATCTTTTTGGAGATGAGACAGAGGAAGACAAGAAGGCTGCTGAACAGAGGGAGGCTGCAAAGGCATCTACGAAGAAGAAAGAGAGTGAGTATCACACATTTAATTGAAGATTTATTCCCACCCCTACCCATTATATTGAAAATTATTAGTGGTACTTATCATTTTCCATTGCACTGCTCCCTGCCAATCCTGCCTGGACTGCCTATGCCTTAAATGCCATCAATCTGTACATCTAGCTATATGTCCTAACGTTTTCAAGATTGATTATTGATTGTAGAGCTATTAAAACTAGTACCAAGCTCGAGTTCAACTTGATTCAAGCTTTTCAATTTTGAGTTTGTCGTCAGCTTGTTAATTAAACAAGTTGATATCGGGGTTTTGAGTTTTCTTGAGTTCTTCATAGATACTACCTCCTTCTCGTAATGTTTGTTACGTTTGTTAATGTGCTATTATTCACACACAGACTTCTACTTAACGTTTTATCATAGTTATACAAGTTAAAATATAGTCAAATGGGATCTTGTTAGATTCGTCTCGTCGTGTAGTTTTTAAATATGGAACTTTTAGAATTTTTACTTATACAGAACTTAAATTATTAATGATTTAAAATGTGCATTGAACAGCATGATGGATGAGCCCGTCAAAATCAATATGAGACAGAGGAAGTATGTTTTAGTATTGCAAATGAATCTCTTAATGAGCGTTGTCCATTTTAATGGAGCGTAGATATTACTCATTTCATTTATTTTATGTGTATCAAATGAAGCTTGAGTAGGCTTGTTTCTTTCAACCTCACTAGTGTGAGGTAGCACTAAAAGCTAATCTCTAAAATATCAATCTCATGACACTTATTCTTCTCTGTCACTAGTCTTATGTTCTTTTTTATACATCGTCAATCCACCAATTTTATTTGATGGCACTAGTCTTGCGTTCTTTTTATACATCTTCCATCCACTAAGTATATTTGATGGATGTCCCTCAGGTGGTAAGTCATCTGTTCTTATGGACGTAAAACCCTGGGATGATGAGACAGACATGAAGAAATTGGAAGAGGCTGTTCGCAGTATTCAGATGGAAGGTCTCTTGTGGGGAGCATGTATGATTTCTCATACTTACTGCAATATTTTTGTGTTATATGGCTTTGGTTTTGGTCAATAACTTTATAGTAATTTTGTTATGCACAGCAAAATTGGTCCCAGTGGGATATGGAATCAAGAAGCTACAGATCATGTTGACCATTGTTGATGATCTCGTATCTGTTGACTCTCTAATAGAGGAGCGTCTCACAGTTGAGCCTTGTAGCGAATATGTGCAGAGCTGTGATATTGTTGCTTTCAACAAAATTTGAGGTACTTTGGAGCCTTGTTTGGCTGTAATTTTGATGTGTCTGTCGTGGTAACAGTAAACAGTTGTGTGCTTGTTGCTATTTTGATTTTCCTTATTTTATTATCGCTGAATTGAGCTATCTTTTCAATGTCCAAGACGACAGTATTTTAATTTAGTGTATTTGAGTTTATATCCAAAGTTTAAGTGGTTTAGTTTAATAATACTTGAATTTTTTGATTTAGTATTATTGGTTGTGCTTTAGAATGTATTTGGATTGAATATTAAGTGGTAATGAAAAGTGAACTAGAGTTTTTTTTTGGGTAAGCCAAAAGGCCGGGAAAAAGTGAACTATAGTTAAGTTAAAAGCATAAGTAATCAAATTTTGTATTTGAATATAAATAAATACTTTAAAGAAAAATGAAAAAGGTGTTTTGAACTTTTGATATATGAAGGTATTTTTAATACACATAAGTTACCTGAAAAGGGCCTTATATATTGTAAATATTTTTATGCTTTTTGGTAAAAATGTAAATTAAATAGTACTTCTAGTATATTTTTCAAATCACATTATAGGTATTGTAAATGTATTGTTTTCAAAAGCGCTTATTTTTAGATAGAAATTAATAAATATAAGAGAATTGATAAAAGATGAGTATTTTTGTTTCCACAGTTTCCTAGATATTGTAAATAGAGCTGTCTGAATTGGAATTGTAATGGGGGGATCCGGTTTCAATTTGTGTAGTACGCATATTGGCACCCAGCCCATGAGTATTGGGTTTTGTAGCCTCTTCATTTGCTTATCATTAAGCTAAAGATAAGTAGTTTAGTAGTAGTAAATGGAGGAGCATGAGAAAGATTGTAGGGAAGGACTTTCATAATAATTGTAAGGAAACTGGAGACTGGAGAGTGGAGAGTAGTACATGCCCATATCATCCATCATCACCTTTAATCTTGATAACACGATAGTGACCTGCCAGCTTCAATTGAGTTCTTCCAGTGTAGCAGAACGAACAATCAGAAAATAAACAGCCCATCATTTTGCCTCAATGAAGTTTCGGAATTGGGCAAACAAAAGCTAATAATGACACAAGACAAGGGGTAAACTTGCTTTGCCCAACAACTTGCTGAAATCAGCTTTTGATTGCCATATACCGGTATGGTTTGCATCCACAATCTGGATCTCCAGAAATGCTGGAATATATGGATGCTGGAATATATGGTTTACATGATGTGGATTTTTTTTTTGTACGTAATTTTATATTCTTGTTCCATTTATTGCCTTTTTTGAGTTGAATGTGATTGTCTAATCCCCGATAGAACTCTTGTGTCATGCCCGTAATTTATGTGACATAAATCAGCCAATGATTCATTTGCCAGTGTTACACTATGAGGAAAGATTTTATTCCCATTCCAATGGATTTGCGTAGATTAATTAAAACTCATTTTTGGACAATATCTTGCCTTGTTTTATCCAGAACATTCCGGTAGGCATAGCAGATAAATATTAATTTTTAGTTTTTCTCTCCAACATCCTCATTCAGACAACCGTCTGTTCTCCGCCGCTTTTTACCAAAACGTTTCGCACTTTTTCTTACTGCTGATTTCTTATTAATAACATGTTCAATATATATACTCAGCATATAGATAAGGTGTACGTATCACATAATATTTTATATCATATCATGCAAAAACAACATAACCATCTATCATGCATAACAAATACTTTTATTATTTTCTCGATGTCACATCAGTTTTCCACTATCCCTAAGATCTTCTTAATTCATTCTAATTAACTACCACATCCCTCTACCAATAATTAATAATTCCTTTTATGGATCCCATGATCTAATCATTTAAAAATACTAAATTTTTTATATTATTTTATATAAAAAATGATAACTATTTTAATTATTTTACTATATAAAATACCAAATAATTGTATTTTGTTGTAATTAAAAATACTATATTCTTTGATGTAATTAAAAAATTAATTAATTAATTAAGAGAAAAAAACTAGATATACTGTATTTGATTTTTTTCATTTAAAAGGAAATTAACACAAATTAAGTATTTATTATATGTATAATAAAAACTTGAGTAACAATAACTGTTATAATAAAATTTAATTTTAAATATGCAAAAGAGATCAGTTGCAAATTTATTAAAGCACCGTTGCAAAAATGATTGAATTTTTAAAATAAATTATAATTATAATAAAATACTAGTAGTATAATTTAAAATTAGTAGAATATATTGGTTGGTTACATTTTGTATGCATTTGAGAGTTGAGACACCTTTTGGCTCTGGAATCATTATGTTGAATTGCAGATGCTGCAGGATTTACATCATATATATATATTAATTGCATGCCGTATTGATTTGCTGTATGTTGAGTTCAATTCATCTCTGCCCATTCTCACATTAATTAATTGAATATAATTATCCCACCGTTAGTTGTGGATAAACCGTAGTGGAACAATATAATATGGCGCATGGTGGGTGGGTAGCCTGCTGCTGCTGCTGGAATAACAAGACAAGTAAGTAGTGGATGATATATCGGAGGAATTTAAACCATGCATGCATCATGATATATAAAGATTTGCCTCCTCCTTGTATAAGGAATTAAGAAAAGAGTTACGAGTGCCAGCAGCATATATTGCAATCTCACCCTCAGGTAAGCAGTAAGCTGGCCGGCCAGTACGATGAGAGTATATGATTCCAGTACGTACGATTCTACGTGCTGTACTACTGGAGTAGTAATTACTACTACTTCCATCTAGTTTTCCAACAATGCAAATGCAATAATACAAGTATAAACTCAAAACTATATATGATGAGCAAAAACCACATATCACATTCAACCTCCGATCCACTATTTCTTATTTAGGTTCATATCATTATATTCTTAATGTGTATATATGACACAGTATGAGTGATGAGGTAGGTTGTAACGGTGATCTACCGTTTTTGCTTCCACTAGCTAGAGTTGTTTCCACTCACCGAGATATATAGTAGTTGACAAAAGACACATTTTGTGTTGTTTACAAATTTCCCATCCACATGCATGCATTTCTTAAGATTACATTTTAACATGAGTAGTAATTTCCCTACTATATATATTGATTTTTTAAAAAATACTAGTAATTCATAGTACTATTTCACTGGAGCAAGATGCTGGGAGTAGGGGGGTAAACGAGCCGAGCCGAGCCCGAATAGTGGTAAGCTCGGCTTGAGCTCATGAGAATTCAAGCCGAGCTTTGACCGAGCCGAGCGTTGACCGAGCTACTTCGAGCCGAGCGTTGACCGAGCTTTGACCGAGTCGAGCCGAGCTCGAACTAGTATCATTTTCATCCTCACATAATTTATAAAAGAAATTATATTTATTATATTGTATATATTTAATTTTATTTAATTTAATCTACATATTAAAATAATTTTAAAAATATATATTTAATTAATAATATATTTTAGTTTAAAAATTTTTTTTTTTTGCATAACAGCCAGTGAAGGCTAGAGAGGGCGGATTACAGTTAAACTAACAAAATCACAAAATAAACAAGCAACAAACTACTAGACCTAGCAAATGAACTAACGACGCAGAAACCAAGTGCCAGCGGCATCCATTGCTAGCAGAGGTTTCACCGGGTCCGGAGGAAAAGCCCAGGTGGTAAAAAAGAGCTCATCCTCTGCACCAATCTTGGCTAGATAGTCCGCTACACTATTTCCTTCCCGGAGAATATGTCGAAATTGGCAGACCTGAAAATCCTTTCGTAAGTCAAGTATTCTTCGAACATAAGAGGACAGGCAATGCAGTTCATCAATCGGATGTGATATGAGCCTCAAGGCCTCTAATGAGTCACATAAACAACATATTTGAGAAATGCCCTGGTCCCTTGCCAATGAAAGACCATATAAAATGCCTGCTAATTCCGCTTGTATGATCGATACCTGTCCTAAGTAGCCAGAGACAGCGCCTTTCCATTGACCTGAAATATCTCGGAGGACGGCACCAAAACCTGCCCTCCTGCCTGCTTGAAGGAGTGAACCGTCAGAGTGAAGAAGAATACCAATATTAGTATCCATATTCCAACAAATCATTCTAGGTGATCGCGGTGCAGCAGGGGGTGGAGCAGCCCCTTGTAATTCACCCTGTAGATGATGAACCCTTCGAACAATAGAGCTTATCGCAGTAGCAGACCCTTGAAAAATCCGGGCATTGCGCTCGCGCCATATCGTCCACAGCCCAGCAATGAATCTATTTCCGTGTGCAACAAACATGGCAGACAACCAGTATCTAATATCACCTACTTCCATGGAGTGAAGGTCACTTGGAATCTCAACATTGAGAGCTATCCAGAGAAGTTGGACCCATGCACAATAAAAGAAACAGTGGCACCAATCTTCCTCATCAATACCACAGATCGAGCACAAGGGAGAGAGCGACAGATTGCGATGGAACCGCAGTTGATTTACTTGAATAGCAGATCTAGCAATGAGCCATATGAGGACACAGATTTTCTCCGGAAATGCAGCTTGCCACATCCAACTCCAGCCATGTTCCCTCATATGATTCCGAAGCAGAAATTTATAACCTGCTTTTGCAGAATAAATACCATCCGCTGCAACTGCCCATCGCCAACCGTCGGCGCAACTAGGATGAAGACATGGCGGGGGTGTGGCCAAAATGTCCGTCCGCAGCTGATTGGGGATAATAGTGTAAAGAGATGCAAGACTCCATTCATGATTAACAATAATATCTTTAACTTGAAGGTCCTTGTCCACAATATTTATAAACGGAACTTGAGGGCCTAAGGAAGCACCATGAAGCCAAGGTGTGTACCAAAGGGAGGACCGACCATCATTTAGCTTGTATTGAAATCCATCCGCAAGAAATTTGTAAGCCTTATGCAAACTTCGCCATGTAACTGAAGCAGCAGCTCTGTGAGCAGGCCATGTACATCCCACCGGCCAATAAATATCCTTTAGAACTTTAATCCAAAGCTTGTCCTTGTTAACGGCTAAATCAAAAACCAACTTACCCAGCAATGCAATATTGGCATGACGGGCAGATCGAAGACCAAGTCCGCCCCATTTCTTTGGCACACAAACCTCCTGCCATCGAACAAGATGAAGGCCTTTACCCCGACGATCTTTCCAAACAAGGTTTCGTAAGCGACGATCAATGAGCTTACAAGTTGTTTCCGGCAACCACCCAACCTGCATGTAATATGTGGGGATTGAAGCAAGAACGTGTCTAGCTAATGTGATCCGGCCGGCTTTATTCAATAGCCGCATCGCCCATGTCGAAATTCTATTATCCATCCGTTCTAGAATGAAGGAGTATGAACTGGTAGTCACTCTTTGTTGGTGAATTGGGAAACCCAAGTAGGATCCTATATTATCCGTAAAGTGGATGTCCAACACAGAGGTGAAATATTGACGCTCCAACAGGGAAACACACGGAGGAGCATAAACCTTGGACTTGGAAGAACTGATACAAAGCCCTGACCACTCAGCAAATCTTTGGAGGGTGCGAGCTAAACTGTGAAAACTGGTCGTATTCGCCATTGAGCACAAAATTAAATCATCAGCAAATAACAGGTGGGAAATACCAATGCTTCCCGACGTCAATTTAATAGGTATCCAGTTCCTATTCACAACTTCAAGTGTAATCATGTTGGACAGTCTTTCCATTACAATGTTGAAAAGATAGGGCGACATCGGATCCCCTTGACGGAGTCCTTTCTTCGGTTTGAACTCCTCCAAGGCCGAACCATTCCAAAGAATAGAGTAAGCCGGGGAGGAAACACAAGCCATAATCAACCGACATAGAGACGTTGGCAACGCCATTTGAAGCAAGCATTCTTCCAAAAAATCCCAACGCACACAGTCATAAGCTTTTTCAAGATCTATCTTAAGCACCACCGCTTTTAGTTTGGAATTCGCCCGAGAGAGATTATAGATAATTTCTTGAAGTATTATTGCATTATCAACAGTTCCGCGACCCGGAAGAAATGCAGATTGTAGTGGTGAAATATAGTTGATAAGAAGAGGTCGTAACCGATTCACCACAATTTTGGAAATGATCTTATATCCAACATTACACAAGGTTATAGGACGAAACTGTCGGACTGAGGTAGGGACTGGTACCTTGGGTATAAGGCAGACATAAGCTTTTGCAAGCTGAGGACTGATATATCCAGAAGAGAAGGCAAGTTGTACAGCTTGGAAAACGTCACTACCCATCACTGACCAAAATTGCTTATAAAATATTGCCGGAAAACCATCCGGCCCCGGCGCTGCAAATGCCTTCAATTGATGAATGACAGCCTCCACCTCTTCCATTCTAACGACATCATCTAATCCAGTAGTGTGCTCCGTTGGCAGTGGGCGCAAGGGTGGCAGCTGATCTTGAGAGGAATTAACACCACCCTTCGTAAACAAGCCAACAAAGAAATTTCTTACAGAGTGTTGAAGTCTATGTTGATCAGTGCACCATGAACCATCCTCCAAGATAAGACCATGAATTTTCCCCCTGTGATGATGCCATTTAGCTTGTGCATGGAAGAACTTTGTATTCCGGTCGCCTACCCTAATCCAATTTTCCCGGGCCCTTTGATACCAAAAAACCTCTTCACGGTCCAGAATGTCACGTAATTCCGATTGGAGCTTCCTTTCCAAGGACAAGAATTTTTCAGAGTCCAGCCAAGAAAGGGCCCTATCCAACCCAGCCAAGCGCCGGAGGATTTTCTTCTTTTTATTTTTGGTTTTTCTCAAATAGCTCTGACAGTGTTGTAGAGAAAGAGTCTTAACTCTCTCCAATCTGTCATGGATTTGTCCAGGTCCCGTCCAAGCAGCAGTCACAATGTCATGGTATCCGGGATGGTTGCACCAGAGAGCCTCCCAACGAAAGGGTTTGTGAATGGGCAAGTGTTCAGGCATGCCACAACAAAATAGTAGAGGTGCATGATCCGATGCAGCCCTAGCGAGAATAGTGACGTGCGCATTTGGGAATACATTAAGAAACTCCAAAGTAGCAAGTCCACGATCAAGTCTTTTTCGAATAATATGTTTCTGATGAGCCGGGCGAACCCATGTAAAATTAGCACCTTCAGTTCTCAAGGGAAACAAACCACACTCCATAACACATTCCCGGAAAAGATCCGCACGTTCAGGCAGGAAATCCCCCCCCATTACCTCAGATGGAACCAGCGTGTCATTCCAATCACCAATCAAGAACCATGGTTCATGTATGCGGCCACTCAAATCCTTAAGATATTCCCAATTGAATTTTCGTCTGAAGAAGTTAGGAAAGCAGTAAACAGCGCTGCACTTCCAATGTACATCCCCTGCATGTATGTCCAAAGTAATAATCCGTTCATTCGATTCAAATAACTCACAAGAGACCAGACCAGAGCGACATAGCGTCCAGATGCCTCCCGCACGCCCGACAGCCTCCTGGATATGGACCACACAATACCCTAGCTGAAAGAAAAAGTTCCGCAGCCGATTGAATGGTCCTTGGGGTTCCAAAATGAAAATCAACGACGGCTTATGTTGACGAACATAATCTCCCAAGCAACGACGCGTATGAGGGTTCATAAGACCCCTAACATTCCAAGCGAAGATTGAAAAATCCGTAAACTGATTCATTAACACCAAATAAAGGTTGAAGCAGCGTCCCCATTACCATGCATCGACACTTAATTAGATGAACGATCTTCTGCCTCCATGGCACTGTCGTCCGAGGACTGTGACATGGTCTCAGAATCATCCGCATACTTAGGGTTTTCTGCTGCATCCTTACCAGAAGTAGAACCAGGCCCTTCCAAGAAAAGAAGTGGACCTTTTACTTCAGTTGAGAAATCCACCCGGCTACGTTTCTGCCCATTTAGGAATTTCCTGGGCCGATTCAACCCCTTCCCACCATCAGGGGTCCTGACATCATTACTTTTCCTTTGAAAAGGGATCATAGGAAGTCCCGTATGAGCAGTATCAGAGCCCACTGGTCTTGTACTAAGGGACGAAGGCCCAGATTGATTAACAGGGCTGGAGCTCTCAGGCCCAGTAGTACTGACGGGATTTGGCGGCTTGACCCCCTTTTTACGTGGCTTTCGACGCTGTACTAGCATCCAATCCCCTATACACATGTCTAACCCATTATCTTCCTCCTGGTGACACGTGTGATTTTTAGAGCCTGCGTAATCACCAGATTTTCCAACCGCCTTCACACCATGTTCTCCTACTGGATCCATCTCCCCACGGCGCTGCGGGTCAACCGTGCCGGCAGCAACAGTGGAAGCATGATCATTCGGAGCCACTGAAGACGCATGCATTGGATCAGTAGCTTTAAACGGACACCGATTCTGCAAATGCCCAAATCTTCCACAAGCCATGCAAAGAAGATGTAAGCCTTCGTAAGCCACATTAATTATCATTCCATGGATCTCAACTTGGCCAATTAAAGGAGCATCCAAGTCAATCTCAACACATGCTCGGGCATATCGGCCACGGGTGACAGCCAGAGTATTACGATCAACTCTAATCAACGTCCCAACTGCCTCTGCAATTACTCGCAAACAACTCTCATTATAGAATGCCTGTTTGAGATCCGGGAAACGAACCCACGTTTGAATAGAATTCACTTTGGTAACTTTTGGATCAAATTCTCTAGTCCAGCGGCTTACAGCTAAGCAATGATCAAAAATCATCCAAGGGCCCGATGTCAAAACTTTTTCTCTATCAAGCATGGACTCAAACTTGGCTAGAAAGCAACCATATCCCACATCAAGCAATGCAAAAGGTTTGTCAGTCTTCCATGCACTGGTAAGGCGGTCACGTAAGGCAATAAACCCTACAGAAATCCCCAGCGGCTTAAGGACAAGAGTCTCCTTCCATGGAGAGTAGATAGCATCCAGAACCGACTCGTCAAATTGTATCTTAGGACAACGCCTATGTATCCCTTCCTTGGAGATAGTCGCAAGGTTCTCCTTGAGTAAATCCACTGACGCCGGGGGAGGGGGAGGGGGGGCCTCAGCATCCGTATTTCCCTTCACCACATCGCGCCAAGACAGTGGCGGCACACCAGGAAGTTGAAAAGAAGCTTTGTGCGGAGACAGGAGGTCGGGAGGATCAGAGAGAGGAGAAGTCATTTTTTGATTACAACTTTAGGATTTAGTTTAAAAATTAAAAGATATAAACAATAATAATACTATACTTTTAATCTTATATATAATTTCTATATTTAATAATAAATAAATATATGTATAAAAATAAATCGAGCCTATTATCGAGCTTTCGAGCCGAATAGTGGTTGGCTCGGCTTGAGATCATGTGTGTTACGAGCCGAGCTCGAGCTCGAACCGAGCCATTTCGAGTCGAGCTTGAACCGAATTTTGACCGAGCCGAGCTCGAACAATTCACGAGCCTATCAGTCTCATTTACACCCCTAGCTGGGAGTATAATGGTGGGGTTTCTACTTTCTAGGGAGCAAATAGGGGAGTAGTGTATTTTCATAGGATAGGGCGGATTAAACTGAAGTAGTACATTTTATGCAATAACCATTCCTTAACTACGTAAGAAGTAGTACTATTAAACAAGTACTACTACTAAAAGAAAATCTTGCAATGCAATCCTAGTTAAAGTTAAGGCTACCTCTATTTTTGCTGCCCCTTTTCCCACCACTAGTTTATGTGGTATTAACTCTGTGCTAAAGTACTACTTCCTCCGTTCCTAAATAAGTGCTACGGACCCACATTTCACGCAATCCCATATACATTTTTAATCCGTAATAACTTAAATTCCATACAAGTAACAATTATGAAAATTTGATATTCTAAATCTATGCGATTAGACGAATCCAACAAGATCACACTTGACTATATTTTATCTTATATGATTGTATTAAAAAGTCAAGTCAAAGTTACTCAATGAACAGTGACAAAAGTCAAAATGCTACATTTAAAAAGGAACGGAGGTAGTATTAAGTAATTTTCATTCTGCTTTGTGTTTGTGCTAGCTGGATTCTAGTAAGATTCTGCACAGACCAAAACCCTTTTGTTTCTACTCCCTCCGTCCCATTTAAGATGTCTTATTTGATTTCTGCACACAATCCAATACACTTTTTAAATCGATCATATCTCAAAATATATATAAGTAAAAATTATGTGAAATATATATTCTAAAACTACACGGATTAGACGAATCTAACAAGACCAAACTCGACTATTTTTTTAAAAATATTTACTTACAATACTATCGAGTCAAAGTTAAACAATGAACAGTGTCAAAAAGTCAAACAAGACGTCTGAAGTGGGGCGGAGTATTTTTTTTGAGCTAGCTTTCTTACTGTAGTAGTACCTGTACCTCCCTTTGCAGTTATATAACCGCTAAAGCCCTAGATAAACCTTGTGCTCTTTTTTCTTGAAAGCACAAAAACCCCCCACATTCTTTGATTTTGTCTTCGGAAGCACAGACAAATTATGCTGGCCGGCGGCGCAGCGAACGGGCTTGGGCGAAAATCCCATGATTTTCTGTTGCGATGGGCGACTTTCTCTCGCCCGCCTACCCGCCTCTTCGGTATGCAGAGCACGACCCCAACCCCATTTACCCTTAAAAGGATCATTGGAATTCCTCCAACTTCAAATGGGTTGAAGCTGTTTAGCCGTCCGGAATTAGGGTTTCAACATTTGGTTCTGCGATCTTTGCGGGGTTCACGCGGCGTCACTAACTCTTTATACAGACCTAATAATCGCGGGTTTTGTGGTTCGGGCAGTGGAAGAAGTTCCAGTGACGGGGCTAGTGGGAGAAACGGGTCTTCGCTTCTTTCATGGTAAAGAGTGATGACTAATTTGTTTGATAATTTTGTCGTTCATCGGGATCTAGATGGTTAAAGGCGGCCCTTTTTTTTTTTTTTTTTTTTTTTTTCGTTGGTACAGAATTAATCCTGAAATGCACATTTAAATGATGAAACATTATCTATGCACGTGTGCTTGTTAATGGGATGATCAAAATTGATATAGCATTCCTAGTTTCAAAATGCCTCCCTTTCTAACTATTTCGAGATATTTATAATGGCCAACAGAAGCATATCAGTGATTTAAATGATGCTCGGCAATATGACAAATACTATATAATCAAAATGATAAAAATCCCTCTAGAATCAATTTTGTCTTCATGTGATTCAATGACTGCCCTAAATAATTTGATGATGATAATGATCACAGGAACATTGATACCTATTTGGAAAGTAAGGTAGTGACCCTTTGTTTTCAATTGGAGACAATTAAAGGCCCCAATTTTTTGCACAAACGTGACTATCTTGTAGTGAGAAAACAGCAGCTAATGAGTTTTTTCCATGTAAATTCTTCCTAGTTAATAGAGTGTAGAAAATTGTAATCATGTGCACATAAACTTCGTTAACTTCTTACTAACTAGTCATACACGCTTATCTAATAGTTATTGTCATCTCTATGAAGGTACCAGTCTCTTCTTGAAAGGTATCCTGTGTTGACAAAAGCTATAACATCAGGGATTTTGACATTAGTTGGTGACCTGATCTGCCAGGTAAACCATCCTTGCTCCTGTATTGTGATTGTAAATTTAGTTCACAATGTTTCAAGATAGTTTTGTTAACTTTCTTTATGTCATAGATGCATCATGAATTTATGAAGATAAAGCCTGGAAGCTCCGTGAAATTTCAAATTTGGATGTCCTTTCCAGCTTAAAAACAGGCATTCACTTTGATGGGGCAAGTGGTGTTCTTATATAATTCACAAAAAAAAGATGATAGTTTACTAACTCGTGATAAGTGTGAGGAGAACCTTTACTACCCAAAACTAAGTTATTATTTGAAAGAATAAGCAATATGATAGAATATTGATTGCAGTGATTGATGGAGTATGAGCTCAACCCAACAGTTTTTGAGTGTATTTTTCGGATCATCTGGCTGATAGTTTGGTTACTTCTGGATAATGATTTTATGTTAGAATTGTAAGTATATTTTATAAAGGGTAGTCCTAGAATAACTTGTAGAGATTCTGGTGTTAGATATTGAATCTTTGTTAAGTCATCTATCAATGTTTGTATTGAATTTGTGCATTTCTAATTAAATCTGATTACAATATGCTTAACTATTTTTGTTTAGGATACTAATCAATGTATATCGAATCATTGTTAAGTTTCCTTTTGCTGTCATGTGTATTTTACAAGTATCTGTATCATTCTTGAAATTTGAAACTGATTGGACTTTAATTTTGAAAGCAGAGCATTCAACTTTATAGAATTTGATCCATTGTCAGATTTTCTGTTATTAGGTGTTCAATTTAATGAATTTATCGTCAAATTGATAACGTGATTTCAGGAAATAAATTGCATAATTTATGTGTGTGCATCTCTCTTGTTGCATCTTGCACACCTTAACTGATTTGGTAAACGAACACAGTTGAAGAGCGATATATTTGTCTTTCTTCTTCTGCATTATATATAGACATTGTCGCCTCAATGGGTTTCACTTGTTAATCACCTAATGTTTTATGTGACATACTACAGATTTGGATTGATCAAGTACCATCTCTAGATGTGAAAAGGACGTGTATTTTCATGTCGTTGGGGCTTGTTCTGGTTGGTCCAACATTGCATTTCTGGTAAAAGAAAATAAACAAATGGCTCATGCTCATGTCAACCATACCCTTTGAATGCGTAACGTTGACCATTGCTTATACTCGAATAACATATCTGTGTTACTCAGTACATGCATCTTTGAGTAAAATAGGAAATCTAATACTTCATAGATATGGTTGCAATTAAAATTCAATGTCAATTTTGTTGTGCTTTATCTATACACTATAAACTCAACACCCTTTGTTGATGATACTTTGGTCTGCTTCATCAATTTTCACTTTCTATGAAGAAACAATTATAATCAGTTTTCAGGGAAATAAATTTTGTCACCAGTTTGGACTCCATTGTTAGTTATTTCCTTACACATCATTGTTTATTTGGTGACCTCTTCCTTCAGTAGATCTTATTGGAAGAGTTCTCAAAGCAAAACCATAAATTCCCAATAATATTTTCCATCAACAAAACCTTTCGCAAACTTTGCATATTTATGGACAACAGATAAAATAAACAAAAGACTGAAGGAGTTCTAACCAAAAAGGGATAGGCCTCCTGCAACCAGAATTTATCAAATCCAATAAAATGACCAATTTAGATCTAATAATCAAATCAACATCATTAACAAATTATAGTAAATAAAATTGGTCTTCTGCTTCTTATTTCTCTGCACATAAACCTTCAATCCTCTGACTATGAGCTTCTAGAACTTGATCTGTAACATTTTTGGAGAAGAACAAAGTTTTAACTACAACCATTGTAGGGGTTTTTTTATGTGCTCTTTTCATTTGACTTCTTACATGTTTTTAAGGTTAGATGCATTTGCCCATTAGAATTTAAACATTTTTAGCGCTCTTATTAGTATATTTCAGATGTGAACCAACTTTTCCCTGTTGCACTTAGGTATTTGTCTTTGAGCAAATTGGTGACAGTACCTGGAGCATATGGTGCTTCTTTGCGGCTTCTCCTTGATCAGGTACCCTTATAGCTTCTCAAGTTGAATGAATTCTTATTTTATATTTGTACATGGTGGCTATTGATCTTTGCATATGCAGTTCCTTTTTGCCCCGGCTTTCATTGGAATTTTCCTATCTACATTGGTGACACTCGAGGGAAATCCATCAAACATAATCCCAAAGCTGAAACAGGTATTCCTGAATTTGGAAGTATTTTGGGAATGATGCATTCTGTCAGAAAGGATATAGTGTCTGAATTTAGTTTACACTTACAAAATTTCATTTGGCAGGAATGGCTTTCTTCTGTTGTTGCAAATTGGCAACTATGGATACCATTCCAATTCCTCAACTTCCGTTTTGTGCCACAACAATATCAGGTCCACCCCCACTCACGGCTTGTAACTATGTAAAAAAAAAATATAGATGTTTTAATGGTTATATAATATAATGGTGCCTGCCGTAGAAACTTGGTTCAGTACAGCTGAGGCATGCGATCTTGTCTCTGGCGCTAATGAGGAGCAGTCACTAGTCACGACTCAACACGGCTCACACTGTTTGCCCCATCTTTTGGTTTACAGGTCCTTGCAGCCAACTGTATTTCCTTGATTTGGAACGTGATTCTTTCAGACAAAGCTCATAGACAAGTTACTGCCAAGTAGGTGGTATGTATTTTCCTTAACATCTGCCTACTTAGGCAATAATGCATTGGTGTAGTTGGAAATCAACTTCTCTTTCACATCAAACATCATATACTACTAATCAAATATTCTCTATTATTTTTTTTTTGTGTGTGTGTGTGTGTGTTTTTTTTTCCCCCAAAAAAACTCATTAATTATTATTGTTTTAAATTTTACTAGCACTTAATAATTATAGATTGAACTACTTTTGGAATCATGTTAAATTTCATCGAAGAGGGAAGAAGGTTGAAAATTTTCTTGAGTCTGAAAATCATCATCAAGATTTTGTCTCCTTGTGGGCAGATAGTAGATGATGATCCAGCCCGGCCGGCATGTGGCATCTTCTTGATTTTTCAGTTGCATAGCATCTTGTTGTGGGACTTTGGAGGCAGCACAGAGCACTTAAAAAACGCGAAAATTAAATTGTATTGGTCGGACTCGACACCTGCACTTGCCTTGTCTACAGACATGTTTGATCTTTGTATTCTTGGCCCGCATTTGTTCTAGAGCAACGTGGAATGTGATTTTCACACATACAGTTGTTAAAGTAATTCTAGAAAATCTTCCTCTTAACTGTATCAAATTCTTGACTTTGGTATTTGGAATTACTTTTGACGCTTTAATTATTTTACTTTTTTTATTTTTTTTTAAAAAAATACCTTCATCCATTTTTCCATTAAATATGCAAAGGCAATTTGTAGAGCAATTTCTTAAAAAAACATCTCTAAATATACCAAACTCTTCATTTTACTATCTTTTTTTTTTAAAAAAAAAAATCTTCCTGAAATTCAAAAACATACTTTAACTATTACTACTACAATTTTTGTTTTAAAAGAAAAGCTGTTGGTAAGCATTAAGCGTCACAAAGAGGGCAACGGTATTTATGTCCATTCAGGCTCCCCAACTAACATGAAGTGAAAAACAATGACACCAATAAGGGATGATGACGATATTTGTGTCAACAAATACAAACCTTACCTATGTTACATTGATAGGTGTTTAACTTCCGTGCAAATTACAATCAACCAAGAAACAAACCCCTTAAAGCTTTCTTTTGACCACCTTATCATTCTCCCTTTGTGGCTTCTGCTTCAGTTTCTGCTTCTCCTGATCTTCTAGCTTCCTCTCGTTCTGCGCAAGTTTTGAGCATCACCATTTATTTCAGCATTTGATGGTTAATGAAAACCAAAATGTTTACCATTGTACACATTTCAGTAAATGCCTTTTTCTTTTTTTTTCTTTTTTTTATCAAACACATCTCTGCTTCAGATGATATCCATAACAAATGCTTGCAGAATGTTGATAGTCTAGAATGAATTAAGGTTATGTTTGGATGGAATGATTTAGGAGGGGATTTAAGATTCATAATAACAAATCCTTCCACTTGTTTGGATTAATGGAAGGATTTAAGAATGCTCTCAACCCTCAACTAAACTTGGTGGATTTCAAATTCTTTCCTCAAATCCTCCTCCAAATCCATCAATCCAAACATAACCCGAGTAATGTACCCAAAATATACTTGCCAGTTAAGAAACAGGGATGCTATAGGCTTATAGCTATAACATGAAGTAGTTGTTAGGTTAATTAACTCAAGGAAACTGCCAACGTACAGGCTTCTATAGTTCAAATCAGTTTTTCCCTACAAGTATCAAGATATATTACTAGTAGGCAGTAGCCCACCTGTTATTACTTTGCCCACAGGAAAATTCAAAGCAAGTCAAAATTAGTAGCGTGTCCAGAAGATGCTACCTTCAAACCCAACCAATTTTTTCCTTTAGTATCTCTACCCAATTCAAAGTTCAACCAACCCTCTACAGGCCAAGCAATGTATCTTGCCCTTATATATATGCCAGTTCCTACTAATCATTAACAATATTATACTTAAAAGAGAGGCCCAACAGAAGAGTGGAAAATGAGATGCACTATTGGTGTGACCATCAATAAGCAATGCATCAATATAAAAAACGTCACAGAAAATATTATAACAATATATTGCGGGTAAATTTGGTTATACTGAACAAGGGTAGATTATAAAAGTAATAGAGAATGATAACCATACCCATAAGAGTTAACATGACCTTTTGAGTGCGTCTTTCAAGCTTGTCTAGTTTCTTTTGCACATCCCTTCTGAGGTCCCAATTTGGTTTCTTTGGTGCTATATTTAGAAATGGGTCCTGAATTGTATTCTCTCACCATTCAGTATACATCAATAACATATTAGAACTAAGAAGACAAAAAGGAATATCAATATAATTCCATGAAGCACCTCACTCTTCTCCTCAGGAGGAGGAGCTGCCAAAACTGGGTCTTCAAATTTAGGCAACACTGGTGCAGTAAGTTTACCCTCTTGAAGTTGTTTGTCATGAGGAAGGTAATTACGAAATTTCATATTCACATTGCTGCAAGCAATAAAGCATAGTTATGCTCAAGCTGAAATCCACCACACACAGTCACAACGGAGATGAGGAACGCACACCATTAATTTTAGAAAAATACCACCGCGCAAGTATTGTATCCAGCAATTTATTTCACTTTTACAAGGACAGTGGTGGATAATCTAACTTTCATTTTCTAATAAACACAACTCCATAAACAAATGAAGGCCAGTAAGTCTTATTATATCATTATTATAACCAAAAGTAAATACCTATAGCATTCAAAGTATCATATCATATTCTTCTCATATAAAAGATCCAACTCGTTGAATTAATTAACTTTAATGAAATGGTTCTGCTTCAAAACATCTTCAGAGATGCCCACAGCATAAAATTAGCATTGATTGGCCAACTGAGAGGTGGGTATTCATAGTCCATAGACAGATCCATTTACCATTTGCAAAAGCAGCTATTCCTACTACCAGTAAAGTATACCTCAATACATATTATAAACAAAGATACAAAGTCAAATTCCAGATTTCTCATTCCCAAAAAATCCAACCAATTTGAAGTATCTGTTAGGGCTACAAACCAGCTGAATCAAATCCCTAAATTGATTTACCCAAAATAAAAAATCCCTAAGTTGCAAAATAAAAAAGTGAAAAAATCCCGCATCATTCATCAAGACGAATGGAATCAGAAAATGAAAGAATAACAATTGAAGAGCTTACGCTTCTTCTGTATCTGTGTCGTGGTTTTCATAACCATCTTCATCTTCAACTTCCTCGGCATCGTCATTTCCTTGGTCCAGATGTCGGTCTGGTTGCTGAAGTTCTAGAGATGAAGCATTATCATCCGGAGTATTGAGGAGTTCCTGAGCAGCTTTAAGTGCTCGCAGCCGCTCTCGGCGCGCCTCGGCGGCTGCTTGGATGGAGTCCTCTTCTTCAGTAGGCATCACCGGAAAATTGTAAATTTCTCTCAATGCCCAATGGCACCCACACCTTCGTTCACAAATGTAACGTACCCAAAATGTTAGGTATTTTTGTATATAAATGGGCTGGGCCGCATCGGACTGGGTCCGATTTCTATATACCGCGATGTGTATTTTATTATATACTTAGATAAATGAAATGATAATTAATGGCCATTAACCGATAATTTTCTTACCTTTTTTCAAGATTCGTACCTTTTAAGTACTGATCACAAAATAAGATGAAAACATCATAACAATTCAGCAAATATAATTTATGTTGCTCAATGACCTGAAATTTTAGATGGTGTTTGGATTGGCAATATAAAATAGATTATTTGATTATTGCGTTTTCAAAACGCAAATAATCAGGTTTGCAGCACCTTTTTTTAGCGGTTAAACCGATTATTTGCGCTTTGAAAACGCAATAAGCAGATAATCCATTTTCCTGCGGCTTATCCAAACACCCTCTTAAAGCAACTTGTTATTAACTTCTTCCCTTTTTTTCTTTTTTTTTTTTTTTTTTTTTTGCTGAACAGCCTAAAAGGGAGGGATAGGTGATATGGATGCCCCGACGGTCAACGTGACAGTCAACATAGCAATTCTCTATTTCGGTGAAGGACCAAAGACGAGAGCTCGAATCAACAAGTTCATTCATGCCTTGGAGAATTATATGAAGCAAGGAAGTCCAATTGAGGAAGAACAAGAGGAAGTACACGTGGCAGCAGGCTGTTCGGTCACGTCGTCGTATTTCAACGTTCCCGAAAATGCGATTTCAAAGCTTGGTTGGAAAGGCGGCGTTCTAAGGATCGCGTGGGCTTTTGAATCGCCTCAATTGGAGTTCGAGCACTCCGGGAATCGAATCCTTAACATATGCTAAAAGGAGGAGTCATGAAAGGGAGACAAGAAACCATGATTTCTATTACATCTTCCTTAAACAAACCTAGTCAAGTTTAAACAACCATAAACTAGTTTTGGATGATGATTCATACTTTTATAATCATGATTATGAACTTGATTAAGTACTAAACATCTCTTAATGACTTCCAATCTTGTTTTGAAGGTGTTAAGGACAATCGAAGAACACTTCCATGCCTTAATCTTTTGATATATCCAGGCCCGGCTCATGGCAGGAGCACCATGAGCCTTTGCTCAGGGCCCCACAGGTAATTTTTGTTTTTTTGTTAATTGATAAATTTTTATTATACCTATATAAAATGTGAACATATTTTATTTTTTAGCATACATTGAATATATATTGTCTAGTAGTACTAATTAATATAATTATTTTTTATATCAATATTTTTTAAAAGATTGTTTCATGTATTTAAACTATTATATAAATTAGTTTTAATTAAAAAGGTTTGGAAATATATATAATATGAATTGAAAATATAGTTTTAAATATATTGAGCATACATTGAGCTTGCCTTTTATTTTAGGGCTAAATTTTATTCTTTAATCATTACATTCAATAATAATTAACAAAGAGTTAAAATAAAATTATCAAAAAAATAATATATTTTGAGTGAAACAAGGAAGCCCTAAAATCAACATTCGAGGTACTGGTAACTTAGTAGGTTGGTTTGAGTGGTATGAGTGTCTGACAACTTAAGTAAAAGTATTGGGTTCGAGCCTGTGTAATTCTGTTCGGAAAAGATAACCCTTTAATGCTCACCAGATTATCGAGAAATTAGTATTAGGCCCAGTAAGATACGACAATACCTGATATACGCAAAAAAAAAAATTATAAAGCAATTACTAAATACATTTTTATGGGGCCTATTTTTTAAGTTTGGCTCAGGGCCCAAAATTTTTCCGAGACGGCCCTGGATATATCTTTTACCTTGCTTTGTTCCTATGCTATGTCTTTGTAAGTGCTTTGTTCTTATGATTTTTTCTTGTATTTTGTAGGCATAGGGCGAGTGGAAGCATAAAGAGTAACTTTGGAAGCTCACAAACCGTTTCAGCAAAGTGAGTACATCGCGAGCCGAAGGTTGGTATAGTGCGAGAAGCAGGTTGGTATAGCGCGAGAAGCAGTTCGGTACAGCGCGAGCCAAAGTTCGGTACATGGCGGGATTGGAAGTTTAAGTGGAAGTTACTTCACTTGCAACTTGTTGAGAATGTCACAACTAAAGGAGGGTGAAACTTGCTACTTCTTGAGGAGGTCACATGTAACTTCCTTTGTTGACTTTTAATGCATTAAGTGGATAGGTGTAACTTCCCTTGTAACTTGTTTACCACTTTAGAAGATTGCACATGACTTGTGATTGGAGGTCACTTGCTCTTCCCTCCATCTATAAATAGGAGCTCATTTGTAATTAGGGGTGGAAATAGGCTAGGCCGGGTTAGGCTTAAGCTTGTACGACCTAGGCCTACTTCAATTTCATACGGCCTGAGCCTGGCCTATTACCTGGATAGACCTATTTTATAATCCCGAGCCTGGCCTATTTATTTAAATAGGACAGGTTTTAAGCCTTCTAACAGCCTGATTAAGCCTGTTTTAAAATTAAGTTAATTTTTTTAAATATGTCCGGATATAATTAAAAGGTTGTAAGATATAAATTTGTGCACTGAAGCAATACTTTATTCACAGTTATTTACATACTGGGGAAAATCTTTATATATTTTTAAAACTATGTAAGATCAAACTAATAATTATTTTACATAAAATAATAATATTAATATCATATACTTTCTCTGTATTCATGAATCTGCAACGTATACTTTGTGCAATAAATATAAATATACTAATAATAATCATAAGTAGGCCGGCCTGGTAGGCCTAATAGGCTCTTTATAAAGCATTGGCCTGAGCCTATTTAGCTAAAAAGGCTTTTAAAATGGCCTGAGCCTGGCCTATTTACGAAAAAAGTCTGGCATGGCCTGGCCTTACGTAGGCTAGGCCATAGGCCCCTGTCGGGAAGCCTGGCCTATTCCCACCCCTATTTGTAATCTTCCACACCTTTTGATCATTTGTAAAACTTTGAGATTTTTCTCATTTGGAATGAAATATTCCTTCTTCTTTTCTTTCAATTTTCATCACTTGTGAAGGGTGAGAAAATGAGAGACGTTTAGCCTACGTGAGGGCGTGAAATCGGGTGAAGCTTGGAGTAGCTTTGTTTGTGGAGACGAGGAATGGACGTCCTCGGGTTCCCTCGGTCGATTGCTCGGTTTGGAGTGGATGAGGCCACGTAGAAGGCGCGTTGGTTGCTTCCATCGAGATCGTTGTCATGAGACTAAGTCCACTATCCTTTTTCAATTCCGCATTGTTTCTCGTTAAATCCATCGGATCACAACTCTTCTTCTCCAATCTCTTCTCCGCTTAGGTTTTCGCGTGATTTGATTGTGTTGTTGTTTTGTGATCATCCATAAGGATCCATGGCATTAGTTTTAAATTCAGTATGAGAGAATGGTATGGATTGATCGTTCGTTTTATTTTCGTTTAGATATCATAAAATACCAAAAATTTCGTGATTTTTCGTTTGTTTGCAATCTGCTACTGTTTTGCCATTTTTCCGCATCGTTTCTTGCTCAAATCTGGTGTTTCTTGTGCCTACCGTCAAATTCAGATCGTGAACTTCAGTTTAGGCACTTGAATGACTTGTTTTGGTTACGTATTGCTTGAGATATCGTCGATTTGAAAATTCTGCCATCTTGTCAATTTTGTGCGATTTTGTTTGCTTGACCTCTAAGTGTTAAAAGTTATTTCCTTGTATTCAATTGCAATATTTTGAGTGATTGACATTGTTGAAAGTAGATCATATGTATCACTTGTTGAAAATTGATATGCAATTATATGCTTGAGACGAAGTGGTCACATTGGAAATTGGCACATCAAGTCGGAGATCGACATATCGATTCGGAAATTCACACTTGTGTTGTTTTGGACTCAAGCGCACGCTTTGACAATCCAATTCACACTTAAAAACAACTAGCTTAACGCTTTGTTACTTGGACAAGCTTCTCGCTTTGTTCCTTGTACAAACGTTTAACGCGTTGTTGTGACGCTGAAGGTTTGAACCTACACTTAGTCAAATTCGGAAGCCTCGCTCCACGCGTTGTCGTATCGAGCCTCGCTTTGTCAAATATCGCGAGCATCACAAACTTGATCTTTCCGATCCACACGCTCCTCGCGTTGTTCTTATCACATCCGCAAGACTTGTATACGCGTCTCGCTTTGTTCTCGGTTACGATTGTAATCTACACTTTGTTCATTGGTTGTATTTTCATTCACGCCTCATTTTGTTTGGTTGTAAGTTGTTACTATTGTCAAATTGTAACTACTAGGCCAAGTAAAAAGGCTATATATATTAAAAAAAAAAAGAAGAAGAGAAAAAAAAATCCTTGAAAAAGGCAACACTCAACAACATCTATAGCAAAAGCCGAGTTGTTGGAAAAGGCACTCTCATTGTTGAAAAGCTGAGAGTTTGATTAAAAAAAAAAAAGAGAGAAGAAATATTATAAAGTGGGTGGCCTAGTAAAGCTTTGTAAGCATTGTATACATTTGTTCTTTTGTTGTATTTTGGTTGGAGGTTCCTACTAATCATCGGAGTTACTATTCCTCGCCGGAAGTTACTGTTCATTCGCCGGAGTTACTGTTCACTCATCGGATCAACGTACATTGCATTGATTTTGAATACTTGTGTGCATTGTTCTCTTTCACTTGTTAATTTGCTTGAAATTGCATGCTTGTATCACTTCCGCGCTTATTTTTGATTGAGTCGAACTTTGATATAAGATTCATATCATAGTGCGTACGTATATCAAGCACTCACCACTCCAAAAGAGGGCTTGGGGATTGATATTCGAAGTCGCCGCTTGAACTCACTACTCCTAGCGGATGCCGAAGAGTGTTTGAGTGATCATACCAAAATACACGAGCGAAACCTTATCATTTGAGTGAGATCCGTTTTATTTCTAACACTCTATACATATAGCATATTTCTACATTCTTTTGTAGGTACAATATGGCAACTATGGAGGATTTAATGAACGCCATTACATCCTTGGGTGTAAAGATGGATTCTCAAAAAGGAGAATTACAAAATGAAATTGGCCAAGTGAAAGGAGATATGTTGCGTTATCAATCGAATTTGGAGAAAAGGATGAATGTACATCTTCGAACTATAGAAGATGCCACACATGCACAAATTCGAGAAGCTATGGGAACCACTAGTAAATCTTCTCCTATAAAGCAAAGAGCGGGTAAAGAAATTGACTTGGAAAGTGATGAAGACTCACCTCGAGTTTCACATGATGAAGATTCACCACGTCATAACCCTAGAAGGGCTGTTCGGAATGCCACGCGACAAGACGGAGAGGTTAAAGGAATTAAATTCTCTATTCCCTCATTCAAAGGTACTAATGATCCAAATGAATTTCTTGAATGGAGAAGTCGTATGGAATTTATCTTTGCTTGTCACAACTATTCCCAACACAAGAAGCTTCAATTAGCTATTGTGGAATTTAAGGGGTATGCTCTTACATGGTGGGAGAAAATGCAAAAGGATTGTGTTAAGTTGGGATTAGAACCAATTAATACTTGGGGAAGTTTGATTAGGACGATGGAGCATATATTCGTGCCTCCTACGTATAAGAGACAATTGCTTCGGAAGTTGGAATCTTTAACACAAGGGTCCAAAAGTGTTGATGAGTATTACAAAGAGATGGAGACCTTGATGCCCCGACGGTCAACGCGACAGTCAACATAGCAATTCCCTATTTCGGTGAAGGACCAAAGACGAGAGCTCGAATCAACAAGTTCATTCATGGCTTGGAGAATTATATGAAGCAAGGAAGTCTAATTGAGGAAGAACAAGAGGAAGCACACGTGGCAGCAGGCTGTTCTGTCACGTCATCGTATTTCAACGTTCCCGAAAATGCGATTTCAAAGCTTGGTTGGAAAGGCGACGTTCTAAGGATCGCGTGGTCTTTTGAATCGCCTCAATCGGAGTTCGAGCACTCCGGGAATCGAATCCTTAACATATGCTAAAAGGATGCGTCATGAAAGGGAGACAAGAAACCATGATTTCTATTACATCTTCCTTAAACAAACCTAGTCAAGTTTAAACAACCTTAAAGTAGTTTTGGATGATGATTCATACTTTTATAATCATGATTATGAACTTGATTAAGTACTAAACATCTCTTAATGACTTTTAATCTTGTTTTGAAGGTGTTAAGGACAACCGAAGAGCACTTCCATGCCTTAGTCTTTTGATATATCTTTTACCTTGCTTTGTTCCTATGCTATGTCTTTGTAAGTGCTTTGTTCTTATGACTTTTTCTTGTATTTTGTAGGCATAGGGCGAGTGGAAGCATAAAGAGTAACTTTGGAAGCTCACAAACCGTTTCAGCAAAGTGAGTACATCGCGAGCCGAAGGTTGGTATAGCGCGAGAAGCAGGTTGGTATAGCGCGAGAAGCAGTTCGGTACAGCGCGAGCCAAAGTTCGGTACATGGCGGGATTGGAAGTTTAAGTGGAAGTTACTTCACTTGCAACTTGTTGAGAATGTCACAACTAAAGGAGGGTGAAACTTGCTACTTCTTGAGGAGGTCACATGTAACTTCCTTTGTTGACTTTTAATGCATTAAGTGGATGGGTGTAACTTCCCTTGTAACTTGTTTACCACTTTAGAAGGTTGCACATCACTTGTGATTGGAGGTCACTTGTGTTAGATCCACTAGTTAAGCAAGTGAGATACTTTGTGCAGTGGTTCACTGAGAGTGTCTGAACACCAACAATGAACAAACAGATTACGGTATCAAGTGTAACAAAATGCACAGCGGAAAAAAAACAAGCACAAAGTAAACAAACAACACAAGAGTTGATGACCCATTTCGGCCTTCGGCCTACGTCTGGGGGATACCAATCCAGGAGGTATTTCACTATGTGTAATCAACAATGGTTTACAACCACACACAATAGATGAAATAACTTGTATGTCTTCACTCCAAACTCAAGGCGGAGAGTTGTGATGACCAGCCGCTTTCTCCAGCTCTGGTATAGGCTTCCCACCTATTTCAACTCCTCAAAGCAACCCACTCTGAGTTTCCCCTGAAGTAGCCTGTGAAGCAAACCCCCCTTTGTTGAATGAGTAAAAGCGATGTGTTGTCTCCTTCTGTTTCACCTTAAGCACTCTTCTTCAATGTGACTCCGATTCAGAAACTGAACAGAGGACAAATAGAGAACAAGAGAAGTGCTTAAGGCTTGCACAATCTTCCAGCAACAAATCCTTCGGTGTACACAAGGCTGGAGATTGAATTTCTTCTCAACGATAGTTTCCGAGAGCTCTCAAGAGTTTCAGAGTAATTTCAGAATGAAGATGGTGAGAAGTGTTTGAACCAAGCCTCCAAAACTCTCTTTATCCAAGTGCTCTGCCGATTCAAGTTGTCTGATGCTAAATGGGGAAAGAGCCGTTGTGATTAGGGCAATTCTTGGACAAATGATCTTTCCTTAATTCAGGAGGGATTCCTGCAATCAAATATTAATATTTACCCTTCTGATTGGGAAAGATCCATTGGGACTAAATCTAGTCTGAAGGAAAGTCTTCAGTACGCACAGGTAGACTGGTGCTGTGAATGTTCTTCTATCGTGTTCAATCATCGGCTGTGAACTTCCATCAAAACCTTGACTCAACAATCTCCCCCTTTTTGACAGGAAGTGAGCCAGTACAACAAATCCAACCGATGATGAACTATTACAAATGCTAACTAAGAACATACAGCAAACCCAACCACCAATTACATCCCAAAAAGGTAACCACACTGAGATTAAACATATAGCTCATAGGAGACAGAAATACTACTAACCTTAATAACCAGATAAAAGGTTCACAGGAACATGCATCAAGTCTATCCATCAGTACAACACCATAAACAGTAGAGACATAGAACATAAACAAGGAAAACCATCAGAAATACCAGAGTTTCTCATAGACAAGAACTCAATAAGAAAAAGTTTGAGAGTTAGAAGGATATTACCCAATTAGCAGCAGCAGGGAGTTCATCAACATTAGCAAAAAGTTTTGTTGGATGTCTACTCCCCCTCTGGATCAGGTCCTGGAAAAATCTTACTCGGGCTCGCCCTCTGAACCTTCTTCAGACTCCTCTTCATCAGCATTGGCACGAGAAATAGCATTGGGTTCATCAGACCAATAGTCTGGCAGAAGTGCAAGACCCTGTTCCAGCTTTCTTTCCAGAGCCTCATGAGCTTCCTTCGGCATCCTGATTTCATCAATGGCATTGGCAAAAATGTCATTTGCTCGATGAAGAGCACTTTGTTTGCTGAGAGAACCATCAATGCCAGGGGGGTCTGGTACTTTCTTCAGAACAGCCTGAGAGAGAGCAAACTCATTCACATGATCAGTAGCCTCCTTCTTATCACCAAAGATGTTTTCAGATTCCAGTAAGGCAGTGATCAGGGCAGGATATCGAAGCAGAGTCTTCCCATCATTCTTGATAGATTGAGCCAGTTTGCCCAACTGAGAGAGAATCAAGTAGCCATAATTGATCTGTTCTTTTTCATCAATGGCATAAATAAGGTGGCACATCTCCTTGGTCACAAAAGAATGGTTGGAAGTAAGCAGAACTTGTAGAGCAGATGAAACTTTTGAGTTAGATCCTTTGGACTGATTCCTCGGCCAGGCATCTTTAGAACTTCACCTTTGGTTACTGCTTGAGCAACGTTATCACTGTCAAAGACTGTCCCTGGTTCATAGATGCTCTCAAAAGAGACTTCAGGAGTGCCAAGTAGGTTATTGATCTTCTCCGAGGAGACTTCAAAAATATTCCCTCTAGTATAGTTCTTGCAGTACCAAGGTTTGCCTTCCTTTAGAAAACCCTTTTGCAAGTTTGCAAAGAATTCCCTGACTAGATCAGGCCTGAACCTATTCCATTTAGATGCCCATTCAGACAAGGATCTCTCTTCAAGATAGATAGTCAATCCCAATTCATGGAATTTCCTACCACAAAATCTGTTTTCCACCCTGATTTTGTTGATCTTCACCACTGAGTCATAGTATGTTCGACTTGCAGAGTAGTAGAACTTGAAACCAGAGGCCTTTCCCGGATGAAGTGGAAGTTGCTTATCAATTCGACCAGATTTTCCTTCAGGATCTTCCTTTGCCTTCTTTCTTTCCTCAGGTTCTTCATCTGGATCACGGACTCGCTTGGAGGACCTGGCAGACTTAGGGACAGAGGCTTGAACCTTCTCTGGTGGTTTCTGAATATGATGAACCTCAACCTCATCGCTTTCTGATTTCTCCCCCTCAGTGTGATGCTCTCCTGAGACTTCATATTCACTCTCAGACTCAACCACCTTTGAGAATTTCTGAATGGGGACCTTCGCCACTTTAGAACCTGTACCAGTTTTAAATTGAGTCTCCACTTCAGCATCATCGGATTCTGATTCTTCTTCACCAGAGGACTCCAATGTTTCTGATCCAACAGCATTACTTTCATCAACGTTCTCTTCTACAACCGCACCATGCTTGGTTTCCTCATGAGTACCCTCAGATGTTGGCTTCTCAACTACATCAGGATCCTTTGAAGGGATATCAGATGTAGGTTTGGGATCAGCAGTCGTGGTAGAGAGAGGAGTTGGATCAACCACAGTCTAAGGACGAGGAACACCTTTCATAGATGTTTTTCCCTTACTGACTTGGCCCGCACTCTGAGAGTCAGAGACATTTTTCTCCTTGGTACCATGAGTCACAGTTCCAGAGGGCGTCACTGTGGTCAAAGGAATAGCAGCAATGGCTTCCTTGGTTCCATGAGCAGGGGTCTCAGATGGAGATTTTGAAATAACAGATTTTCCAGCTTTCCCTACAGAAGATCTAGTAGCAATGTTAGATGAAACCTATTTAGAAGAACTACCTTTCTTGGAGCTTTTTCCTTTGGAGGAGACAGACGCAGCTTTGGCAAGAGTACACAGGTTCTTTGGAGAATCCATGGTTACTGCATCATCAGGCGGAGGAATGGTACTAGTAATAGGCTCATTGTCTACAGTAATCGCCTGATCGTCTGTAACCGTCGGAGGTGCGGAGGGATTCGTTCCAGTCGTGGGTTCAACCGTCGAACCTGTTCCCTGATCACCAGAAACCGCAACCCCTGCGTCTCTGAGTTCACTCCTAGTGTCCAGAGGATCATTGGGAACAACGGATTGAACATTTGCAGCTTGGTCTTCCTTCTCCTTTTGAATATCCTGCAGGGATTTCCCAAAATCCACTTGGGGTTTCGGATGCTTCTTTGGAATGGAAGCTTCTCCTTGAAGGGCCTTCTTTAACCCTAGAGTTTTCACCATTATTGATCTGCACAAAGAGACTTAGGGCAAAGACACAAGTGTGGAATGAGAGTGAACAGAGAGGATTATGGGAGAAGATGAAACGGGCGATAAACAAAGGAAATAAAGACTGCTCAAGTTCATAGGGAAATAAAACCCTTCCCGCCAGAGATTATACGTGGTAATAATCACTCTGCAGCAGCTCCCGGACCAGCTCCATCAGCGAATCCCTTGAAATGACATTACATGGCCATTCTGATGGGCTTGATATCTCTCCCCCTTAAGAATATAAATCCTGCAGCCCAAAATGTTAGTAATAAAATAATGGAATGGGCCTAATAGATCTTACAGTGTACACCATGGAGGGGGGGGGGGTCCGGTCCAGTCTCTTAATCGAGATAGCAAAGCCCAAGCTCACGCCTAAGGGCTTCAAATCTATCACCATTTAGTGCCTTAGTAAAAATGTCTGCATGTTGTTGTTCAGTCCCAACATGTGAAATGGACACCATTCCATCCTCTACTAATTCTCGAATGAAATGATGTCTGATCTCGATATGCTTTGTTCGGCTATGCTAGACTAGATTTTTGGCAATATTGATAGCACTCATGTTGTCACACAACAGGAGCAACTCCTTATGTTCAATGCCATAATCTTTGAGCATCTGCTTCATCCACAGGAGTTGAGCACAACAGCTTCCTGCGGCTAGGTACTCAGCTTCAGCAGTGGAGAGGGAAACTGAGCTTTGCTTCTTACTGTACCAACTAACCAGATTAGTACCAACATAAAAGCAACCACCAGTGGTGTTTTTTCGATCATCCGCACATCCAGCCCAATACGCATCACTATATCTAACAAGTTGCAAACTGGAGTCCTTGGAGTACCATATACCGAGATCAACAGTACCAGCAACATATCAAATGACCCTTTTTGCAGCATGAAGATGTGATTCTTTAGGATCTGCTTGATATCTGGCACATACTCCTACAGCATAACTGATATCTGGCCTGCTAGCTGCAAGATATAACAAACTACCAATAATACTTCGGTATAGTTTACAATCAACAGATTTACCAGAATTCAGTTTGTCACTAGTCCCAATAGGTGTCTGAACAGCTTTGCTGGACTCCATTCCAAATCTTTTCACAAGGTTCTTAGCATATTTGGACTGGTTCAGAAAAATTCCCGCCTTCTTCTGAGTGACCTGCAGGCCTAAGAAATAAGTTAGTTCACCAACTAGACTCATTTCAAATTCTTTACTCATGATGTTGATGAACTCATCCTTCAGGGCTTGAGAGGTTGATCCAAACACAATGTCATCAACATATATTTGAGCGATCAAGAACCCTTTTCCTTCTCTCTTAATGAAGAGAGTCTTGTCAGCATTCCCCCGCACATATCCTTTCTCAAGTAGGTAGAATGACAGGCGATCATACCAAGCCCTTGGAGCTTGCTTTAGTCCATAAAGAGCCTTGTTCAGTTTGTAGACGTGGTTTGGATAGTGAGGATCTTCAAATCCTTTTGGTTGCTCTATATAGGCTTCCTCCTTCAGCCATCCATTGAGGAAAGCACTTTTGACATCCATCTGGAAAAGCTTGAATTCAAAGGTGCAGGCTATGGCAATCAGAAACCTTACAGCTTCAAGTCTAGCAACAGGAGCAAAGGTTTCAGAGAAGTCCACTCCTTCAACTTGTGTGTAACCTTGAGCAACAAGTCTGGCCTTGTTCCTAGTGATGTTGCCATTCTCATCAGATTTGTTTTTGAAGATTCACTTGGTTCGAATCACATTCACATCTTCTGGTCTTTTCACCAAGGTCCACACTTCATTCCTAGCAAACTGCTCCAGTTCCTCTTGCATGGCTAAGATCCAATGTTCATCTCTCAGAGCTTCCTCAACCCTGCTTGGCTCTATTCTGGAGGTGAAGCAGTGAAGACCTGCTAACTCCTTATAATCAATCTTCCTTTTGATCCGAGTCCTTCTTCCTTCATTAAGATCTCCTATCAGGTCTTCTTCATCATGGTTTCTGTGGACTCTTCTTGAGGGAGTTGCAGGTACAGAATCAATCTCAGTATTTTCATCATGAGTTGGTGACTTCTCCATGTTGGCAGTAGGGATTTGTTCTGAGTTGATCACACCATCATCTCCAAGAACAACAGCTTCAGTGGGACTACCATCTCTGCAGGGCTTGTCATCAATAGTGACATTAGCAGATTCAATCACCTTCCTGGACTTGGGAAGGTAAACTCTGTAGGCTTTACTTGTGGTAGAATATCCCACAAAGATTCCTTCTCCACTCTTCTCTTGAAACTTTCCCCGATGTTCCCTGTCATTCAAAACAAAGCAGGTGCTACCAAAGATGTAGAAGTATGAAATAGTGGTTCTTCTACCTTTCCACAGTTCATAAGGAGTTTTGAGTGATTGAGATCTCATGTGAACACGGTCGGAGATGTAGCATGCAGTATGAACTGCCTCAGCCCATAGAAATGGTGGATCACCTCTTGAGTTCAGCATAACCCTGGCCATCTCTTGAATAGTTCGATTCTTTCTCTCCACCACTCCATTTTGTTGAGGTGTTCTAGGAGTAGAAAACTCATGCTTAATTCCAAGTTCAGTACAGAACTCTTCAAACGCATGGTTTTCAATCCTCCATGATCACTCCTAATCCTCTTGATTCTGCATTCTTTTTCCGTGATCAACTGCTTGCTCAGCTTGATGAAGGCTTTGAGTGCCTCACTCTTTTCCCTGAGAAAGGAAACCCTAGTATATCGAGAATAATCATCAACACATACCAAGACATATTGCTTACCACCAAGACTCTTGACCTCTGTAGGACCAAAGAGATCCATGTGAATGAGTTCAAGGCATCGGACTGAACTCGACTGATCAATGGACTGATGAGATGTCTTGTGTTGCTTATTCTTGAAACAATTACTGCATGAGACAACTTCATCTCTTCTCATGGTTGGCAGTCCTTTGACAGCTCCTGTCTTGCTAAGCTTGATAAGATCCTTGAAGTTCAAGTGTCCCACTCTTTCATGCCACAGATGGGTTTGAGATGTACCTGCACTTTCAACCAACAAGCAAGACTGTGACAACATATAACAATCATTTTTGGATCTATAATCTTTGAAGATGCATTCCCGTTTGGCGTTGAGCACTTCACAACATTCATCATCAAAGAGCACCTTGAGCTTGTTGTCACAGAGGTGACTAATGCTAATCAGATTCGCACATAGACCATCAACATGGTATACAGTCTTGAGGGCAGGAAGGCCTTCCTCAGCAATGGAGCCTAAGCCAATAACCTTTCCCTTCTTGCCATCACCAAAGACAACATGACCACCATTGATCTCTTGGTAGTTAGATAGAATTTCCCTGTTCCCAGTCGTGTCTAGAAAAACCACTATCAAAGTACCAACTAGACTTTTTCCCTGACTTTGAGGCGGTGTGAAAGGCAATATTGCAGATGATCTTCCATTAGGCCCTCCATTCCCTTCTGGAAATAGACCTCTTTAAATCTTCATTAGGCCAGATCATTGGTCTTCCAGACATAGCATGTCGAGCAAGTAACCTGCAAGACTTGGTCATATGACCATAGGTTCTGCAATAGTCACATTGTAGGGGTTCACCTCTAGAAGATTGCTTCTTGATCTTCTTCCTCTTAGGGACCTTGCTGGTGCTAGCTTCTTCAGTTGAGGTGCCCGAGCAGCTACTCCCTTCCTTAGACAAATCAGAAGAGCTGCTTTCTTCTTTGACAAAAACTCTTTGAGTGGAGGTGCTGCAACCTTTAATATAACCAATTTCTCTCTTGTCCCCGTGAGCCTTAGAGGAGGCAAGGATTTCTTCAAGAACATCCTTTCCTTCGTTGAACCCGCAGGTCAGGTCCTCAGATTTGGACACTTTGACTGAGAGTTCCTGAATTTGATTTGTCATGTTGATCATTGTTGATGAAGATCCTCCTTTTGACTGGTGAGAGCTGCAACTTGATCAACCAGAGCACTATTTATAGTGGTGAGGCTGAAGACCTGTTCAGACAGTCCAATGACTTCTTGTTGGAAACTGTCTCTTTCAGAACTGAGGTGCTCAACTTGTTCAGTGAGCTCTCTATTGGTAGTCATGAGTTCACCAGCCTGGACTGAAAGCTCATCCACTATCACAGACAGATCCATGTTGATAGGTTCCATACGGGCAACCAAGTATTCCAATTCATCACGTCTGTTCTCAGCATCTCTGAGGTTTCTCCATTGAGCAAAGTGCTCATCCTTGTAGGCATTGAGTTCTTGAAGATCTTCCTCACTTCTTCTCCTTAGATGCAATATTTGGCTACTAACTCATCAAGTTGCTCTTCAAGATAGGAGATTTCTTGCCTGCTTATCTCCAGATCGAGAAGAGCACCCTCCAGTTCATCTGTGGTTTGCTCCAGTCTGAGGTTGGTCTCATCAAACATGTTGCTTAAGATTTCAATCCCTAGACTGTTATCCCTGTAAGAAGAGGTAGAAGCTTCATTAGTAATAAGAGTATTGACATGAGAAGGTGCATTACCTGTGTCTGATTCAGATTCAGATTCTGAATCCCATGATCCAACGAAGGCAACTCCATCTCCCTCTTCTTCATCACTAGACTCAGGGATTTCATCCTCACTAAAGGTGGCACAGTAGGTCTTCTTGACATCTGGTCCTTTGTTTTTGAGATTGGCACATGATAATGGCCAGAAATGTCCATTATTTCAATCCATTTCCCTGTCTTAAACGGACATTTGATCGCATTCCGGTCTTATATTGAATAAAAAAGCAGTCGAATTGGACTGATTTATGCATATTTGTAAAAATATTGAGTTGGTATGAAAAATGCATAAATATGTAATTTTATTACACATTTATGCTAGAAAAATCCAAAAACATGAGAAAAAGAAAAGAAAAGAAAAAGGAGACAAAAGATGGGAAAAGAAATGAAAACCCACAAAAATTTGACACTTTTCAGGAAATTACGACGCTACACTCAACTACGACCCCAAGCATGTTCAGCGTCGTAGTTGAGTATAGCGACGAAGGCAGAAAATAAGGCAAGAATTTGGAGAAGAGCTACGACATTAAGCATAGCGTCGTAGACCAAGTGTAGCGACGTAAATGGAGTATAGCGTCGTAGGCTGTTCACTTAGAGACAAAGAAGTGTACCCGAAGTGGAAGACTACGATGTTACACCTATAGCGTCGTAGCAAGGTATAGCGACGAGGTCAAGCTCAGCGTCGTAACCTGGCCAGAATTCAAATTTCAAGGCCTGGGGGCCCATGGGCCTAGGGTTTCCCACCTATTTAAGGACAAGCTGACTCCTAGGATCAACATCTGGACAGAATATAGAAAACTTGAAGACAACTTGGTGTTCTTGAGAGGTGTGTAGTTAGTTAGTTTAGTTAGGATTTTTTTTGTATTATTTATCTTTCATGCATTTTTCCTAGTTTTTAGTTACTGTTTAGTTTAAATTAGTGAGTGCTTAGCATTTTTAGACTTAGATAACCACTGTTTTCATTTATCTACAGCTTTGTAAACTTCTATTAAGGCTTGAAATACCCAAATGATGGGTATTATCAAACCATTTTCTTATATATGAGAAGATAATCACTAAAAGAGTCCCAAATCATGAAATAGATTTGGTCTATGGATTCCTTGCTTCATTTTCGATTTCATGACCATTTTGTCATTTGTTTTTCTGTTTACTTGAGGATTCAGTGTTCTCTCTTTTCTTTTTGGATCCTCACGCATGATATGTTGGTTGGAAACCCTCACTTGGGCTGGTGGTTCATATTTGCATAGTTTCACACTTATTTCTCCTTTATTTTTATGCATTTTAGTTTACTGTTCATCCTTGTTTTGCTACATAGATGCATTTTGAACCATGGATCTGAGAAATAGGGTTTGCAATCGCATAGTTTGCATTATCCGAAACAACACTTATGTCCTGAAGGGACTACGACGCTGACCGCCCTACGACGCTACTCACGGTAGCGACGTAGGTAAAGGTTCTGCGTCGTAGTTACTTCGGGCTTAAGAAAAACTTGTTCTACGACGCTAGACCCTACGACGTAGACCATGTTTAACGTCGTAATCTTTGTCTAGAGTCGTAGAACCCCAAAATACTTTTTTATTACAAAAATCCATGTACGACGTTACACCCACGACGATATCTTAGGATAGCGTCGTAATTTAGCGTATAGCGTCGTACCCCCCCCCCCCCCCCCGGTTTATCAAAACTTCTAAAAATCTATCTTACAACGCTGTCCTTACGACGCTATCCTAAGATAGCGTCGTAACATATCTCTAGCGTCGTAATTGGCATCCTTGCCAGATTTTCCATTTCTCCATTTTTCTCACTTAATTAATTGAACCTTTGTATCAATATTTTGAGGTTGAAATCCAATAATTTCAACCTATGATTAATTTGATACAAAGAACTTTGTTCAATACTCCATTAAAAGAATTCTCTATAAAAGTCAAACCCTAATGATCTAAGTATACAATCCAGACTGTGATTAATTAATTAATTATGGAATGAGAGATTGTTTAGACATTAAGGGTGATTATGGATTAATTTCCATACCCTTGCATGAGAAACCAATGTCTCTCATATAAGATGACCCAAAAATATTTTATGTTATCTATTTTGTCTTTGTCCGTATTGTGTGAAATGAATAGTGAAAAGTATCATAGAATAATGTTGGCGAACGGTCCCTTTACCGGGAAATGAAGTAGCCCGTAGTCTGTGTATTAATTACTATTTGTTATTTTGCATGGTTCGAATAGTGACTGACGAGGTCAGGCGAACGGTCCTTTTACCGGGAAATGAATTAGTCACTCAGTCAGTCCCCGTTTGAATACAGTTTTATTTTCTTATTTTATTTTCAAACCTGAATTTCAAACTGTAATATTATCAGATGGTGTCGATCAACACTGTTTGACTGGTATTAGAGTGAGAAAATGTGTGGGTTTTTATCCCAATTCTCAGATAGTGAAAATCTTGATGATAGCGATCACTGTCATTCAAGGTCTTATGCTGTCTAAAATCATCCCACCTGGAATAGTCAGGACCTGGATAGCAGATGTTTGCAGTCCGGATTATCCTGATTATTTTTGTCATCTTTTTAGCCAAATAAATTCTTCTCATCTCCGGCTATTTCATCTCTGTGTCTCACATTCTGTCTAAACCCGTCTTATATTTTGGGTTAACTTGATTTTACACTTCATTATACACTTATGCATGATAATATTATGTAAATAGTGTGGTCTAATTATTTTGGGATCCTTCCCTTGGACATAGAAGTCTTGATTTTTAAATCAGATGTCTCACAATAAATTTCCAACAAAAATTCATTTATAAAATCCAGATCTAAGTAAGGGATAAATTCCACAGTTATGACTAACTTATATCCGATCGAGGGTTGGTTTTGGGAAATTAGAAGCAGAGTCAGTGATTAGGTCTCATCTAGACTGAAAGGATCTGTGTTTTAATTGAGGGTTTAGTACCTGTTTAGGGAATAATTTTCAAAGATTTATTATTTTCCAGAACTGCTGTATGTTGGAATTCTTGTATTAAATATTGCACTGAATCAGAGTCCACTTGGATTCAGATAAGGTGTGATAGATAATACTAGAGGAACAACATATGGACCTTGGTTATTTTCTAAGGTAGGGTTGAGTATTCTTTCAACTACTATCCTCTTCTGCCAAAGTCTATTTTTGAGTCCTGAGTGAGTGCATCCGGAACGAACTAATCTGTTAGTTCGTTTCATTAGTTTGTATCTCATAACCACCCGGAAGGAAGTGAACACTGCGAGTGGTTCACCGAGATTCGGGAATTCTTGATCCACATCCGGTCATCCTGACTGGGGGCTTTCTTTTACTACCAGTACGAAGCTTTTGAAACTCCCGAGTGATAGAATTTTAAATGCTTTCTTTACCGCTTTCTTTTAATCGCTTTCGTAGAGGTCACTCGGATGTGTCACTAGATCTTCTAACTGCTACTAGGACTGAGAGTTAAGGGATAGTTTAGGGCTTGATTTGAATCTTTGGGTGTGACATGGGGGAATGATGGGAGTACTTGGCATTTCAACTAATGATTTGTCAGGTGTTGCTTGTCCACCGCAGATGACCAACATACTCTTGCAAGGCATTGCAATGGGAGTTATTAGTCTGTGGTATCTTAGAAGGTGTTTTCCTTAAAAGCATGTAAATCCTTATTGTAAGTACCTGTCTGTTAAAGGGAACATGGTACGGAAGCATGAGAGTTAGCTAACTGAAAGGACTATCCCAAACAAAGATCTGTGTATTAAAATAGAAGTTTAACTGTGTTTCATCTGAATCTTGTCCAATCTTTATTATTTTCTTCCTGTCCCTTCTGTCACATTTTAAATCTGCTTTCTTAGAATAATTTTAACCACCTTCTTAGATTAATTTTATTGCTTTCTCAGATTAAATTTACTTCGCTTTCTAGAATAATTTTATCTGCTTTATTTTATTGCTTTCATAGTTTAGAATTAAATTATGTCAAGTAGTTGATAATTCAAACACAAATTTGAATCGAGTAACCGAGTAGAAAATCCTAGTAAACGACGTGGGACCTGCTTCTATCGCACATCCTCCAGTGAACGATCCGGTCTTACTATAAATTACTGCAATTTTTGACACCGTGCGCTTTCGGGGGCACAGTTTCTTAACACGAGTAATAAAAACGTGACAACCTATAAATATATCCCCAATCCCAACTCCATCTTCATAAATTGGTTTCTTTAACTAAAAATTCAAAACCGGGATTAATATTTTTCAGAAAATACTCATATAGTGGGAAATTGTCAAAAGTTTCATGGCCGGGGATTTTCATCGCGCCATTTGAAATCAAAGTTTCCCACATGAGTAATAAAAAGTGAAATATATCCTTGAACTCCTTCCCATGAATCATAACTCTTTTCTTTTAATAAATTCAAACTTGGGATATTTTAGAAAAAGCTCGTGTTGACGAAATTGTCAAAAGTTTCAGCACACTCAGCTTGAACATGACCAAATCCCTTACATTCAAAGCATTGAATTCCTTTAGAGTCTGAGGTTTCCTTGGATATCCTCCTGACAGGTCTCTCAGACCTTCTCCTGTCTGGTCTTCTGCTTAAAGAGCCCTCCCCTTTCTTATTTTCAAATTGTTTGGACTTTTTGTCTCTGAGAAAGCGGGCTAGCTTCTTGGTTAGCAGGGCGAGATCCTTCTCATCCAGTTCATCACTATCATCGTCTTGAACAGGACTTGCAGCTTTGATGGGAACAGACTGAGACTTGGTCTCTACCTTGAAGGCAGTTGATTTCCCTTTGAAATTCTTGCAGTGAGTCATTTCCCAAGATTGAAGAATCCCCATAAGTTCATCAACACTCATGGTAACAAAGTTGGCTTGAAGCTCAAGAGCAGCAATCTTGGGGTAGAATCTTTCAGGGAGGGTACCTACAATCTTAGTCACAATCTCCTCATTCGAGTAAGTTTTCCCAAGCTGTTGAGCTTGGTTGGTTAGAGTTCGAATCCTACCAAAAAAGCTATTAACAGTCTCATGCTCATCCATACACATTTTATGAAATTCAGCATCAAGAGAAATGTGTTTAGATCTCCTTACAGAGGTGGTACCCTCATAAGATTTTACCAAGATCTCCCAGGCTTCATATGCTGTGGTGCAGTTGGAGATGAGGAAGTATTGGTCATCTGATACAGCACTAAAAAGAGCATGAAAGGCTTTCGAGTTCATGTTAGACAGACCTTTTTCTTCCTTGCTCCAGTCATTCATGTCTTTGGGAGTGGTCACACCATCCTTGGTAACACTGGAGGCAACATATTTGACAAGGACAACATTCCATACCAAATCATCTATGGACATCAGAAAAGATCGCATCTTGTTCTTCCAAAAGGCAAAGTTTGTCCCATCCAGAAGAGGAGGCTGAGTGTAATTCCACCTTTGGCTCATCTTACTTCAGAAGATCTCTCTCGCAAGAGTGTGGCTCTGATACCACTTGTTAGGTCCACTAGTTAAGCAAGTGAGATACTTTGTGCAGTGGTTCACTGAGAGTGGTTGAACACCAACAATGAACAAACAGATTACGGTATCAAGTGTAACAAAATGCACAGCGGAAAAAAAAAACAAGCACAAAGTAAACAAACAACACAAGAGTTGATGACCCAGTTCGGCCTTCGGCCTACGTCTGGGGGATACCAATCCAGGAGGTATTTCACTATGTGTAATCAACAATGGTTTACAACCACACACAATAGATGAAATAACTTGTATGTCTTCATTCCAAACTCCAGGCGGAGAGTTGTGATGACCAGCCGCTTTCTCCAGCTCTGGTATAGGCTTCCCACCTATTTCAACTCCTCAAAGCAACCCACTCTGAGTTTCCCCTGAAGTAGCCTGTGAAGCAAACCCCCCTTTGTTGAATGAGTAAAAGCGATGTGTTGTTTCCTTCTGTTTCACCTTAAGCACTCTTCTTCAATGTGACTCCGATTCAGAAACTGAATAGAGGACAAATAGAGAACAAGAGAAGTGCTTAAGGCTTGCACAATCTTCCAGCAACAAATCCTTCGGTGTACACAAGGCTGGAGATTGAATTTCTTCTCAACGATAGTTTCCGAGAGCTCTCAAGAGTTTTAGAGTAATTTCAGAATGAAGATGGTGAGAAGTGTTTGAACCAAGCCTCCAAAACTCTCTTTATCCAAGGAGCTCTGCCGATTCAAACGGTTTGATGCTAAATGGGGAAAGAGCCGTTGTGATTAGGGCAATTCTTGGACAAATGATCTTTCCTTAATTCAGGAGGGATTCCTGCAATCAAATATTAGTATTTACCCTCCTGATTGGGAAAGATCCGTTGGGACTAAATCCAGTCTGAAGGAAAGTCTTCGGTACGCACAGGTAGACTGGTGATGTGGATGTTCTTCTATCGTGTTCAATCATTGGCTGTGAACTTCCATCAAAACCTTGACTCAACAACTTGCTCTTCCCTCCATCTATAAATAGGAGCTCATTTGTAATCTTCCACACATTTTGATCATTTGTAAAACTTTGAGATTTTTCTCATTTGGAATGAAATATTCCTTCTTATTTTCTTCCAATTTTCGTCACTTGTAAAAGGGTGAGAAAATGAGAGACGTTTAGCCTACGTGAGGGCGTGAAATCGGGTGAAGCTTGGAGTAGCTTTGTTTGTGGAGACGAGGAATGGACGTCCTCGGGTTCCCTCGGTCGATTGCTTGGTTTGGAGTGGATGAGGCCACGTAGAAGGTGCGTTGGTTGCTTCCATCGAGATCGTTGTCATGAGACTAAGTCCACTATCCTTTTTCAATTCCGCATTGTTTCTCGTTAAATCCATCGGATCACAACTCTTCTTCTCCAATCTCTTCTCCGCTTAGGTTTTCGCGTGATTCGATTTTGTTGTTGTTTTGCGATCATCCATAAGGATCCATGGCAATAGGGGGCGGTGGGGAATCGAACCTCCAACATTCCGTTGGAAGTCGAAGGACTTAACCACTTGGGCTAAGTCCTCATCCATGTTATTAACTTCTCAGTGAAAAGAGGAAATATTTTCACCGAAGTATAAATTAAGAAATTTATAATATATTCCCTCCGTCATTTTTTAATTCTAATGTTTGCATAGTAAATACGATTCACTGAGTAATTTTGATTCGACTTTTTAACACAGTTACATAAAATAAAACATAATCAATTGAGATATTGTTAGATTCATCTATTTATGTAGTTTTATAATATTAAAGTTTATAATTTTTTTTTATAAAATTTGAGATATTAGTCTTTAAAAATGCGTATTGGATTGCATGAAAATAAGGAATGTTAAAATTTTTTTATGAGTATAAGCAAAAATATTAGAATTATTATATTCAAAATTTAGGATTTTACGTAAATATATTCTAAATTGAAATAGATTATATTTTTAAATTAAAAATCATATTTAGATTTCATAATTTAATACTTATTCATGATGTGAATAGAAGCCCATGTAGTGATATTGGATCCTATCGATTAATAAAGGATCGAATGTAGGAATCCAATTTTGGGAAATACAGTAGTACTTCCTCCGTATCCATATAGTAGTATATTTTTTTTACATATGAAATTTTCACGCAGTTCAATGCATATTTTTAACCATTAATAACTCAAGTTCGGTACAAATAAAAAGTCTAAAAGTTTAATTATTTTCCCCCGCTTTCCCTTTTTTTTTTTTTTCTGATACTTCTACCTAATATTTAGGGATAATCGAGAACCAACCTAGACTTGGGTTGAATCTTGATTATAGAACCATCCAATTCCTTCCTTAAGGATGACAATGGGTTTGGGTCTCACTTGGAATCGAATTGAACCATACCCGAGTTTCGGGTTGGATCTTGGCAGTCCCAACTCCTTGCCATTCCTACTAATATTGTGTCATCTCCACCAAATTTGCCGTTAATAACCTCCTCATATTACGCTGGATCGTTACTCGATGGATTAAAAACACATTGTAGACGACGGGAGGGCAAGAATGCCAACAAACACGGCCTTATCAGAGGCCTCGACGTACCATACTTCCCAGATAACGTGCTTCGATGCTGCAGAGTTCAACCGGTGCCGTGTACATTTCTCCCCCGCGCTGCCAGAATTAGTGAAAATCTGGACCAACACAAAATGAAAAAATGGTGATGGCTGAATAACATGGCATCCTCTAAATGGACTGAAGATAGTTGGAGGGCAGCGGCAGGGAATAGATCAGAAAGGACTCTCGCCCCTTTTGGGCACATACAACAGATTGCTTAGTCCCAACCAGTTTCAGTGCCATACCCATGCATATTACACAACATTTATCATGTCTTTATTCTCTCTCTCTCTCATAATCTTCTCTTCAAAATACTACTTTCCATATATAGTACTTTTTATATACATACATGATGATGATGATGATGATACACACAGGATCACTCTCGGTAGGTATCTAATCACATCCATCATGTTGACACTCTATATAGCAGCCAGCACCCCGTCAATGCACAACAACAAAGACATCCCAAAAAATCGGTGCCAGAAACAAAATGGGCAAATCCACCCTCTCACTCTATAAACCGACTGTTAGAATACCTCTCTTCCCAAAACTCGACGCTGTCAGTTAATTGCAAAACTCTGCAGATGCGCATGAACAATACCACATGATGATTGATGACTTAATGAGCATCAGATTGTTGTGCGGTGGAATTCTTGGCTTTGGCACGGTTGAAGTCATTCAAACTACGGAATTCTTCTCTGAGCAATGTATCCAACTCTGGAATCTTCATCAGTGGTTCTTTGTGGTCTCGGGTCTCACGATAGTGGTGGAATGCCCTAGCAAGCAAGAAAAAAGCCTTGTGATAAAACTACAAATGCATTATGCAAGACCTAATGATTTCAGATCTTGATGAAAACTAATTCAGATGGTTGAGACTCGACAACTTCAGCCACTTAATACTTTAACCTTCAAACTTTATATTCAAATCCTAGTCAGTTTTGTCAAAACAGGCACTACATAAATACAGTATGTTTTAGTCAATGCAATTGATAATCACTTTTAAATACACACACACACACACTACAACTAACTACTATCTCAGAAAATTCATATCCGTCCAGTCATTAACTTATAATAGAATCCAAAGTAAAAGTACTAAAAGCATATTTCATCAAACACTAGGTTTTGACAGAATCCTTAGAACTCATTATAGAAAAATAAAATAAAGGACCTAGATATAAAGTAGAGCTTCAACTAACAAGTGAAAGCAGGATAAAAAGTTACCGATATCGACTGCAATTTAAGAATTCTGTTGTTTAAACCAAATTCATTCTTTAAAATCTTCCCAGATTCAAATTATCTAAACAGATGTTACTTATCATGATGCTCAATGGTGAATTTCTCAAACCATATAATTAACGACTCTCAAAGAGCAATAGAAGAAATGAAAATACAAGGGGGGTTAGAAAATCACCAGTACTTCTCTAAACCATAAAGGTTCCCTCTTTTATAGAAATCGAGTGTCAGCTGTTGAAAGTCCTCGTAGAGGTCCTCCTTAAATTCCTTCTCCAACCCATAACTGAGGCAAGAAAACAAAGTGCAAGAATTAGTCCAAGACCAATAAGAATTGAATTTTCTGCAGAAAACCAACATATGCACAAGTCCTACCTATAAAACCTGAACAGGCACTGCATCCCGTAATTATAACCAGCTGCAGCATCTTCCAAAGCCAACTTCTTGAATTCGTTGTACATTGAAGGAAGAAATATGTTCCTTAAGAAATAACACCAAAACCTGTACAGTGTATTCATCTCCTGCAAGGACGGTAATGCCAATATTAGTAATTGTGTATCCATTTGAATTTGATGTGCAATCCATTAAATAGCTGAACTATCAGGTTAAGGAAGAGAATACAGGAAAAGAATTTGTAAAGAGAAACATCAACAATGTCTATCATTCCAAAGAAAAGGGGAAGTCATAATCTTCAGGCAATTAATAACTTTCCAGCTATTAATAATAATACCTCACTGCAACCAATTCCCAGTTTCTTTCTTTCACTAAGACAGCGTTTATGGTATTTTTTGTACCTGAGGGAAGGCAAAGGACCAGCCACATTAAAAGTTATGAATTACTTTCCAAACGTATCTCTAGTTCCACGGAAAGCAAAACCTGCACTTGGCAATCATGTCAAAACACATGATTTTGTAGCCCAAGTAGCCCTAAGTGTAGATATACTTACAGTTGCTGTTTGAAACCATTTTCCTCTAGAAGTTTGTGGCTAGGATGTTGAAATGGTGGAAATGACTTTGGTATGGAACCAACAGGTGGACTACTTCCTGAAAGATTGCTCTGAGGTGATGCACTCAACTTTGAGGGCCTGAACCTGCAAAATTGTTAGTTTGGCATTAAAAGGAGCAGTATACACAAATTTTAACAAATAAAACTGAAGCAAATAACTCTCATTTGTATGAAATTCAGATGATTTCGTTGGCACAAACACTCAACATATTCGATTAGTTATGGCACAAAAGGATCAAGAATGAAGAGAACATGAAAACTAAAAAGTAAAAATGTTACACTGACCCATGACTATCTGGAGGTGTAGAACCAAAGAAAAAACCAACTGCATTACTAGGAGGACTTTCAGCTACCACTTTGTTAGAGCTTCGGCTGCCTCCATGAGATTTATAATTTCCAAAGAAAAGTCGCTGCTTTTGAATGGAATGCTGCTGCTTCGAGCTGCCTTTGTTGTGCTTCCTTTGAGAACTAGAATTTCCAGTTCCATCAGAACCAGTTTTCCCAGTAGCCCCATTGACAGAATTTCTAGAATTATCATCCCTGTTTTCAGCAATAGCCTTATTATGTCTCCTACGATGAGATCTCTTCGAATTTAGTTCCTGCAAAATTTACAGATTGTAAATATATATATATATATATATATATATATATAGCTATTCCTCTATGTTATAAGTCAGAAAAACACTCAAAACAATCAGCCAACCTGCTCATAAAAGTAGAGGCCATCACTTATAGCAGAAGCCAGCTCAGAGGATATGGCTTTTGATTCTTCGCCAATGGTTTCACTTATCCGAGTATTCTGCAGCATAAAATCTAGTTAGTCATAACATCAATGAATGTACATAATCAGTAGCCATTTGGCATCATAGAACACTAGTATGCCACCCATTCAATGCACGCGTTGGTGTCAAAAAAGGTGTGGCTGAATTAGAACACCTACCATAAAATATAAGAGGCGAGTCGTAATGCCAAAATTTACAAGGGTGTATTCAATCAAGAGTCTCTCAAAGTTTAGGTGTATTCAATCTGGATTTTAAAAAGTCTTTAAACATTTAGAGGTATTTAGTACAGATTTTAAAAAATATTTAAAAATCTCAGGAAATCAAGATTTTAAAAAGTTTTTAAAAACCTTTAGGTATTCACCTGTCTATTGACTTCAAGACTCCATGGATTTTAATAGATTCTCTTCAAAAAAGTATAACTATACAAAAGAAAAAAAGGCCAAATATATCCTTTTTGTTTAAAAAAAAGCCAAATCTATCATTTTTCTATTTTATTACCGAATTTATCCTCTACATATGCTAATTATATTCGAAAATATCCTAAATTCACTAATCGTGGAATGTCTGCTGACGTGGCAATAAATTAACTTAAACCTTACACGCTGGATCGAATTTGAAGTGTGTCTCAATTAGGGCTGGGGAAAAATACCGAATATACTACATACCGCACATACCGTATCGAAAAAATACCGAAAATATCGAAATTTTCGGTATACCGTAATTTTCGGTATGGTATCATACCGTACCGTAAGATTTCGGTACGGTAACGGTATAAATTTTTTGATACCGCGGTATATCGCTACCGTCCCGAACTTTGGTATATACCACGGTATCGGTATATACCGCGATACCGTTATATACCGTAATATCGGTATGTTGGTATATAGAGAAAGTTCGGTATGCCGGTATATACCGTAATACCGGTATGTAGTGAATGCTCGGTATGTCGGTATATACCGCAATACGGTATGTCGGTATGTACTAAATGTTCGGTATAGCGGAATATACCGAACTTACCGGAATGTCGGTATGGAAACGGTATGAAAATATTTCATACCGAAACTTTCGGTATACCGAAGATCAGTATACCGAAATGTTCGGTACGGCAACGGTATGAAATTTTTCATACCGTGAAGTTCGGTAAGGTATACGGTACGGAGAATTTTTTTCGGTATGATACCGTACCGAAAATTACGGTATACCGAAAATTTCGATATCTCTTTTTTCGATACGGTATGTGCGGTATGTGGTATACTCGGTATTTTTCCCCAGCCTTAATTGAGAGACACTTCAAATCCCATCCAGCGTGTAGGGTTTAAGTTAATTTATTGCCACGTCAGCAGACATTCCACGATTAGTGAATTTAGGATATTTTCGGATATAATTAGCATATGTGGAGGATAAATTCGGTAATAAAATAGAAAAAGAATAGATTTGGCTTTTTTTGAAACAAAAAAGATATATTTGGCATTTTTTCCCTATACAAAATCCCTCTAAACAACCAAAGATAAATACAGATTTTATACAAAGTTAGCCAAACTCTACGTGGAATCTATACAAAGCTAGCCAACTCTACGTGGAATATATGGATTTTCTAAATCCAGAGACTTTTTAAAGTTAAAAAAAATCTAACAATCTCTCAATTGAATACACCCTCGTTGAATACACCCTCATGAATGTGTTTTAGTAATGAAGGGAGAAATAAGGTATTTTACTTATACACTGTTGGAGAAGAGAGACTATTTATTATTTAATGCGAAGAAAAAAATCATTTAAATGCAACATTTATTTTAAAATAGACAAAAATAAAAGTGTATCATACGTTCTTGTGTGTGTGTTCACACACATATATGTCCATAAACCGCTTTGAAAATAAAGTATTTGCTAATGGTAGTCATTTAACAACCATTGATCTTAATCTTCCGTATTTAATTTAAAATTAAAATTAGTGAATGTTGTTGATGAGTAAATTCACAACTCAAAATGTTGAATATATCATATGTATATATTATATATTGCAGATTTATTTGATACGGCGTCTATCTTCTATCTTTAATTTTTTAGTTTGCTTCTAATTATCATATATGCCTACCTTATTTACCCAACTTACGTTCCAATTTTTCACTCATAAAACCACTTATATATTGAGATTATGTACAAAATTTGTATTTTAGTAATTACTGAATGGATAAATATGATATTTACTTATGGAAAGTTAGGGAATATAAAATATTTTATGCTTTGATGAGAAGGAAAAAGTGATTTAAATCTATTATTCATTTCAAAATTGCCCAAAAATAAAGTATATCATTATATATATGGACTTGAGAATAAATTATTTGCTTAAGTGTAGTCATTCAGCAATCCTTGATTTTAATATTGTATACCACAAACCACTGATAGTAGTCTTATTTGCGTCGTGAACTACACCATCAAAAATTTGTATGCCAGAAATTCCCAAACCATATTCAAACCATTCAGTTTCAAATTCAATATGGTATTTGCATAAGATATAACATAATCCTCCCTCCGTCCAGTTTACTTTGTCTCACTTGTCTTATTTGGCTATCCAGCCTACTTCGTCCCATTTCCTTAATTTGTAAGATTTACATACTTAATACTACTATTTTTTCAAAATATTACATTCCAACTAGACACACAATCCAATACATACTTTTAACCATTAATAGCTCAAATTGTATACAAGTAAAAATTATAATAAGTCATTCTTAAACTACATGATTAGAGTAATCAAACAATATTACACTTTGATAACTGCGGTAAAAAGTTGGGTTTAAGTTGAACAATGAGAGGTTCCAATAATTTTTTTCAAAACAATAAATAAAAGCATAATGTTGCTCCAATTATCTACCACTGATCCTCTATTATTAACTACCTTACTCCCACTACCTAAATTCACGTGACATAGTCAAAGGGGGCATTCTAACATGGACCGAGGGAATAATATATAATATAGACATATTACAATTACGAAAAGTAGGCGGGAAATTTTAGCTACTTTATTTGTATATATTATCAGTGATCAATTCAAACAAACAGGATAATAGCATGTCTCAAATTAACCACCCAGAGGGGCTTAGAGATTGACCTGAGTGACAATTACAAGCCTATCAACAGCATGGTCATTAACAGTCATTTCGTCGTCATCATCCTCAACCCTGCAATGACTGACATATTTGCAAAATTAGCTTGACTTTCTTGAGCATGGAAAGAAATGGCATGCATAAGAGAAATCTATAACTCATAACATGGCATACTATTGCAGCAAGAAGCAGAGCGCCAAAGACAACTGGTGTGCTTGACAATTAAAACCGATATCTTCAACTAGACAAATGCTTTTTCATTCTAATCAATAAGCAACTTTATTAATGTTAGAGAAAATTAACTGACACTGACTACAGAAGGAATTTAAAAAAAATATATATATATATAACTTTTGTTTAGAGTTATTCTTAAAATATCTGTTGTCATCTAAACAGGATATATCATTTTTTTACTTCTGCTATAATTATTTTTCAATCTGAAAATGCGAAACAATAAATATTCTAGTTCTCACACTGCTAGTATATTGAAAAATTTAGCAATTTATTTCCATAGATGCATGACCTTTGATGATTCTTCCCCACAGACCTGAGTTACTTATTTTATTCTGAATTTTCTACATTTGAAAAGACATCAATTCACAAATAAAACTGTTCATATTTAGACTCTATGGAGAATAAATACTTAAATGCAGATTATTGGGTTTTGAAACATACACTAAAATTAACAGAGAGTTGATATACAACAATTTTCATTTAAAAATTTTGCACATTTGGAAAAATGAGATTTTCCCTTTCTAAGCGATTTTATAGGTGACAGGACTACAGGAGTCACAATAGCAAAAGCACACAAGGTAAAATAATTGAGATTAGCAATCCCAAATTTAATTCCTTGGCGCCTAGTCATTAAAACATAGTAAAAGGAAATATTTAGATAAAAGGGCAGGAAGGGGTGTTAAGTATAAGTTCGGCTCGGCTCGAACTCGAAGCTCGACGAGCTTCAAAAATTGAGCTTGGCTCGAGCTCGACACAATATATTGAAGCTCGAGCTCGGCTCGAAGGGCCAAAAAAGCTCGACATAAATTTCAGTTTTTTTTTTTAAAAAAAAAACCGGGTATCCCTAGACCACATTGGACTCAGGACTAAAAAATTTTATATTATTCAATAATGAGCTTAAAAACTTGAAAGACGGAGTTCTGTAGAAATATATTAAACTATTCATAATTCCTTATAATAGTCCCAATTTGGAAGGAGATTGGGATTTTTTTTTTTTTTATTTAGCGTTAACCCTAATAAAATATAATGTACTATATTATTAAATAAAAGGAGGAGTGAATTTACCGTTGGACTTCCTCTTCCTCACATTTGTTAAGAAAGAAAATATACTATATTTTTAAGAAAGAAATAATATATATATAATATATTCGAGCCGAGTATTAGTTAGCTCGGCTTGAGCTCATTAATATTCGAGCCGATCTCGAATTCGAGCCGAGCCTTTTCGAGTCGAGCTTCGGTCGAGCTTTGATCGAGTCGAGCCGAATATTTTACGAGCCTATCAGTCTCATTTACACCTCTAGCAGGAAACAAGTAAATCAAGAAACAGGACGCCTGAAATACCTTCCCACCGTAGAAGGACAATCATTCACAATGTCTTTCTGCACCAGCTCCAGCTCTTCATCAAACATAAATGTGCTTGAAAATTCATTGGACGAGTCATCCAATATTTTAGCATTCCGATTTGAAGGCTCCCGTGTTCGTATATCTCCACAGCTTCCTGGGGCAATGGACTTATCAGAATCTGCTTCTTCTGAGATAGCTGGAAATTTTGATCTATAATTGTTGGCCTGGAAATCCGACTTGATGCTTGAATAACGATTTCCTGGAACATTGTGTGATTGTCCACTTGAAAGAACCTTGCCTTCACTGAGTTCAACATCATTAATTGGTTCTTTTACACCACTCTCATTCAGTGGCATGCCATCCACAGATTTTCCACTCGGTGGAGGGCTTTCTAAATTTCCATCAGAATGGTCCCTTCTGCTTTCATCATTTTTAACTGCATTTGTAACTTGTGGTGTAGATTTACTTCTCGGGGTGGGAATCCACTTCCGCCATTCATTGCGTCGTCTAACCTTCTCACCCTGGAGAGATTTAAAAAAGCACGATAAGGAAATAGGATGCCAGGAATAAGAAGTCTAGGGAAAGGAATAACATCCATAAAAGAATACATTCCATGCAGTGAGAAAAACGATTAAAAGAGGGTAGAGAATCAACTTAACGAACCTGCACTTCAATAGTGTTTGAAGTTTGCAGTGCCTCCAGGATAAAAGAGATCTCCACATTCATTCTTTTAACCTGAAAATCGAAGTATTAATAAAGCTTTGATGACATAATAACCTAACAGAAACGACTGAATCTTGGAAAAGCAAATCCTTAGATAACACTTAACAGACCTAAGAAAAGTTCACTAAAACCATCTACCTACCCCGTGGCCACTAGCGACAGAGGACCAAATACAACAATGCTTTTTTATGCTTGCTTATGACAATTGCAGTTCCCCCTCAATAAAGATATAATTGTCCATATATGTGAAATCTTCAAGCATACAGTACATATTACGCAGAGCGTCTGGCAGAATATTTACCCTTTTAAACTCAGCAATAGTTGGTATTGAAACCCATCCTTGTTCATCCATCAAAGAGATAAGGTAGTAATCATTCTGCAGATTCTCATCACTGCAAAAGTAGACAAATTTCATTTATTGCTAGAGATTAAATCAACATGAAACGGTTCAGTATGTAAATAAACATGTTACAATGAACAAAGCAACTTAGCAACTTTCTATTAAATATAATAGAATATTGCAGCAATTTAAACAATTTTTTTCCTTTTGTTTAAGTCCTGATTGGACCAAAAACAAATGCTCAAAGAAGTGCAGTATAAATTCGGATATTTCACCTAAAATAATATTCGATTTGCTTTAGAACATTAGCTCTCAAGGCTGCAACTGGTGAAGGAGGCACGGGAAATCCAGGACTTAAAGGATACGGAACTAAATATGGAGGGTAAGGTACTCTTACAGAGCCTGGAGGAGCAGCAGGATGAAAATAGATAGCTCCTGGAGGACCTGTATCAAGATGGGGTTTTAGATCGGTATTTGCAAAGAGCAAAAAGAAATAAAAGCATATAAGCTAAGCGCAATCAAAATAAAGACAGAGAGAGGTCAACTAATCACATATCAGAATTATCCTAGTTTTCAGAACTTAAGTAACTTAAATGACATGCTAAATCAAAAACCTGAGAAGTTTGGCCCATCAATAAAGCTTGCCGGACCAAGAAATGGAGGCCTTATGAAGGGTCTTGGACCCATATTTTGCTCCATATGGAAGTTATTAGACCCTACTGGACGTTGATTATTCCATGGACCATTCATCTGGCCTCCTTGTTCTTTTGTACTTGGCCTTCTTCCAACAGAACTTGGATCACGGGGACTCGTATCAGTGAGTGCCGAAGGCTGAAAACCTCCATTTAGTGGTGGAACAAAAGCTTGAGCTGGATCCATACCGGGTTTCACCAGTTGAGCATCAACTCGTGGAAAAGGTACAGGGCGAACATGATAGGCATATCCAGGGCCGGAAATCGGAGAAAAGGGAACCATAGCATGAAAAACTGGCCCAACTGTTGGTGGATAATAGGGCAAGGGAACAGGAAACGGAGCGACACTGTTTGGGCCATGCTTGGGGGCAATTTTGCTTTGATGCATAGAGTTGGGTCTGCGAGGAGATTTAATGTTGCCACGTACATGGAACTTTTGCTGTTCAACTGTAACCTGCAAAGTTAGAGGAGGATACTGTCAGGCAAGATACACTGATTTGGACATTAATTACTGCATTTATTCTGCTTAATGTTTAAGAGAACAGTAAATTTTCTGAAACGGCATTTATCAACTCTGATACAAGAACTTATCCGTCTTATCAAGACATTTCACATGGCATGAGGTTCCAATTAAAGAAAGAAGCCAGAAAATCCTAACAGAAAGAGCCACAGTAGCTGAGGAAACATAACCATTTGCGATTTTGTCCCTCAAGCATGCATAATCATTGGCATAACATTAACAGATACGGTACTAGAAGTACAGCAGATTCCTTAATTCCAGTGGTAAAGCACCCACGTGGAACCATGGAAAAGTATAGACAAGCAAAAATGCCTAATCAAAGCTAGCCAATTGAAAGTTACAAAAACAATTACGAGAATTTACTCAATAAACTCTTCACATTTCAACCGAATCGTGCAACCTCTCTTTCATTCGCCATAATTGGGGCCCAGTTCCAAGAACAGGCAACTTGTTCTTGTTCTGTTCTATATTTGCGAAAACATAACAAAAGTCAACAGGCATAACAGATATTCTGGTGGTATCATGAAATATAACCTTAAAACACATGGAGAATGTTTTCAGAATCAGGGAAAGCCACTCTCTTCTATAATTAATATATATGAAATCGTCTCATAGTAACATAAGAAAACAGCGTGAGTTTGCTTAAAAATTCACCCAAACACAAACAGATCTTCATCGTTTCTTTACTCAACTGTTACAGAAGCACTAACCCACATAACAAGATGATCGCAGAGAAAATGTAAATGCAGCCGTCAATAGAATGACAAATTATGCACCCAAAGTTCCAATATTTTTTCTTTTCCATTGATTTAACACCACATTTCCTGTCGTCGTCTTCAAAACACAAAACTTTACCCAGCAGTTGCTCCTCAGTTTCTAAAGTTAACTTTCTAGTTACGAATTCTAAAATTAATTAAGTTATTAAGTATGCAGCCAACTTGAATACACGCCAGCAGAATCCAATTTTGGACTACAAATCTGAATCCCAAAGAAAACTATGGCAAAGACAAAAATGCGCTCACATATAATAACGCATCAAGAAACAAACTCGCAAAAAATAGAATCAAGAAATACCAGCAAAAGAAACTCCGCTTACCGGTGCAGGAGCTGCCGGAGGAGCACCACAATCATCACTCCCAGCCTGTGCAGGCGCGGGAGGCGATTTCTCCGAGTTAGGATCAACACCTCCATTACTCTTTGGCCTCTGCTGCACGTCGGCAAGCGCCGGCCACGACTCTGAATCAGCCTCCATCGCCGGAGAGGCGGCGGCTGAAGTTTTCCATGGAGACTTTGGAGGATCATCGATGATACCGCAAGAATTATCAGTTCGATCACCACCATTCAAACCACCCTCATTGCTCCCGGTCCCCATTGCTATGAATAGATTAGTTTAATCCGGGGGGAAAAGACAGTGAATAGAGACGAATTTACCTAGCCGCGAATGAGTACAAGGGCGCTAAATACCAAGCTGAAGGCGGAGTGATTGCTAGGGCACGGCGGCGGGGGTGGCGGGAGTGGGAGATGAAAAGGGAAAGTTGCCGGCGGAGGTAGAGCAGTACGGAAGTGTCTGAAGAGGAGAGAGAGAGGGTGAGTTAGGGTTGCAAAGTTTTCATAACAATATTGACAGATTGGACTATTGTGGTACTCCTACTAATACTGTGTCATTTATTTAATTTTTAATATATTATATCAAATTAATCTTTCCATTTAATTTTGGGAAAATACCTAAAAAATACCTAATTCCAAAAGAACTTACCACTTTAATACCCCAAACAATTTTTCTTCCTCTAAACCCCCCAACCAAAAACAAAAATTCATATAAGGTACATGGAGAGATAAAATTTTAAAATAAAGACCATTTTACCCTTAAAACATAAAATCAAAGAAATAATATCTAAAAATTACCTAAAAGAGTTTAACACTTCTCTAAAAAGTGCCCAAAAAACACACCCCCTCTAAAAAATTGGTATCAGAGCATAAGTTGCGATTTTAGGGCTTATGGCTAATGACGGATTAAAAGATAATCAAAACGCAATTAAATTAAATGACAATATTAATTACGAAAAATTTTTAATAATTGATATTGAAAAGAAGAGGCTATTCAAAAACCAAATTAAAGATTGTAAGATCTGTAAACAAAATAAAATAAAAATCAAAAGAATAAAACTCAAGAAAAATAGAACTTTTAAAAATTATTGCAAACTAATCGTAAGATTAGAAGCTTTAAGACAACACTTAAAAACTCATGAATAAAATGTTAACAAATAAAAACATGGATATACAAAGAAGTCTTCAATCAATTGAAGCAAAACTAGATAAGTTAGAATTATTAGGAAAACAAAATAATACAAATCTTAAAGTAATATTAGAAAACCAAACATACTTATCAACCCAGTATGATAAATCATCCAGTGGAATGAAAAACTTATCTAAAACCATAACAACACTTCAATATGAAAGTTCTAAACTAGTTAATGATATCCCAAATCCGAGAAAAATCATTAACCATAGTGAGGAATTAAAACAACTACAAGATAAGGTTGAAAAACTTGATAAAGAGATAAAGGAAATTAAAAATATTGTTGAAAACAATATTGAAAATGTAAATGAAATGTGTAACAAAATTATAAAAATCATTAAAGGATAATGGAAACAGCTTTGAAAGAGGTTAAAGAAACAATAGAAAACTTTAAACAAGAAATTAATAATAAATTCAAAGAATTAAACAAAGAATTAGTAGAAATAAAGCTAAATGTTAATAATCTTCATAAGAAGATTGGCGAAATGACAGACCATAATAAAACAAATAATACAAATATTAGTCTAATTGACAAGAAAATAAAAGAGCTTGTAACAACTGAAATACTAAAGAAAAAAATTGATGATGTACATGTTCAAATGGAAAACATGAAAAAATATCAAGACCCTGCATTAAGAATAGCCATTGAAAGCATAGATGAAAAACTTGAAAGAATACAAGCTGTTAGAATACCTGAAGATAATACAATAAAACAACTAGCTGAACAAATTGCAAAATTACCTGCAGAAGCTAGAAGGAAAACTAAACCACAAGAAAAACTAAACTTCTGGGTTGTAAAACCAGACGAAAAATATTTACAAAAATGAGTAGGAGATCATTTTCTCTTACTAATGAATCCAAAAACAGTTTAGTAGAAAGAAGTAATTCTCAAAGGATTGAAAGCTCAAACTTTGAAAAAACCTTAATAGATAGAATGTTCAGAGAAAAAACCAAACTTGAAGAAGGGCCAACAATAATTGAAGAAATAATTGACCCAGATATTGAATTTGAAAACTTCAAGAAAAGAACATTAATCCAATTGGAACCAAGATTATTGTATGACCAAAGATTCCTTAATTGGAACACAGGATATTACAAATATCATTATACGGAACCAATAAGCTGTCTAAAAGATGACAAAAAATTAATAAAATTAATAAGCAATAATGAAGCAATTAGGCTTCAAAGACAAGGACAAAAATACATGCATATGGGATTAATCTCCATAGGAGTAAAAGGTTTAACTAGAAAAAACTTAGGGACTAAAGTCCTAATGACTGTTCTAGATACAAGGTGGACTAATCCAACCCAAGCTATCATAGGATTAATGGAAATTGATATGAACCCTAATGTGGGAGTATGTTATTTGGCACCAGATTATATGATACAAATAACAGATTTTATGAAGCATATCCAAATAGGAATTCAAACTGTAGGATATGAAGAAATGGAAACTGGTCACAACCTAATGGTATGTGTAGGCTTCTTAGGAAGAATCACAAACAATGGCCAAACCAGGCATAAAACAAAAATTGAAACTGTGGTAAGTATCATAGGAAGTGAAGGAGTAAAAATGATAGGACCAACTGAAATATCATCGGAAGAAAATGCTGGGAAAAATTGGGATCTATCAAAATTCTTTGAAAAACCAAATGTTAAAAATTTAACTCCAAAAAATGTAAATTACTTCATTAACTCCAGAGGAGAAACGTCAGTAAGATTTAATGATTATGAAACTGCAAAACGACCAATAGATTTTACAGAAGAAGAAGGTCAGGAAGATGAATAGACAAATGAAAAGATTTATTGTAGAAAAACCAGTAACGGATAACTATGTAAAATATGAAGGAAAACAAATATTCCACCCTAGTGAAGATGAAGTGGAAAGAATTGCTAAAGACATTCAACATATTTGTTTAAAAACAAGAAAATTTGAAAACTTTAAGAAAGGAAAAATTCTAAATAAAAGAGAGTATCATGACAGGTATGAAAGAGTTTTCTCACAACATGTGCATTCTGCCTTGACTAAAAAATTCAAAAACAAAGGAATATTACCTCACAATTGTCAAGATTGTAAAATTGATCTTGATAGAAGATATTCTGATAAGTTAAAACATATGATCCACTTAGTAGAATGTCCAAAACATAGTGGATATTTTGAGAATTGGATAGAAAATTATGAAGAAATGATAAGAGAAATATCAAAACTAAATGAACAAAAACAAGAATTAAAGGATAAAATGAAAAGAAAAAATAAAGAATGGAAGAATAATTTAGAAGATATTATTGAGAAAGAAGTACAGAAAAGGTTACAAAAAATACAAATAAAAGAAGAACAACAAGCAGATATAGAAGCTCATTTGTTCTTAAAGGAAAACTCACCAGAAGCAGGACAAAGTTCTGATAATATATTAATGGAACAATATATGGGAGACCATATCTCCTTACATTCTGAGAAAACAAATAAAACAGCTAAGGAATTCATGAACAAAGATGTTGTCATGAAAAATACAGGAGACAGTATAACAAGAGTCCCTGGAACTCCCTTTGCCCCATACCAAAGAGGTACTGAGTGGAGACCTGGAACTAATTATACTGGAAACAATTCTAGACACTCAATCACACATGTTCATCCAGAATATCCTTATGGAAAAATACAACCTGGGATGATAACAAAACCTAGAGGAATTAGGCAACCTTTAGAAAGAGGATATTATCATAACCCAGCAATATTAGAAGTAACAAATGTGAGCCCTCAAGAATGGGGCTCAGTAATTGCAAAATGGAAAAACATAGTTGTGGCTGATTACATCAAAAACAAAAATGATTATAATGATACAGCTGAATCAATGTATGGATATCTTGAAACCTATTTAGGAGAATTCGCACAGTCAATGTGGGAAGTATTTAAAAGAGACTATCCAATGGATTATCAAGACTTAATAGAAAGAGGACCGAATCCTTATAACTTTGTAAATAAAATATCAAGTCTAATAACGGGTGAAGATGGTAATTCAGGACATATAACAACACAAATGGATGCCTTAATCCATCTAGACCAAATGCACCTAGATGACTTATATGGAACAGTAGACTTCTTGAATGAGTACGTCTACTATACAGGCCTAGCAGGAGGTGCTTTTAACCAAGAGTTAGGTGAAAAATTATTTATGAAAATACCAAGACCAATTGGTCAAGAAATTCAGGATACATGGAATAAAATGGTTGAAAAGAATCCCCAACAATACACTATTAGTATGAGGGCTGTTCATGTGGTAAAAATATTAAAAGATAAGTGTACAAATATAATTGCACAAAAACAACTTAAGAAAACTGATTATTCATTCTGTAAAAGGATATATACTCCTCAACGATATGGTAGGCCGGAACCATTAAGGAAAAAACCCAAATTCATAACAAGAAAGAAGTATTTTATAAAACAATCAAATAGCAGAAAACCTTTCTTGAAACAAAAACATCACGTCAGAAAATATAATCCTAGTAGAAATTATACAAAGAAACTTGCTTGTTTCACATGTGGTGATGAAAGCCATTTGGCAACAGCATGTCCTAAAAGAAAAAACCAACATTCAAGAGAAGCAATTCTTACAGAATGCATACAACAAGATATATTGGATGTAGACTCAGATGTTTCTGAGACTGAAACAATATATAGCATAGTAACAGTGGAAGAAAATGTTATAGAAGAACAAGGGGATGATGATCCCTATGAATTGATTAATATGCTTGCAAATGAAAACTCATATAATGGTATCACATATAAAGAGTATATGATGCCATATGAAACTGAGTATATGATGAGAGAAATTAATGAATGCGAAAACCATAATTGGCTTTTCAGGGTAGGCACTGATTCTACACCTTGTATAAAATGCTCTTATTACCCATCAAGAAAACTTAGAGCTAAATGTACAATATGTCATGTGGAAATATGCCAAATATGCTTGTTAAAATATTATAAAATTAAATTCCCCGAAGAAATGCCAATAACAAAAATTGATGATAATTATACATTCATCACAAAAAGAATAGATATAATAGAAAGAAAACTTTTTGATTTACAAGATATAATGAATCCTAAGGAATTAAAAACCAGAATTGAAAACATAGAAGAAATCTTAGAAGATTATAATATGTTAAGTCCTAAAAATACGGAAAATAAAGGAAAAGAAGTTCCTGAAGAAGAATCTAATGATAAACAAAATCCTAGTACGGAGTACATGTTAGCACAAAACCCTGAGTACATACCTGTGTGCCACGATCCTTCATCATTAACTACACTAAGGGTACCAATAATCTTTAAATTAAGGGAATTGGTATTCCGTACTAATGCAATAATCGATACAGGATGTACAAGAATAATAATAAATGAGAAACTTATCCCAGAACATCTACAGAAAAACTTAGCAAAACCCATTAAATCAGAATTAATGGATGGAAGAATATCATATACAACAAAACAACCTATTTCAGGTGGACAAATATTCTTTGAAACCAATTGTGGAATATCAGAACCCTATGGAGTTCCTGATAATTCATATATAAAAGACTTAGTAATAAATGCAGATGTAATCTTAGGATTACAATTCTTCTTACAAAATAATGGAGGATTATTTATTACAAAAGATTATATCCAAATTGTTGAAAAAGCAACTTTGGCAATGTTTGCACCTAGTATTAGTAATGCGGGAACCAAGCTTTTAACAACATCAGAGTTGCGAGAGAAGCGTGGTGGAGCCCCTACTAATACAAAAACAAAAAATAAAAAACTTTTAAAAGACAAAGATATTGAAAATTGTAAATGCAAAATAAAAGGAGCATGTAAACAAACTTGTAAAGAAAACATACATATTACAGAGTTTGAAGAAGAATACATTCCTGAAACTCCAAAACTGAAAGAATTAATAAGTATAACTAGGTTTAAGCCTGAAGAAACCATAACAAAATGGATTGAGAGGTTAGAAAAATCCCAAATTATTGGAGATAACATCCAGAAATATTGGGAAAAAGATGGAACAATATGTAAGCTTGAAATAATAAATCCAGAATTGAGAATCTCAACTGCAGAAATAAATCCTACAAATCTGGATATAGCAGATTTCAAAATGCATATTGATGAATTAAAAGCTTTAAAAGTAATTAGAGAATCAAACTCCAGACATAGGTCTGCAGCTTTTATTGTAAGAAAACATTCTGAAATTGTAAGAGGAAAATCAAGAATGGTCATTAATTATAAAAGACTTAATGATAATACAAAGGATTTTGCTTACAATATACCAGATAAAACAGTCTTAATAAATAGAATTCAAGACTCAAAAGTGTATAGCAAATTTGACTGTAAGTCGGGATTCTGGCAAGTAAAAATGCATCCTGAGTCGGTTGAATGGACTGCATTTACATGTCCAGAAGGTTTATTTGAATGGTTAGTAATGCCATTTGGACTAAAAAATGCACCAGCTATATTTCAACAAAAAATGGATAAAATTTTCAAACCATACCAAAAATTTGTTTTGGTATACATTGATGATATTCTAGTATTTTCAAAAAATAGTACTGAACATATGAGTCATCTTGATACAGTGTTTAGGCTATTTGAAAAACATGGAATAATCATCTCAAAGAAAAAGATGGAAATTAATAAAACTAAAATAGCATTCCTTGGGGCAGAAATTGGAAAAGGAAAAATAAAACTCCAAGATCATATTGCTAAAAAGGCTATTGAATTTCCTGATAAAATGGAAGATACAAAACTATTACAACAATTTTTGGGATTGGTTAATTATGCTAGACCATACATTAAAAACTTATCCTCATTAACAGGATCATTATATAACAAACTGGGAAAAAACGGTCAAAGATATTTTAATCAAGAAGATATAAAAAATGTACAAAAAATTAAAGAAGCATTAAAAACACTTCCAGAATTGGTTTTGCCAGAAGATAGTGATTATCTTATTGTGCAAACTGATGGATCACATGAAGGATGGGGAGCTATCCTTTTGCGAAAAAAGGATGTCTACTCACCTAAAAGTAAGGAAGAAATTTGCCAGTATGCATCAGGAAAATATAGAGAAAAGGGTAACCTTTCCTCAATTGATGCAGAACTGTTGGCAATAAAATATGCACTTGATAAATTTGAACTGTTTCTAACAGGAAAACCAGGATTCACAGTAAGAACTGATTGTGAAGCCATAGTAAAATTTCATAGCCAACTCCAAGAAAAAAGATCAATGTCTAGGAGAAGGTGGTTGAATTTTACAGATGTTATTAGTCAGAAAGGCTACAAAATAAAATTTGAACATATTAAAGGAGAAGATAACAAAATTGCTGATATACTATCTAGAATTCTGATTAAAGAAAGGGAAAAACCATTATATGACACTGAATTTAAAAACGAATCAATTGATAACTATGATGAAAATGATGAGGAAAAATTTAAACTAAAATGGGATCAATTTTACAGGGAGGATTGGAATATTGAGAATTGAATAATATTGTTACAGGAATGGCAGAAAACTCCCAGAAAAACTCTTTGAAAATCAGCAATGAAAATGGAGTAAAAACCACAGGGATGGTGAAAACCCCAGAGGGATATTACACAATCCCTTCTAAAACCAGCATCCCAGAAGGGAAGAAAAAAGATAAACTCCCAGAAAAAGGAGTGAAAATCTGCTTTGGCAAAAGAGCAGAAACAGGCAATAATGTAGAATTAATCTTATTTGATAACATGAAGTACAGGCCTATCACAGGGTTAAACTACACAGAGGAACAGATCTGCCTTTGTGATAACATCTGGAGAGCATCATTTGACAAAAACAACAGCAGGTATATTGTTACTTGTCTCTCTGCTTTAAGCATGTATTTCCAGAAATTCAATAACATAAAACCATTTTTATATTATGTAATCTATGAAGGTTATAAAAAAGGAATTTATGATAAAAATGATATTTTACCTCTTAATGAAGATAATGAAAAACCTCTTCATAAAGGATTTTATGACATAATGTCTGCAATTCAATTTGCAAAAACCACAATGGGCCCAGATTTCTTTGTAAGCCCAAGTTTGAAAAACATTGTTGATGGTTTGAGGCCAAAAACCCAAAATCCTACAGGCCCAGTCCAATATTCAATTGGACATTCTTCTAAAACCCACATTGTGTTTTGTGACCATTGTGAAAAAATGGCCAAGGAAGTCTGTAAATATGAAGCCCAAAAGGCCGAATGGTTACAGAATTTTGAAAACCAAAAAATGAAAACCCTTGAAGCAGAGGCCCAGATTGAAACCCTCACCAAGAAACTTGAAATCCTTCAGAACCAAAATGAGAAATTGACCTCAAAAATTGTGTCCCTTACACTGAAAACACCAAAGCCAGAAGAAAAACCAGTCTATGGTCCAGAACCCAAACCCACCAGTTCTATGACTGCAGTAGAATTGGCAAAAGCCTGGATGCAGCAAAACCAGGAAAATTCAACTCCTGAGATCTTTAAGGATCAAAAGTTTGAATCTAGTCCTTCTCAAACGGCAGACGGTAAAGACGAATCAAGTCCGTTGATAGCTGATGCTTTGCTAAAAAGCATAAGTTCAGATAATTTTGAACCAAACCAGGGAAGTTCTAACCCTGAGGTCTTTGAGGACCAAAATGTGGAACTAAGCCCATCTAGTCCGGTAGATGGTAAAAGCACATTAATTCCGGTTATGGCTGGTAGTTTGCCAAAAACTATGAGTCCAGTACAGACTGGAAAATTTGAGAACCTCAGTGAAGAAGAAATTCTTCAAAAGCTTGAAATAGAATTAAAGCCTACTTTTGCTGAAGCAATGGCAACCAGAAAAAATGGAAGGTTTAGTGCACTGGTAGCACTAAAGAAAAATGAAGCAAAATTCCAGACCAATAAAATCATAAAAAATCAGAAAAAAGAAAGTGGCGGCCCCCACAATGATGAAGAGTACTAAAGGAGCCACGCAGAAATAAGCTGGAATTTACAATAAATACCAGCATGTGAAGGAAGGAATCCTGAAAAGAAAAAAGTCAAGAAGAAAACAAAATGCTAGTGGAGCCAAAAGCACCACCAACCATGTGAAAGAAGGAATCCAAGGCGGATAAAACCAAAAGGCAGACAAGAGCCATGCGACTCTTGGAAAACCACGTTAATAGGCACTAGGCCCCTCTTTACTACATTATTATATGGTTGCATTATTGTACTAGTTGTTTGATTTTTCATCCGAACTTTATCGGATAACTTTGCCACTTGGCACGTTTTTATTGGTTGTTGTGGATTACTTAGATGACATTCCCATCTATAAATAGAGGGATGGTCTTCACTTGTAAGACACACACTCACTTTGCTCTCTCTCTCTCTTAAGGTTTTTGAGACTGCACTCTTGCTACTCTCGAAAGCTCTTTCTCTCTCTAATTCTCTTGTATTCCCAACCCTTTCAGTAATAAAATTTCAGTTTGTAAAGAAAGACCCGGTGTGGATTGCTTCCTCTTTTCTTTACTTTCTGAAATACAGGGGCCCGTCTGAACGGGAAAGCCTCTCCTCTCTCAAGGTATGGGTTAGTTTATGATTTATGATTATGGTATGATTGTTCTATGAATGGATAATAATGTTATAAACATGAATATGTGACCTTTTAAAACTTAATTGATGAGATATGCCATTAGGGGAGTAAGATAAAAATTTAAAAGGCTTTATGCCATAAAAGCTGTAAGAAAGACTCGTTAGGGGAACCACAATTCAGGGATGTTTGTTAAACATAATGGTGTTTTGTTACTGTTGTCCCTTTGATTTGCCCCTTAGACCCCCTGCTTACATTTCAGATCTAGGTCTGGATAGTGCTAATTTGAATTTGAAACCCGAAACAGGCCCAGAAAAATATCTCATCAGTGACAGTAATAAGAGGATTGCGGACTTAATGTTTATGATAATATTTCCATAACAAAGGACAATCGGACCCATAACACATAGTCAGAAATTTAACACGACCAAGAGAATAATAGGAGATGGCAAGTACCTAGTAAGACATCACGACATATAAGTTTTTCGCGCATAAAAACCAGTGTTTTTAAAACTTTTATCTGAAATAACTAATATCTTTTATCAAAACTAATGGAGAATATGACTAAAACTGCTGAAAACTCTAAAACAGATTTGTTTAAAGCAGACACTTTTGAAAACACAGAAACAAGGTTTGTTATTGTACCTTACCCGAAAACACACTTTCTATGCCAAGAATGTGAAATTTGGCTTATTAGACTGATGAATAAGCGAAATCAAATAGACATGATTTGCAGAAAACAAAGATTGTTTGAAAATATTATAAAATGGAAAGTGACTAAGGAGACTGAATTTCTAAAAAATGAAATAGAAATTCTAGAAAACAGTTATCAAAAGCATACTAAAATCTATAATGTTTTTGAAAAATTACAGGATAACCATATAAAAAGATGTGAAAACTATTTTATAGCATGTGAATATGAAGAAAAAATGTGGAAAAAATTACAAGAAGAACGTTTTGCAAGAAATAACTGATTTAAAAATGGAAGTACAAATACCTTTTGATATTTGTCCTGAATGTGGAAAACTTGGAGAAATCATGTGGAAAATAGAAAAAGAAATAAAAGACCTTAAAGAAACAATTATAAGGTTAACAGAATCTAAAGAAGACGAAGAAGAAGAAGCACATAAACTCATATATGTGTTAAACCGTGATGAAGAAATAAAAACTATTCTAAATTCAGTTCATATATATGAAGAAGTTATAAGTTACCAATCAACAGACCTCAAAACAAAAATAGAAGAGTTGAACACTTCTAAAACAGAATTCATTAATCATATCAGAAATCAACATTAAAGATGACTTATAAAACAATAAGAGACTACAGTAAATGGGAGAAAACTGCGATTGAAAGATATCGCATTAAAAAAGAAATTGTAAAAATCCAAATCGAAGCAAAAATAAAATGCTTGCAGATCTTAAACAGAAAAAATCTCATAATGGAAGAATTAGATTTAAGTTTTTGGATAAATGATGAAATCAACAACCTACAGGCATATGAAAAGGGATTAGATCGGGAAAGAAAACAGTGGCAGGTTAATTATACCGGTTAATCACAATTAAAATCCCTAATAAAAATTTTTTTAAACTGTAAAAAAAAAAAAAAAAAAAAAAAAAAAAAAAAAAAAAAAACCCAAATATCCAGAAAAAGTATTGAAACCCAATATAAAAAGTACTGAAATTATATGCAAAATGTACAAAACTGATAAGGAAAACGTACTAGACCTAAGTAAGGGCAAAACTGTCAAAATATTAATCTCTCTCCTACGAAAAAAGTGTTGGGTACTGAAAAGGGATAAAAAACCCCTATGGGTACTGAAGAGGTAATAAGGATGGGAAGGGAGGTATTTATTTCGAATTCTCCCTTTAATTTTCTGGAATACATCTCCTTATTAGGCTAATCCACATTCCACCCTACTTTGTTGCCTCATTAGTCTACGATTTGTTGAGTATTTTATTTTTAAAATTTTTAATTCTTTCTACTTTCATTTATCCCTTTTTAAGAATTTATACTTTATAGTATTATTAAGTATTTAAAACTGGTTTTAAAATATTAATAAAAATTAATTTATTTAAATTGAAATTTAGATTTAATTTGATTTTATTTTATTATTTAGATTTAGTGGGGATTTATATAATTTATCTATTAAAAATGTATTGTATTTTACTATTTTATGCCATGAGAATAGGCACTTTATTTAAATTAGTTCGTGAAACCTACTACTATTTATGAATTATGTATTATTCCTAAGTTAACAAATTTCTAATATTAACAAAAGATTTATCTTTCAATTATATGCGCTTCTGGGCGATATTCAATGTGTTCTTCCATAATTTTAATAATTAGCAATATGCTTAATCTATATATATATTAAAGCATTAGTGAACAACTCATCCTACATTTAATGTAGTGTCTCCATTTCAAATTTCTAATTTTTATAAATTTTTGCATTTTTAAATTTATCAATTTTAGATTTTCACATTTATTTATTTATTTATTATAGATTTTCAGTTTTTGAAATATATGGAATTCCTACAATATTCACTTTTAAAAAGATTTGAAAGATTTGAAATTTGAAATTTGAAATTTTGCATATCTTATTTTATCTATATTATTTTGTATTTTTAATTTACTAATTTTAGATTTTCACATTTATTTATTTATTCATTATAGATTTTAGTCTATTGTGTATAAAATATATCATTTACTTATAAATTCCTACACTATCATCCTATTCTGTCACTATATATTCACTTTTAGAAAGATTTGAAAGATAAAATTTGTAATTTTATATTTTTTATTTTATCTAGGATTTTATTTATTTGTATTTTTTAATTTATCTATTTTAGATTTTATTATTTTGTATTTTTATTTTATTTATTTTAAATTTTATTGTTGCATTTATAATTTATTTATAGATCATAGGATCATGACGAGCTTTTTGCACTGGCAACTAAGAATTATGTTGCGTTTATGTTTCAATATGGTGAACATTTTGTAAATGCCGGTAATTTTGTATAGGTTTTGTCTCAACTTTGGTTATATTTTATTGTATGGAGAATGATGTAATCAAAATGTACATTGCACGTCAGATTATTTATTCATGTTAAAGATATATTAATGTGTATATGGAAATCCCAATTTTTAGTTTTTAAAAGATATTTAATTTCCAATTTATATGGAGTTCCCACAATTTTTATTTTTAAAAAAAAATGGAATTTCAAATTTAAATAGAATTTGCAGTGTATATATGCAATTTATATTATTAAAAAATACATTAATGAATATATAAAAAATATTTGTATATAATAATTCATGTATATTAATTAATGTATATATAGGCCAAGTTTTTACAAAAAATATGTCAGTTCTCTTAAAAGTAATATACAATTATATAGTTGTGAATAGATCCATCAGTAAATAAAGTAACTAGATAATAACTAAAATATGCCACGAGAAAGAGGTCCCTCCACTTTGGGGCCACAATATTTTGATTTAGGCAAATGGACTATTAGAATGATTTTAGGACTAAATTTAGTCAATTTGGCCGAATTCGGGCTGCAGTGGCTTAAAAATGAAAATTCAATTTTTTTAATCTACTTCCTCTGTCCCATTATTTCTGCCTCAATTATTTTGGACACGTCGTGCAATACATTTGTTTAACATTTAATATCTTAAAATGTACATATGTAAAAATTACGTAAAATATATATATTCTAAAACTACATGATTAGACAAATCTAACAAGACCTAATTTGACTATATTTTTCGTATATAATTACGATTACATTAGGTCAAAATTGATAAATAAACAGTATTAAAAAGTCAAAATGAGACACTTTGAGTGCGACGGAGGTAATATTTTTTAAGAAATACTCCATCCGTTTTATAATAAGTGTAACACTAGGAAATGACACAAGATTTAAGGTAAGTTAATAAAATTTATTTAGTTGAAGTAATTAAATAAATAAAATAAGTCACATTTTACTTTATTCCTTTTGAGTTTTAAGTTAATGAATATAAAAAATTAATAATTAGTGAAAATTATTAACCTTCAAAACATTTCAAATATGGTAATGTAACACTTATTTCCAAACACCCAGAAAGAAAAAGTGTAACACTTAAAAAATGGATGATGTAATTCATTAATCTATATTTTAACAGATTTGTAATTGAAGAAAAACAAATACTCAGAAAATTGTGATTATGAATGATCAAAGTAAGTTCATATTGAAAGGCTAATTGCAACAAATTTTATAAGTTTGAAAATGTTCTCTGGAATGCTGGTACTAAATGAAGTTTTAACGTCTGAAATAAATAATTTATTGATACTAGAAAAGACATAGTATAATAAGAAAGAAATGAAAGCGGACCATGCTAAGTTATTGCCTTTGTTGATTAATGATAAGAAGAAAAATTTATAATAATATAATGTCTGTAGTTGATAGTGATTGGTGTTGATTAATTTTTATTTACATGGTGGAACTGACAAGGCATTTATCGATAATTTATCTACACAATATTATGTTTAACCCTTCATGGTAGATGTAATATTGTGTTGTCTGTAGCATCCAATGGAATAGCACCCTTATCATTCCAAGAGGTAGGACTGCACATTCTAGATTTGGTATTTCACTAGATTGTGACGAGAATTCTACCTGCAAAAAACTTACATCAGAAAATTATTTAACTTCTCTTCTCATTAAAACAAACTTCAATATTTGGGATGAAAATTCTTGATTAGTAGAATGATTATGAGCCCGTCTGAATTAACCAAATTCTCCATTCGATTTCAGAGGAAAAAATTCCACTCACGGTTTGTTTTACTATGAATATAATAAAAAAAATTAGATGTCAACTTTTAAAGAAGGTTAGACTCTATATTCAAAAATCAGTTTTTACAAATGTCAGTGATATGTTGCAATATCTCGTGTCACTGTAAAGAGAGGACTCGAAGCATTAATAGTAATTAGGATGGATTAACCTAAGATACTATAAGAAATGTTATTTACAATGAAAATTATACTATATGGCAAGAATTTGCACAATAAATACTTCATGTACGTGATGGTAATTGGTAAAACTGGTATTAATCTTGAAGATGTACAATTAGATGTGACATTTCCATATGATAATTTTATAAATTCTACGCGAGATTCTATAACAGTAATTGTTGAGAGTACTTATACAAATATAAAACGCACCACTTCAAATCCAAAAATATTTATATATTAACCCCTATCAATGAGATTGTTGCTACAATTAATAATTATATCATGGAACGTACACGTAAATGAATATATATATATATATATATATATATCAGTTTTAATAATTTTTTTGAGAAATAATCTGTTTTATTCCCACAAAAACACAAGTGAGTTCACAGCCACCAAAACATCAATGCCTCTCTACTACAATCATTTAACAATAGTTGTCAAAAGGATGAAGCATAGATAATGCCAATGAATTATTTTCACTGGAATACCTAAACACGATCAATTGTTCTGGATTACTGAATCATGAAATATAGTTGAATGGGGGTTGCATAGTCATGTTTCTTAGGAATATATATATCCATCAAATAAATTATGGAATGGAAGTAGGTTGATAGTAACCAAGATGCAGAATTATATAGTTGTGGTTAAACTAATTTTCGGGAAACATGAAAGTAGAAAATTCTTGATTGGTAGAATGATTACGAGCCTATTTGATTTAACAAAATTTTTGATTCGATTTGAGATGAGAAAATTCTCACTCACAATTTGTTTTGTTATGATTATAAACAAAAGTCAATGTCAATCTTTAAAGAATGTCGGATTTTATCTTCCAAAACCAGTTTTTAGTCATGAACAGTTATGTTGTAATATTTCGTGTCACTAGCAAGATGTGGCAAAATGTATTAATATGCAATTAAGAATGATTAACTCAAGATACCACAAGAATTGTCGTTTACAATGAAATTTATATATGACAAAAAATTTGTAAAATGGATAGTTGATGTAGGTGATGATAAAGCGGGTATTGATTTTGGAGATGTACAATTAGATGTGACATTTTTGGATGATATTCTTATAAAATTTATGGGTGATCCTATAGCGGTAATTTTTTAAAGTACATATACAAATATAAACTACACCATTTCAAATTCAAACATTTTAAAAGATAGTGTTATACTAGCCCCTATGTATGAGATTTTCACCAATGAAATTTTCAGCAAATTGTTCGAAAATTTTTCATATTATGCTTCATACTTATTTTTAAATTTTTGTTTTATCTTAATTTAAATTTCAAATCAATAAAAATATTATTTTAATAGTTATTTTTATTGATCTGTTATGTTTGTACCGGACAAGACACAAAAGTGAATTCCCATTGGTATAATATAATTTTTTAATTAGTTTTAAAAATAATTAAATTATATTATCATATACATCATCTTTTGAATATATAAAAAAAATCATTACACATTTTTCATTACTCAAAGTATAATTTATATTATTACTTTATGAAGTATAATATAAATATATATATTATATAAAATATAAAGTTATGCCCGTTGAGTCTCAACGGGTTATTTACTAGTTTATAAATATAAATGTCAACCTACATTATTGATAATTATACTGATTATGAAAAATTAGTGCATGGATCAGAAAATTTACAAAGTTGTGTCGTCCCACCTAGCAAAATCTAGTTACTATTTTATTTAATTATTTGAAGTTTTAATTATTGGCACTTGTATAATCAAACGCAGTTGGTTTGAGTGGTATGGAGCTTTGATAGTTTAAGTAAAGGGCTCGGGTTTGAGTATTTTTGTATGCAAAATTCTGTTTTGGTAGAGACAACCTTTTAATGCACACTAGATCATCGAGGGATTAGTTTTGATCCAATGTAGTATGGTGATATCCGGTATATACCAAAAAATTATTGACACTTCTATTTTGATAAATGGATTACATATATATATTAACCACTCAATTCCGTTAGGGTGCGATCACTGAATTTTACTTGAAGTACTGCGGCACATCATGGCCATTGATTTAATTTATAAATTGATGGTTGAGATCAACTTAAAGGTTAAAATAGTAAATTTGTTACATTTAGTATTGTTAACAAACAATTGCTCATGCGATTCAACTTTACTTTTCTTCTACGCATTTCAATACAATCAATCGATCTTATCTTACCCTCATATTTGCTTATTTATGCTGCAACATAATATACATATATGTTAATATCAAAACGTAGCTCAAATATTCATATTTTCAGTCACTGAATTATTGATGAAAACGTCGCTGAATTGTTCATGAAACGGTCGTTGAATTGTTCTTCGTTTGTGTCGCTGAATTGTTCATGGTAGCATACTTGAGTTGTTCATGAAAACGTTGCTAAATTGTTTTTGGTGTCATCGCTGAATTGTATATGGTAGCATCGCTGAATTCTTCTTCATTGCATCGCTGAATTCCTCTTTTTGTTGTCGCTGAATTCCTTTATATAGGGTCGCTGAAATATTTTTTGGTAGCATCACTGAATTATTTTTGGTAACATCGCTGAATTGTATATGTTAGCATCGCTGAATTCTTCTTTCTACTATCGCTGAATTCCTCTTGGAATGCTCGCTGAATTCTTTTATGTAGGGTCACTGAAATATTTTTTGTACCAACACTGGATTGTATATGTTAGCATCGCTGAATTCTTCTTTCTACTGTCGCTGAATTCCTCTTGGAATGCTCGCTGAATTCTTCAATGTATGGTCGCTGAAAATATTTTTGATAGCATCACATAGTATTTATGGTAACATCGCTGGAATTCTATACGTAATAAATTTGTTACCCTTTTTAATAAGGATTGCTGAACATAAATATCAATTACCAAATATTTGATATGATTTGCCAAATATTTGATATGATTTACCAAATATTAGATTGATAACATACTAAATATAGAATTATATGACAATTATACCATTTTTCATTTACAACCCTTGGATTTTAAATGGACGCTTCAGATCGCGGCCTTGATGTGCTGTGGGATGCCTTGATCGCACCACAACCGGACCCATTAACCACTACTATCTATTAATATTGTTCACATTTTACGCACTCACACGTATATAAATACTTATTATCTATGGGTATACTGTAATTGCAAAGGTTCAATAATAATTAAATAAAATTATAAATCCAATTTAAACCAAGGTTGATAAGATAATGCATTTTCTTTTTAGCTTGAACTAGCAAGTAACCCGTCGATACTCGACGGGCATATTTATTTATTTTATATAATATTTATATTTATATTATATAAATTAATAATAAATTGTTTTTTGAGTAATGAAAAATATGTAATGATTTTATGTAGATTTGAAACAGGAGTATATGATAATATAATTAAATTATTTTTAAAACTAACAAAGAAATTATATTATACCATCTTCTTTAGCGTCTGTGGCTTGTCCGGTACAAACCTAACATATCAATAAAAATAATTATTAAAATAATATTTTTATTTAATTTGAAATTTAAATTAAAATAAAATAAAATTTAAATATAAGTATTAAGCATAATATGAAAAATTCCCCTGCAATTTGCTGAAAATTTCATTGTTGAAAATCTTATTGGTAAGGGCTACTATAACACTATCCTTAAAAATGTTTGTATTATAAGTGGTGCAGTTTATATTTGTATATGTACTATAAAAAATTGCCGTTATAGGATCACCCGTAGAGTTTATAAGAATATCACCTGGAAATGTCACAACTGATTGTATATCTCCAAATTCAATAACAGCTTTACCATCACCTACATCAAGTATTAATTTTGTAAATTTTTTGTCATATATAAATTTCATTGTAAATATTTCTTGTGTTATGTTGAGTTAATCATTCTTAATTGTATGTTAATACTTTAAGTCATATCTTGCTAGTGACACGAAATATTTTAACATAACTGTTAATGGATAAAAATTTATTTTGGAAGATAAAGTCCAACATTCTTTAAATATTGACATTGACTTTTGTTTATAATAATAGCAAAACAAACCGCGAGTGAGAATTTTCTCATTTGAAATCGAATGGGGAATTTGATTAAATCGGATAGACTCATATTTATTCTACCAATCAAGAATTTTCTATTTTCATGGTTTCTCGAAAATTAATTTAACCTCAATTATATGGCTCTGCATCTTAGTTACGATTAACCTACTTACACTGCATAATTTATTTAATGGATCTATATTACTAAGATGCATGACTATGCAACCCTCATTCAACTATATTTTTCGGTAATCCAGAACAATTGATTGTGTTTAGATATTTCAGTGAAAATAATTCATTGGCTTTACTTATACTTTCATCATTTTGATAAATATTGTTAGAACTGATATATATACATTTTGATTAGTAGATATATGTTACATGATATAATATTGATCGTATGAGAAATCATTGGTATGAGTTAGTATAATATAATCTTTAAAAATATCTGGATTTGAAATGGTGCAGTTCATATTTGCATCAGTACTCTGAACAAATACCGCTATATGATCTTCCGTATATTTTATAAAATTATCATCTGGAAATGTCACATATAATTGTACATCTCCAAGATCAATACCAGCTTTACCAATTACCATCGCGTATATGAAATATTCATTGTGCAAATGAGTTTTTTTTTTTAAAAAAATAGTCATAGTAAAACAACTGTGAGATGAGAATTTTTTTTCCTCTGAAATCAAATGGAGAATTTGGTTAATTCAAACTACTTCAAAATTATTCTACCAATTAAGAATTTTTATCCCAAATAATGAGTTTTGTTTTATTCAGAAGAGATGTTAAATAATTTTATGGAGTAAGTTTTTTGTAGGTAGAATTCTCGTCACAATCTAGTTGAATACTAAATTTAGAATATCCAGTCCACTGGATACTATTCCTATGGATGCTACAGGCAGAACCATATAACATCTTCCACGAAGGGCTATACATAATGTTTACTTTATTTCATTTTGACCCCAGATTTTAGTTTCTTCATTACCACTAGTCCAATATCAACCCATCATGCTTCCGATAATACAATTAAGCACAAAACTCCATACCTTGAGTTTGACCGCCTTGCTGCCGGGTTTCTCAAGCTCCGGGTTTTTACGGACTTCTTCCAACCACGCAGCCGCAACCGATGGTTTGCCGATTCTTGTCTCCTTCAGCAGCAAACAGCACAATCCTATTTCGTTTCCTACCTTAGGATGTATCAAGGTTTGGGGTAAAGGTTTTAACTATATAACGGAGTATTTGGAATATTTGGAAGCCTGGATTTTATTGAAGAAATATTAAAAATATTATTCAAACATAATTTTTCCTAATGGAGAAGACAGACACTTAGATCCCAATGAAGGAAACAAGACTCTTGGGGATGCACCCCATACTATTACAAAATCAAAGGAAATTTGCAGAAAGAGAAATATTACAAATATTTTGAAGAGTTGAGAGGATTTTCGATGCCTTCCATCTGCTTCAAACTCCTTTATTTATAGGCGCCCGCGGACTTTAATCCCGGATTCCAATCTTCCTCTAAATCCTTGTGACGTCACCGCGTTCGTCACTTGGCCTTAATTTCCACCTGTAACACCCCGGATTTGATAACCCAGGCCGGGATGTCACCGCCGCATCTCCCTAGCAAAACACGGCTTCCCGAGCTCGCTAAGGAAATGCAAGGCTTGTGGGTATGTAAAAGATTTAAAACATTTCAAGATTTAGTCCGGAAATTTATAATACTTAATACGATAGTAGTAATCATCATGCGCGAAAAATAAATAGAGAAAGTGCAGCGGAAAGTAAATCACGGCCAACATGGCCAAATCCTCGGGTTTAACAGACCCGGTAAAAAAAAAAAACAGTACGATGCAGAATTTAAAATGTCCGTTATGATTTTCCCCCAAGTGCATATGCAATGCGTCACTCGACATACTCTGTAAAAAAAAAAGAAAATGACAACGGTTGTCAGTATAAAAATATACTGAGTAAGTTAATCCTTAACTAACAAATAAAAGGGGTTACAAGTGTTTAAACTAAAGATTTCGCTTACCGTACGAGAATTAAAAATACATAATTTATTAGCAGCGGGAAAACATGATTAAAGGGCTTAATCTTAAAAGCGTAATTCAAAGCATAATTTAAGATGCATAAACTTTAAATACATAATTAAAGACATGATAAATACGATTTAAGCATAATGAAACACTCACACAAGTCTTTTACTTTTCATCCCGTAGACTAAGAAGAGGACACCATACCGGGAGATCACTAACGAGGCAATCTCAACATAGGACCACTAACGAAGCAGTCCAAACAATGGGAGACCACTAACGAGGCAGTCTCAAAGATAGTAGGACCACTAACGAGGCGATCCAAAAAGATAGTAGGACCACTAACGAGGTGATCCACAAATACAGCGCGCGAGATCACTAACGAGGCAATCTCAGATAGTAAGGAGACCACTAACGATGCAGTCTCAAAGATAATGGTAGTATGAAGATCGGCTCAGCCTAGTGAACGGGATTTTTCGAAAGTTTGTATTTCAAAGTTATCAAATGGTCGATATCGCGTTTTCATAGTTCGAGTTTTCTCAAGTTCGAAAAATCCTATTCGAGGCAGTTTACGCCTTTCTTAATTAAAAATTCGTCTTTTCTCCAAAAATTCTGAAATTTTTACAGTAATTCACAAACACACACACGAACAACTTTCATGTTTTAAGTTTTCGGAAATAAGGTTCCGAAGTGAGTTGAAATTCGAGTTTATTGCAAAGAATAATTTATGTTTTAAAAACTGTTTTCATCACAGGTTCGTGCAACGCCGATTAAAAATTCATTTCAAAACCAATCGATGTGAAATTTTTACAGTAACTACAAAACACGTTAAGGAACAACTTTTATGTTTTAAGAATTTGGAAATAATGAATTCTTGGTACTCAAAAATCGAGTGCAACTTACTGCATACTCATGGCCCTTAAAACGATTTCAAAACAGTTTTAAAAACTCGGCCGTTTGACATATCAAATGAAAACCAAAATCCGTAAAATTTTATATGCATAATCTAGACACAATTATCTACAACTTTTGTTTAGGAATGCAAGTTAAATCATTCGAAAAATGGGTGAAAAACATGCATCAAGTTGAATGAAGAAATCTGTCACAGTTTTAAATCGTTCGGGTTGTCACAGAAAGTTTACGGCGGGATTTGGGATAGCAAAACTTAATGTCAACGGCTGAAATTTGAACACAAGATAGATAAAGGTGTTAGGAACAACTTTTATGTTGAAAAGTTTTCGGTTTGAATTCCCGAAGGTCGAGTTTTGGGCGAGTCTTTAAAATTGGACGAAAATAAGGTTTTTGAAAACCGATTTTTGTTACAAGCCTATATCTCAAGATTTAAACAACAAACAACCACGAAAATTTGTGAGTAAGGTTTTAACTTACTTAGAATGATGATAGGGTCGCTGGATTGGGTTTCCGGACGTCCTAGGGTCACGACGAACGGCCAACTTCTCCGATCGCTTTTTGTTCGTTTTCCGACGGGAAATCGTAGTAAGGAAAAAGGGTTAGAATATGAGTTTCTGAGATCTATGGACGAATTGAAACTTTGTACAATAGCTTACCAAGAGTCTAGAGGGCAGGGGCTTGTCCCGGTTGTCCCGTCGTCGCCGGAATACTTGCCGGAAAGTGGTGTCGAAGGAGTTTTGAACTTGGAGAGGGAATTGAGGGTGGAGGCTGAATGTTTACTGAAAACCTAGGGTTTGGGGCGCCCCTAGGGTATTCTTAAGCCTTCCCCAAGGCTGAGATTCGATTGCCATGGTTAGGGGTGTGGTTTTTGGCAAGAAAATCGCCATGGAAGGAAAGTTTACACTTTCAGCACCTCTGGCGCGCTGGTGGCGCGCATCCAAGCTTTTGTACGCGCGGAGCACGCGCGACCAGCCTGGAGTCGCGACGCCCTTGGCCGCGCGGTGGCCGCACGGCGGCGCGCGGACAGCGCGGGCCGGCTGGACCGGCCGGTTCGGCGGTCCGCGTGTTTCGTCAGGTCTTCCCTCGCTTTCCCCTATCGGTTTTCTACGGGTTAGCTCGATTCCCTGGGTCGTCTTCGTTTTGGAATCTTCTCCTTAATCTGGTTACGAGTCCGGCTTATCGCTCGCAACATTTCCGTGTCCTACTTAGCCTAGTCTAAATTGGTTCCAACACCTCCTATCGTCCTTGTGATCTAATTCGTGATGTATTTTGTGATTTATTTCGTGACTGAACTTAGAAATTAGTTCTAAGCTGCCTACGTACCCTGTGAAGGGATCAAGTCATGACGTAGTTCAAAACAATTTGAATTTGTTTTTCCTCGGGTGTTACATCCTCCCCCCCTTAAGAATACAGTTATGTCCCCATAACTGTGGTCGGGTCGTCTTGGAAGAGGGTAGGGTAACGTTGCCTCATGTCGGCTTCCAATTCCCAGGTCGCCGTTTCCGTCTCGTGGTTGGACCACAGGACCTTGACCATCTTTACAGTTTTATTCCTTGTCACCTTTTCCTTGTAGTCGAGTATTTGCACCGGGGTTTCCTCATAGGTCAAGTCATCATCCAATTCGATTACGTCCGGTTGGAGCACATGCGACGTGTCGGGCACATACTTCTTTAGTTGGGAGACTTGAAACACGTTATGGACGCGTGCTAGTTGAGGCGGCAGCGCTAGCCGGTACGCTAGATTCCCCACTCTCTCGAAGATCTCATATGGCCCTATGTATCGTGGGCTCAGTTTCCCTCGCTTGCCAAAGCGCATTACGCCCTTCATCGGTGAGACTTTCAGCATGACCTTGTCACCGACTTGGAATTCCAAGTCCTGCCGTCTCACGTCCGCATAACTCTTTTGCCGGTCCTGAGCGGCTCTCATCTTCCCCTGGATGACCTTAACTTGCTGAGCCATGTCCTCCACCAGTTGTGGCCCTACTGTCATTATTCGATCGTTCTCTTCCCAACTCAATGGGCTCTGGCATCTTCGTCCGTACAGTGCTTCGAAGGGCGCCATGCCGATGCTCGCATGATAACTGTTGTTATAGGAGAACTCGATCAAGGGTAAATGGTGCTCCCAACTTCCCTTGAATTCCAACACACAAGCCCTCAACATGTCCTCCAACGTTTGTATTGTTCGCTCCGTCTGTCCATCCGTCATAGGGTGGAACGCCGTACTCATTTTTATCTGTGTCCCCAGAGCTTCTTGCAGCTTGGTCCAAAACTGGGAGATGAATCTGCTATCCCTATCCGAGATGATGTCATGTGACACCCCGTGCCGGCGTACCACATTATCTACATATGCTCTTGCTAGTTGGTCCATCGTCCAAGTGTCCTTCATCGGGATGAAGATGGCGGCCTTCGTTAACCTATCCACGATCACCCAGATCTTATTCATTCCTTTTGGCGAACGTGGTAACCCTGAAACGAAATCCATGGAGATACTATCCCACTTCCAGCTTGGGATCTCCAATGGTTGCATTAATCCTAAGGGCTTTTGCCGTACTGCCTTGATCTTCTGGCAGGTAAGGCACCTTGCCACGAATTCGGCCACCTCTCTCTTCATGTTCGGCCACCAATAATTTTTCTTCAAGTCCTCGTATAGCTTATCCCCTCCGGGGTGGACCGAGTAGGGGGTGCTATGGCCTTCCTCCATCACCTTCTTCTTCAGATCCGCGGACTCCCGCGGTATACACCATCTTCCCCTGAAGCGGATGCTCCCGTCCTCGTGAATCTGGAAATCTACTACCTTTCCTTCGGCAATGCTTCTCCTTATTTCCTCCAACTGTTCGTCACTCGACTGGGCGTGTCGTATCTCTTCGAATACGGTAGGGCTTACTACCATCGCGTTGACGACCTCGGTTACCGTACCGGGATGCACCAGTTCCAGGCTTAATTTCGCCAAATCTCTGTACAATTCGGCCGGTATCACCAGTGAGTTCGTGACGTGTTGCGTCTTCCGACTCAAGGCGTCGGCCACGACGTTGGCCTTACCCTCGTGATACGCGACTTCCAGGTCGTAATCTTTGATCAGTTCCAACCATCTCCTCTGCCTCAAGTTCAGTTCTCTTTGCGTGAATATGTACTTGAGGCTCTTATGGTCGGTGAACATCCGACACTTCCGCCCATAGAGATAGTGCCTCCAAATTTTCAGGGCGAACACGACCGCGGCCAGTTCTAGGTCGTGCGTCGGATAGTTTTGCTCGTGCGGTTTCAGCTGTCGTGATGCGTACGCTATGACTCTTTGATCCTGCATTAGTACGCATCCCAGTCCTTCTCTCGAGGCGTCGCTATACACCTCGAAGTCTCCATCCTCTGATGGTAACGCCAACACCGGCGCCGTGGTAAGTCGTTTCTTCAGCTCCTGGAATGCGGCTTCGCACTCGCCAGTCCAGTCGTACTTCACCCCCTTCTTCAGCAGTTGGGTCAATGGGCGGGCGATTTTGGAGAAGTCTTGGACAAATCGCCTGTAGTAGCCCGCCAGTCCGAGAAAACTTCTTATCTCCGTTGGGCTCTTCGGTGGTACCCACTCGGTTACAGCCGAGATCTTTGCCGGGTCTACCGCCACTCCGCTGGCGGATACGATATGCCCAAGGAATGTTACTTCCCTCAGCCAGAAGTCGCATTTGGACAACTTCCCATATAGCTGATTTTCTCGGAGGATCCTCAGCACTTTATGTAAGTGCTCGGAATGTTCTTCTTCGTCCCTTGAGTAGACAAAGATGTCGTCTATGAATACCACTACGCATTGATCTAATAGTCCTCGGAACACGTTGTTCATGAGGTTCATGAACATCGCCGGGGCGTTCGTCAATCCGAATGACAGTACTGTGAATTCGTAGTGTCCATAGCGAGTCCTGAACGCTGTCTTTGGGATGTCCTTCTCAGCAATTCGTAGCTGATGATATCCCGAACGCAGGTCGATCTTGGAGAACACAGTAGCTCCCTTCAGCTGGTCAAACAGATCCTCGATTCTGGGCAACGGGTACTTGTTCTTGATAGTGACTTGATTAAGTCCTCTATAGTCGATACACAGTCTCAGACTCCCATCCTTCTTTTTGACGAACAAGACCGGTGCTCCCCATGGAGACGTACTCGGTCTGATATATCCCTTTTCCAGCAATTCTTCGTGCTGTTCCTTTAGCTCCTTCATCTCCGGCGGTGCCATGCGGTAAGGAGCCTTTGAGACAGGTTCCGTTCCCGGGATGAGATCTATGGTGAACTCGAGATCCCTCTCAGGGGGCATGCCAGGAACGTCCTCTGGGAACACATCCGGGTACTCTCTCACCACCGGAATGTTGTCTATCTTTACTCCTTCAGCCTCGAGGTTGTGAACGTAGCATGCGTATAGAGCGTGGCCCTTACGCATTAGGCTACCTAACTCTATGATGTTGACTATCTTGTTAGATTTCTTAGGGGGTTGAGAGTAGAAGATGACTCTTTTCCCCCTACTTTTCGACAGCGTGATCATTTGCTTTTGGCACTCGATCACGGCCTTATACCGGGTTAGCCAATCCATTCCTAGTATGACGTCAAAGTCTCTGACGTTGAACTCTACCAAGTTTGCGAAAAACTTTACGTTCTTTATCACTATAGGTATTCCATTGTAGCGTTTAGAGCATGCTATTACTTCTCCAGAGGGCAGTTGGATGCCTAAGCTAATTATCTCGCACTTAGGTAGATCTAGTTCAGTTACGACTCTCGAAGATACAATCGAACAACTGGCTCCGGAATCAAATAAGACTCTAAGTGGAGTACTTAGGACATGGAAAGTACCTGCCATCATGTCACCCTGCGCGGGTATGTCAGCCTGGTTGATCACGTTCAACCTCCCCATCGGCCTTCCTTGATTGGCTGACTGGTTTTGATTTGGGTTTGCGTTTTGCTACTGGTTCGGAGGGCGTTGGTTCAGATTCGGAGGAGGCCGATATCCTTGATTGTTGCCGTTCCTACCTCCCTGGTTGAACGACTCGTTAGGTCCAATGACCAAGTCTTCTCTTTTCGTGATGTTCTCGAGTCGGGTTCGACATTCCTCCCTCCGATGGCCAATTCGGCCGCACCGGAAGCACTCGCCCATCTGAGGACATCTCCTCACCAGGTGCGGCCTGCCACACCTTGGGCACGGCGACACTCGTCCATCTTGGTTGACATTCCGTCCATTGTTGTTCTGAGCATTCCCGTTCGGCCCTCGCCGAAAGTTGTCCCCGCCAGTAGTGTTGCCTGTCCGGTTATCCCTGTTCCTCTTATCTGGCCCTTGCGCCCCTCGGCTAGATTCCCCAGCAGCCTTCCTCTTCAGCTGTTGCACTCGTGCTACTGCTACTGCCCGATCGTAGACAGATTGCAGGTCCGGGTAGTTAACTCCAGTGATCACCTCTCGAATCGATAAGTTCAACCCCATTTCGAACTTTTGCGCCTTCTCCCCGTCAGTAGGTACCATCCTGGGCGCAAATCTCACCAACTCCTTAAACCGTGCATAGTATTCTTGAACAGATTTCTCTCCTTGTTTCAGGGATGAGAACTCCTCGTACAGTGCTGCCTTAGTACTCATCGGGTAGAAGCGCTCCCGGAGTAACTCCATGAACTCGTTTCACGAGTAAGGTTCATCATCCTCTGCCAGCTTCCCTTGGGTAGCCTGCCACCAGTCGTCGGCCTCGCCACCCAGATAGTACGAGGCCACGTGGACCTTCTCCCCCTCCGGGCATCTCACCGCCTTTAGCAATTTGTCGAAGGTTCTCAACCATTCTTCCAGCTTAGCGGGGTCTTCCTCCCCGACGTAGTAAGGAGGTCGGTAGGGGTTCACCGCAGCCAAGTAGTTGATCCTCGCTTCCGGTGGTGGCGCCGCGGCAGCTCCACCCTGGTTAACGTAAGCATTACCCAGTGCGATTAGTAATTCTTCCATATTTCTCATTCGCCCTTTCGCAGGGTTGGGCATTGGTCCTGCCGGATTCGGCATCTCCGCGTTAGGTGCCTGCTCATTGGGTTGTCCCGGCGTGCCGTGGGTGTTGGGGGTGGCATGGAAGGTCCTTGGTCGTCCTCGGGGCGCCATCCTGTTACAACCAAGGAAGGTGTAAAGTTCAGGGAGATTCGGTAAAGTGTGGAAAAAAAAAGGGTTTTGCTGAAGTGTATGGGGCTTATCAGGAGTTGGTCAGTATTTGCATTTATTCATTCAGTCGTTTAGGGTTTTAGGGTCTGAGGTACTTGTCGTTTTGTTATGCAGAAATAGATGCGTTGTTTGTCTGTCGGCGCTTTGTTAAGATATAATGATGGTGTATAAAATAAATGTGTGTGACTTTATTGCCCAGTAGAAGCTTTTGTTTCGGTACAAGCGACAAGTAGCAAAGATCCTGAAAATAGTTTGGGAAAATAGAAAAGGAGGACAATAGGAATAATGTATCAAAAATCTCTAATCCTGAGAAGGGTAGGTGGTCGGGTCTTCCATGGGGTCATCCTCATCACTTGATTCCTCGATGTGCCCGTGCCAAGGGGACCATGGAACACTGGGCTGGCCGGCCAACTGGGCCCAGCAACAGGAGCAGGATCAACGATAGCAACTGGGGTTTGGACGGCTGCAGGGACAACGACAGGATCAATAACGAGGCTAGTTACAGGAGGAGTTCCTGGGTTGAGAGGGGCAGGTGGAAGCAGATCATCCTTCAGGTGATGCAGTTGATGTCCCAAGACCCCTGCTTGGGTCTCTACGTCGTCAATCTGGGTCCGAAGCTCAGTCTCGCGGGTCTGGAGTTCGTTGATTTGGGTTTGGAGTTGGGTTATATCTTGATGTCCTGCTTGGCCCAGATTAGTTAGGTGGCCCAAGTTAGCTTCCATTTGCTCTACCCTTAGTCTGAAGTTGTTCACGTTTTGAGGAGATTCGAGGTATGCTTCAATCAACCTCATTAGTAGGTTGATCATGTTCACGTTTGGAGAAGCCATCTATTGTTAACAAGGTAGGTTAAAGTTAGACATTTTTCAGGCAAGGTTAAGATATGCACAAATTTAAATCTATATGCAACATGCAAGTGCAAGTCCCTTCCCCATAAAAAAAATTTAGTTTAAAATAAATTGCTAAGGGTCGGGCCTCTATAGTGGGCCAAAATTTAATATTTCTTTGGCTAAGAATTTGGGCTATGTAAAAAGGATTGTAGACTTTTGGGCTAAAAATAATACTAGTAGTCAAAATAAATGGTTTTAAAAGAAGTCGCACTTGGGTTTAAAAATAATGGTTTAAAATAATAATAGTAGCTTTAAAAATTTTCCGGTCTCTGATACCAACTTGTAACACCCCGGATTTGATAACCCAGGCCGGGATGTCACCGCCGCATCTCCCTAGCAAAACACGGCTTCCCGAGCTCGCTAAGGAAATGCAAGGCTTGTGGGTATGTAAAAGATTTAAAACATTTCAAGATTTAGTCCGGAAATTTATAATACTTAATACGATAGTAGTAATCATCATGCGCGAAAAATAAATAGAGAAAGTGCAGCGGAAAGTAAATCACGGCCAACATGGCCAAATCCTCGGGTTTAACAGACCCGGTAAAAAAAACAGTACGATGCAGAATTTAAAATGTCCGTTATGATTTTCCCCCAAGTGCATATGCAATGCGTCACTCGACATACTCTGTAAAAAAAAAAGAAAATGACAACGGTTGTCAGTATAAAAATATACTGAGTAAGTTAATCCTTAACTAACAAATAAAAGGGGTTACAAGTGTTTAAACTAAAGATTTCGCTTACCGTACGAGAATTAAAAATACATAATTTATTAGCAGCGGGAAAACATGATTAAAGGGCTTAATCTTAAAAGCGTAATTCAAAGCATAATTTAAGATGCATAAACTTTAAATACATAATTAAAGACATGATAAATACGATTTAAGCATAATGAAACACTCACACAAGTCTTTTACTTTTCATCCCGTAGACTAAGAAGAGGACACCATACCGGGAGATCACTAACGAGGCAATCTCAACATAGGACCACTAACGAGGCAGTCCAAACAATGGGAGACCACTAACGAGGCAGTCTCAAAGATAGTAGGACCACTAACGAGGCGATCCAAAAAGATAGTAGGACCACTAACGAGGCGATCCACAAATACAGCGCGCGAGATCACTAACGAGGCAATCTCAGATAGTAAGGAGACCACTAACGAGGCAGTCTCAAAGATAATGGTAGTATGAAGATCGGCTCAGCCTAGTGAACGGGATTTTTCGAAAGTTTGTATTTCAAAGTTATCAAATGGTCGATATCGCGTTTTCATAGTTCGAGTTTTCTCAAGTTCGAAAAATCCTATTCGAGGCAGTTTACGCCTTTCTTAATTAAAAATTCGTCTTTTCTCCAAAAATTCTGAAATTTTTACAGTAATTCACAAACACACACACGAACAACTTTCATGTTTTAAGTTTTTGGAAATAAGGTTCCGAAGTGAGTTGAAATTCGAGTTTATTGCAAAGAATAATTTATGTTTTAAAAACTGTTTTCATCACAGGTTCGTGCAACGCCGATTAAAAATTCATTTCAAAACCAATCGATGTGAAATTTTTACAGTAACTACACAACACGTTCAACTTTTATGTTTTAAGAATTTGAAAATAATGAATTCTTGGTACTCAAAAATCGAGTGCAACTTACTGCATACTCATGGCCCTTAAAACGATTTCAAAACAGTTTTAAAAACTCGGCCGTTTGACATATCAAATGAAAACCAAAATCCGTGAAATTTTATATGCATAATCTAGACACAATTATCTACAACTTTTGTTTAGGAATGCAAAGTTAAATCATTCGAAAAATGGGTGAAAAATATGCATCAAGTTGAATGAAGAAATCTGTCACAGTTTTAAATCGTTCGGGTTGTCACAGAAAGTTTACGGCGGGATTTGGGATAGCAAAACTTAATGTCAACGGCTGAAATTTGAACACAAGATAGATAAAGGTGTTAGGAACAACTTTTATGTTGAAAAGTTTTCGGTTTGAATTCCCGAAGGTCGAGTTTTTGGCGAGTCTTTAAAATTGGACGAAAATAGGGTTTTTGAAAACCGATTTTTGTTACAAGCCTATATCTCGAGATTTAAACAACAAACAACCAAGAAAATTTGTGAGTAAGGTTTTAACTTACTTAGAATGATGATAGGGTCGCTGGATTGGGTTTCCGGACGTCCTAGGGTCACGACGAACGGCCAACTTCTCCGATCGCTTTTTGTTCGTTTTCCGACGGGAAATCGTAGTAAGGAAAAAGGGTTAGAATATGAGTTTCTGAGATCTATGGACGAATTGAAACTTTGTACAATAGCTTACCAAGAGTCTAGAGGGCAGGGGCTTGTCCCGGTCGTCCCGTCGTCGCCGGAATACTTGCCGGAAAGTGGTGTCGAAGGAGTTTTGAACTTGGAGAGGGAATTGAGGGTGGAGGCTGAATGTTTACTGAAAACCTAGGGTTTGGGGCGCCCCTAGGGTATTCTTAAGCCTTCCCCAAGGCTGAGATTCGATTGCCATGGTTAGGGGTGTGGTTTTTGGCAAGAAAATCGCCATGGAAGGAAAGTTTACACTTTCAGCACCTCTGGCGCGCTGGTGGCGCGCATCCAAGCTTTTGTACGCGCGGAGCACGCGCGACCAGCCTGGAGTCTCGACGCCCTTGGCCGCGCGGTGGCCGCGCGGCGGCGCGCGGGCCGGCCGGACCGGCCGGTTCGGCGGTCCGCGTGTTCCGTCGGGTCTTCCCTCGCTTTCCCCTATCGGTTTTCTACGGGTTAGCTCGATTCCCTGGGTCGTCTTCGTTTCGGAATCTTCTCCTTAATCTGGTTACGAGTCCGGCTTATCGCTCGCAACATTTCCGTGTCCTAGTTAGCCTAGTCTAAATTGGTTCCAACACCTCCTATCGTCCTTGTGATCTAATTCGTGATGTATTTTGTGATTTATTTCGTGACTGAACTTAGAAATTAGTTCTAAGCTGCCTACGTACCCTGTGAAGGGATCAAGTCATGACGTAGTTCAAAACAATTTGAATTTGTTTTTCCTCGGGTGTTACACCACCGGCTACATTATTGTCTTTTTGGAATTATTGCGTTAGGTGGCTTTTTGTCAACTCTCCACCTTCTCTTGTCGGCCACTTTCTGCCAGCTACTCTGCTCTTCTTTGTCGGCTTTTAATTATGAGTGTTGCCGACACCTCTCTTTCTTTTACATCCAGCTAATCTTACTTTGGCTTGTGAAAGTTTTTTGGACGTTTCTTCCCTTTGTCCTGTTCGGGTCCGGATTTTTTCTGGGTTACCCGGATCTTTGTACCGAATAGGGGTTTCTCCTTTTCTGCATAATATGGGCATATGTGGTTATCCCATTGGCCAACATGCATCATGTTGCATGCCTTTTTTCTGGTAGACTCGGTTGCTGGCAACTTGTTTTCCCAGATGAGTAACCTCTTCTTTTCGAAGGAGGTTTCCGCAAACTCTGTGCTTTTCCCTATTAAAGAATTAACCAGGAACGATCCATTTAAATTGTTTGAGAATATTTTAAACGGATATTTAACCTTTTCCATCTCGGTGAGACAGGCCCAGAATCCCCATGCTCGTCGGGTGGAGATTTCATCTTCGCTGATTGAAGATACCAATGGTGCCTTCTCATCCATAGACTTAACTCTGTTGAAGGCAATCATATCAGGTCTCTGTAATTTAATAAATTGAAAGACCGGATAAGAACCTTTTCTGACTATCTCTGGTGCCGCTGAAATGAATTTAAGCTCCAGAATATCTCCTCTTTGCAGGTGCGGGTTGTTTTGCCATGATTCATGCACCGCGCTACTTATCCATCCCGGAAGTTTTTCGATTTCCGGAAACCCTGGTGATGTAGTATGAACAGATGTTAATGCTCCAAAGTCATACCACTTTCGAACTTCTTCTGGCTTCGATCCTTCGAGCATCCAGACCCTGTTGTATCTCCCGGATGTCTCAATTACTGTTTTGCTCGGGTTAATTCCCTTTTTGGAAACCAGTTGTTCCTATTTTCCTTAGTAATCCAGCCAGGCTGCAGATATGACCTTCTCCTCTGAATTAACCTTAGAGGTGCCTGTCATGGGCCTGAGGTTAATTTCTTCCTCTTTTACCCCAGAGGCTGTGGGTTGACTTGAGCTTTCGGAAATGTGACTTTCCTCTTGCTCAATATTTTTGTCGGTATCCTACAATGGTTCCTTTGAAGCAGTACTTGAATATGCTTCTTCATATGTGACCACTTTAGCTTTTTGGGCCTTTTCTCTTTGTTTACCAGGGAGGCTGATGCTTTCCTGATTGGCTCTAATACTGTTTCCCATAGTGCTGTCATTGCTACATGGGAGGTTCGTATATTGTTGCGGACCATGTCCACATCGCTCTGTTGTATTTGGCCAGCTGCTCGTGCATTGATCTCAAGCTGTCCAAAATGCTTTGATAGCTCCTCTATGTTTTCTCTGAGGTGCCTGAATCTCGTAATGTTGGAATCAGCTTCAAATGCTTCCATCTCTCGTCAAGAAATCTGCAAGAACATTTTCATGAGATTTTATAATATCAATATCATAAGTATAATATTGACATTCAGCTTGCCATCTGATAATACGAGCTTTTTCAATTTTTGATTCAAGTTTATTTTTTAAAAAAGCTCTAACATTAGTATTATCAACTTTTAATACAAATTTCTTTGCAAGTAAGAATAAATGCCATTTTTTAAATGTTCTCCATACTGCAAACAATTCCTTTTCATTAATGTGCCAGAGTTTGGCTTGTTGTTCAATGAACAACCCTCCTGGTATCTACAGGGTTCTTGACTCGTAGTTGTTTTTCTCATGAGCACTCATGCCCATCGAAAATCATTGGCATCTGTGTAGACTACCAGCTCATCCTCATCTTGAGGTATCGCGAGTTTTGGCAAGCTATTGCAGACTTGCTTTAGTTCACGAATTATCTTGGTATGGATTTCTTCCCATTTCCATCTAGAGCTTTCAGTCTCTTTCAGGAGTGGTCTAAAATCCTTTCTATATTTTGCAAGGTCTTTTATAAATATGTCTGCAAAATTTACAACTCCCAAGAAACCCTGAAGTTGTTTCTTGTCCTTTAATATGTCAGGAAAATTGCGGATTTTCTCCACAATGTGTTCCTGTAACTCTATCCCTGCTTCATCAATTTGAACTCCTAAGAATTCAATTTTATTAGCAGCGATAGTAGCCTTTTTCTCAGAGAGAACAAGACCTTCCCTGTGACATGCATCTGAAAATATTTCAAGATGTTTAATATGTTCTTTTATATTTCGAGATGCAATCAGACTGTCATCTATGTAGACGAACATGAACTCTAGATAATCCTTAAATAGATTATTCATCTTTCTTTGGAATATCTGAGGGGCATTGGAAAGCCCCATTGGCATAACATTCCAAATATATTGTCCTTGTGGGGTGGAAAATGCTGTGAATTTCTTCGACTCATTCTCCATCTTAATCTGATAGAAACCAGATTTGCAATCAAATTTAGAAAACACTTTAGCACCTTTGATGCAATCAATTAAGTGTTCTCTACTCGAAATGTAATAACCATCAAAATGTATTATTTTATTAATACCCTGATAGTTTATTACCAACCTGGGTTTACCTCTTTTTATTTCACCATGATTTCTTACCAAGAATCCAGGGCTACTATAAGCTGAGACTCCAGGCTCGATGAGTTTAAGATCGATATGCTCCTTGATAATTTGCTGCATATCTTTCTTATCCTGCATATTCATTAAGATGGGTTTGTATCGAACATACTCATATTTATATTGTTCTTTTACCTGTAGAGTAGCTTCGATCTTGTTTTTATCCCACCATGCCAGAGGATCATCGTTAAAGTTTCTCTGGATAAGTCTTTTGACATTTTCGAGGGACAATTTAGTTTCCCCATCAATGTCTAATAGAAGCTTCATCGAATCCTTGCTGTCTAAAAGACAACGAAGCCTTACCAAACTTTTTTTTATCCTGCATTTTTGGATGGGTTAGTTTGGCATCATTGTCACCACGTTTGCTGCGAAATAATATAGGCATTAACCTGTTGATTGTCTTTTCTCTGTGCAACACCTATATCTCATTTCCACAACTTGTGGTAAATATTAACAAATTTCTTTTGTTATCTTGAACATATTTTGTAAAGGATTGTATGAAATTATTCCTAACAAAATATCCGCTCCTGTAGCATGAAAGTAAATAGGCGGCGTTTTTACCTTATGCCAAGGTGTACCGAATGCGCCTCCAATCATAATATTGGCCTGTCGAATACCCTTATTTATTACTAAGATTTTTTGGAAAAAATCTCTTCCTGCAATAATGGGTAATGATTCCATAGCTTCGCTAGGGAAAACTCCTGGTTTTGCCGTGCAAATACCTGATCCTGAATCAATATAAGCTTCAAAATATTCTGACTTATATTGTTCATATATTATCCTTATTGAGATATAAATGGAAAATGGACTTGTCATTTAATTCTGATGGTGTGACCATTCAGATTAAATTCTATACTATTATCCTTTCTTACCCATGGTTTATGATTTTTGAGAAAACTTAATCCCAAAATCATAACCCCATTGTCTTTTCCGGCGGTGCCTAAGACTCTGATCTCGTGTCCTGCAATTTCAATTGTTCCTTCGTAGGTTCCAATTGATGGTTGCTGCAAGTAGTATAAGTCATCACATGGAAAACGGTTAATCTTTTCAGTGATGTCAAATATTACTTGTATTTCTTTCTATCCTTCAGGGCATTTAATCTTTATATTATATACCCCAATGGATTGAGGAGTTAGATCTTTGATGAACTCCTTTCCTTTATATGCCATAATTCTGTCTTCCGAGAAAGACATGCGGCTTGCATATTCAATCCTAGCACTCGTTGATCTATCTAAAATTGGATGATCTCTTATTTGTATGTCTACTCCTCATAACCTTGGATCTGTGTAGGATTTGGAGTCATGACTTTAGCGAATTCCTTGAAAATTCTAGGAATTTCTATATACTCTTTCCTAAGAAATAAGTCAGAATGATGACTATTGGAAAGTGCATAAGAGATTCTATAAGTTATAGAATATGGTCTATTCACTTCTTTCATCAGATCTTTTCTTTTGAAATCTTGATGAAGGGTTAGCACTCTGCTAAAATCTTGGTCGGCTAGGTTATAGGAAATTCTGGGGTGAATGTCAAACATTAGCTTCCCTGCATATAAATTTCCTACCATAGTCCCAAGAAGACCATCTCTAAGGTTATTGATCCTTCTATCAGTGACTGATAGATGTAATTCAGAATCAATACCTTCTTTGAAGGTTGCCTTAATTACTACTTCGATGGCTTCTATGTGGATCCATTTCATAGTAATGGCAATTTCCTCCTTCATTCTGCTTAATTCCTCAAGAATTTCTTCTTTAGGAATTAATTGCATATCTATAACATTACAAGTAAGTTTCCATAGGAATTGCAAACTCACCTGCACTTACCTTGTAGATGATATTATGTCTTCTCTGGTTGAGTCCCATCTGGTTAAGAACTCTTCCAATCCCGCCAATTCTGAATCCGTCATATGGGCTGAGATTGGAATCTTGTCGCATTATTCTTTCCATGGTTCGATTCGAGATTGTCATCCTTGAAAAGAATCCAGACAGGTTTTCATTGGTCTGAATCATGTCTTCTTCAGCCAGACTCAGTTGAAGATCCATTTGAATATGAGTCTGAGTCACTTCTTAATTCTTCCTAGTAGATGCTTTCATCCGAGGGGATGTCCTCAACTGATAGACTGGTACCAGCTTTCCATGGTAGACTGCTTCCACGATATCTTCCGTGGCTTCGTACATTCGTATCTCACGATTCTGAGGGCAATCGGGGTGAGATATGACCTCTAGCTCCACACTTCCAACAGTTGCAGTCCTTGAAACTTTCGTTGGCTCGGGTATGGGCTCGTCTGAATGTTCTCTTGGATGTCGTTCTCCCCGTGCTCCTTGCTACTGAGCTCGTTGAACCTTGGGATGAACTCTTCGTCGTTCCCGTTCTTTGTCCAATTTTGTATGATCTGGCCTTGCCCTTGGACCACCATGCTCTTCTTCTTCGGAATGGAGGTCTTCTGAAACTCCTACTCAAGGTTATTAAAATCTAGATTTAAATCTTAGGATCTTACGATCCTACGATCCCACAAAGCCAAAACGATCAAGATCTGTATGGGATCTAAATTAGGGTGAGATCTGGATAAGATCTATAGGATCTATACAAGATCTTAAAATCTTTGAACGATCCGATCCCACTCCATCTTATTTTTCATCTAATTTTTTCGTTTTCAGTCCTCCATTCTTTTCCAAAATCCAGATCTAGGGATTTTTGTTTGCATCTACATCTTCCTCGTATCCCCTTCATCTTTCTCTTCCAACAGTCGCCGTTGTATCTCCTTCATCTTCCTGTTGGATGTCGTCGTCGTATCCCCCTTCTTTTCCTATCGTTGCCCTCGCTTCCCCTTCCTATTTCTACTACCGCCCTTGCCGTAACATCCCCTTCCAGCACCCCTGCTGATGGAGATCTTAGTCCTAAACCCCTTGCCCAGATAGATGATGATGAATCCAATAAGATAGTGGTTGAGACTGATGAAAATGGAGAAAATTCTAATGTTAAATCCAACTCAGCTCAATCATAATGTCTTAAATGCTCAATTATTATCTTTTTTTTGCTAAACAAATTATTGTCTATTGATATTAGTTATTGTAATTTGCTAATATGCAATATGAATATATTTTTTTTTGTCATAATTTCATAGGATCTTAGGCTCTGAATACGATCTTACGATTCCGATCTTGCAAATGGAAAAACGATCCTACATAAGATCTAGATTTTGATAACCTTGCTCCTACTGTATGAGCCTCGACTCTTCTTCTTTCTCCTCTTTTCTTCTGATTCTCCTATAATGGTTGGAAAATCGTTATTTTCACAGCAAAAAGGGGTTCTTTTTATTTTACCTCTTAGTCTCTTGATGTTCTTTTGGGCTGCTGGCTGTTGACACCATTCTCTGAGCTTATCCTTTAAGAAGGAATTCTCCAGGCTATTGAGTCCACTGTACCAGTGGTTACTGTGTACGATTGGATCAACATCTCTCTCCATGGGCTGCAGATCTTTGCAAAGAACATGAGACATGCTACTTCAGCTGTCATCTTACTCCGAAAATAGTATTTACAAAACCAGTAGATATATTCGTCTACTGCGCAAATACTTTTTAACTCCATACCCAACAGTGCTTGGGTATATACCTTGATTTTTTCGGTTCTCTGTTATTCAAAATAACCATCTCCTACAAAATGGGTTTTGAATAAGAGACCAAATCTTTCGCAGATTGTGCTTTTGGATTCTCCTTCAAGTATTTGCTCATTTAGAGCCGCCGTGGAGTTTTTCCAGCCTAACTTTGCCAATCCTTCGAGACTTAGCTCTATTAATCTGACAAAGTTTTCTTTATCGAGATCCAGAGTGGTTGCTGCAATCTTCATTGAAGCTACCCATTCGTCGATCAGATCTTCGATATTTCGGAAGTCGATAACATCGAGGTTCAGTGTTATGCCATATGGATTTAATGGTTGTAACATCGTCTTGGCCCACGGTGTGGATTCTGGTGCTCTACTCGGGTTCCGTCCTGGGTTTCGTCTAGCATTGAAATGCACCTCAGGATACCTGTTCATGTGAAAGTCTATACTTTCTCTCATTGGGACATCAGGCGGTCCATCGTGGGTTACGTTGGATCCTGATTCTTCCTCATAACCCAATTGAAGAACTTTATTGGGTTTTACATTAATCAGATCCATAATCCCAAGTTGGGAAAATGATTATGCTAATTCTTGTAGATCTGATAGATCTGCCCTGGAAACACTCATTCGACTGTTTTCAAGAGATCGATCATAAGCTCTTCTTGTGATTTCTGCTTTGGAACCATAGTTGCTTTACCTTTTTGATGTAAAGTTTATACGGGTCCGAGTGCATCTCTAATATTGGCTTGGTTATTCTTGGAAGATCCAGGAATATCCTTCTGTCTTTTCTTGATATCCGAAATATCAAATTTCAGATTTAAAATCTCTTTCTTTAGATCTTGAAATAATTTCAAGATCTCCTCTGTTGATTGATTCAAGTTAACTATTTTTCCAGGTAAAATTAATACCCGGTTACCATAATCTTGAATCGTATTTTGGATTTCTCTTAAGTCTTGTGAGAACTTAGAGCTATCCGGATCAATTTCTTTCCAGTCAGTTCCTCTCATTTTCATGAAAGAAATTTCTTTTAATAAAATCTTGTCTTATAGACAAGTTCAAGAATTTCCTTAGGAAATTTCTATTTTTTATTTCCAAAATTTGGAAATAATATGTTGGTTTCAAATTAATTGAATCCACTAAATAATTAAATCTTCTCCATTAAGAAATAAAATATTATAAATAATATAATTAATATGTTCTTCAATAAAACCTAGGCTCTGATACCAATTTTCAAGCGCATTGGGTGTCATTTATATAGTGAAAAATTAAGTATATTGACAAAGAACTAAAGTAAATAAAATCAAACTTTCTTGGGGTTTTAATGAAAGAAATGAAAAGTTGTTGGGAATAATTAATTTTCAAATTGGTCTTTATGACTTAATTTCATTCAACATGTGTTTTTAATGGCCTAATTCTGAAAATTCAATTTATAATGGCCTAAAAGTGGAATAGACTCCTTGTAATGACCATTTTTATTACTTTCCCCTAATTAATATTCACCTTTCAATCTGATTATTAGGCGTATATTTATCTTTTTTTTATATTTTTGCTTTAAAAAAATGAATAAATAAAAATAAAATTAACAATCTGGGTCATACAAGTTTTCTCTGATGCATATAATAATACCACATAAAAACAAGTCGGCCAACCGATATTTTTAGGCTCGGGCCGAAGTGTGCATCTATGTTTGGAGCAATCATATTTGTTAGCATATATTTCCCCTATTTTTATATAAGTGTTCCACTTCTGTATTTCACGCAGTTCAAGATACATTTTTAAATGTTTATAACTCAAATTGTATATAAATAAAAATTATAAAAATTTTATATTTCAAAACTATATGATTAGACGAATCTAATAATATTTTACTTGACTATGTTTTATCTTATAGAACTATGTTAAAAAAATTGATCAACGTTACTCAATGAATAGTTGTTACTATGCAAATGGAACACTTAAATAAGAACGGAGATAGCAGCATATTGGAAGAGAATATCCTCTCACATTCTATCTCCGAATCCGCTATCTGCTAGCGAATCCGCTGACTCTAAACATCCCTGTATATATAATCATTATTTTTTGCCGCTTGGCCAATTTTTAGCCATTTAGATTTTCGACCTCTTATTGCTTTCTATCAAATAAGGTGTGGGAAATAATAATAATAATGATAATAATAATAATAATAATAATAATAATAATAATAATAATAATAATAATAATAATAATAATAATAATAATAATAATAATAATAGTAAGGTGTGAAAAAATGAAGGATTTGAAGAGACGGCGGCGGAAATTGATTATCACAACACAACATAGGGTTTTATTATTACAACAATTAGGTAAAATTTTACGAAGTTTTTGTATGATCGTTTTATCTTGGTTGTTGCCTAGCTATATATGTATCGATTAGCAAATACTACCATGCAAGGGAATTGATTTATGATTTCCAGATGGGATATTTTTGCTATTTATCAACAATTTTTTGTTGTGATTTTAAAATTATATATCATGCGTCGTGATTGCTTATTGTACGAGGTGACAATTTTCCTAGAATTTATATTTCATGATGTTGATTAGTTCTTACCTGTGTTTTATTGTACACCTTTGCACTAAACTAAGATGACATTTAGACCAACAAATTGGACATTATATTTAAGGAAATATAACCTGGACTTTTGGATCCAAGGGACAACCTGCTTGTGTGTATAAACTAGACTAGACTTGGGGTGATGGTCTATCTCATATGCATGTCATTTATGTGTTGTAGAGTATTTACTTAGATTTACTGATTGTTATCGAACAAAACAAATTTTTGTAATCACATTTATACTCTATTGTTTATTCCTTGTTCTTGAATGATGTTTGTCTGATTTTCCCACTGTATTAGTTATACGCAGAAATGCATTATTTGCATATCATCAATGGTATATATCAACCACACTCAAGGAGGTTGCCTCGATGGCATATATCAACAACACTCAATGAGGTTGCCTTATTTTGAAAATGCTACATATATCAACACTCAATGAATTATTCCCAATATGCTTCCAGCTTTGTTTCCTTATAAGAACAAATTATAAAATTCAACGTATTAAAATAATAAATAAATTTATTTGTAACACAATTTTTTTTTCTTCCCAATTTTGGTCCTCTAACAAAATATAGTACATTCTATAATTCTACTATTATTATGGGGGCTTGAAGAATATTTAGAGAAAGAACTAAATTGTTTATTTAACTACTAATAATTTGATATCTTTAAGCAAAAATACGCATACGTGCTAAGTATTAAAGGTTATAATTTACTTTTTTTTTAAAAAAAATGCAATAAATATATGTTGATAATATCATGATTATTGACCGCAAGTTAAATGTAGTTTATTTGGATAAGCAGTAAAAAAATAGATTATTTAATTATTATATTTGAAAATACAAATAATTAATTTACCCGCTCAAAAATGGAGTTGCGGAACTAATTATTTGTGTTTTAAAAACACCCGATTATATAGCATTCCATTTATAGTTAAAAAAAAATGTCTCTTTTTTAAGAAAAAAAAAGATAATCTTGGTTTCATATTTGACTTATTAGAATTGCAATAGCTTTAAGATTAGGATTGTAAGGGAATCGAGCCGCTTGGGTCAGTGCTTGACTCGAGCTTGAGTCGACTGGTCTAGAGCGAGCAAATACGCCGATCTTATGTAAGTGCTTTTTAGGCTCATTTGATCGACAAGTAGCATATATATATTAAAATATTAGAAACTCTATATCTTCAAAATAATTCGAACACTAATTCAAGTGAGTTTTGAGCATGCGCGTGAACCTGAAACCTATTCCCGAGCTTAATAATCTATCCAAGCTCAAGCTCAAGCTGACGAGGGGCATTGCCCCTAGGTCTCTGCAAGGGGGATATCCCCTTAGACCTCGGCATGGAGCCAATGTGGGTTGTTGTGGCTGAAATTTGTATGCACTACCCACGACCAAGTCATTTTCATTAGCTCGTAATGACTACCTTTTTTGGTCATGAGCAAATCACGATCATATAAAATGCTTTTGATTTCATTGCGCACTTGCCAAGGCCATTAGCTAAGGCTCCATCTACTTTTTACTCATGTTTCCCCAAATCCAGCATTGAATAAAGAACTGCAACAATAATTGGGGAAAAATGCCAGTATTGAAGATGTCTTATTTTCTTTTCCGCTAGGATATGAAGTCTTTTTTCCAAAAAATGTTGGGTTGAGTTGAACATGCATGTCATTACACCCCCAAAAAAACATTATAATGAAATGATAAATATTTGATGTCCTCAACTCTAGAACTCTCATTACCATTCCAAAAGAAAAACATCAAAGAGTTCATTGAAAGTATTGGAATTATAGGTGGAGTTCACTAAGTAGTCATGTACACACTGTGTTTTGTTAAGTACCGCCCAACCAATTTAGATTTGTTGGTTTTTTTTTCACATGTGTTTTCAATCTCTCCAAAATAAGTTGAATGATCATTTTATAAATTTTATCTTTTGATCTTCATTTTCACTTTCAAGTTATTTTTCACGCAAGAGCTTCAAACATCACCAACGCTCTCCCATCACGCCAAGAGAAATCTTTTCCAACGCCAGACTCTACTCTATATTTCTCGTTTATGAACAGTGTTCCTCTCATTGCTCTATTCTTTTTTTTTCCCTTAAAATAGTTTATGGAAAAGTAATTAATTGTTTTTGAATTATTTTTATTCATAAAGTATATTTAAATAGTATTTTAATTTTTTAAAATAATATGGAATCAAAATGGAATATTTTCAAATAGAGGAAAAAAAATAGAGTGCTTTGGTAGGAGATGATGTAACACCCCAGATTTGGTCAACCAGGCCGGGACGCTACCGCCACACCTTTCTAAATAAGACATGATCAGTATCGAACTTATTTAAAAAGATGCTAAGGCTAAGTTGTACCAATACTTGAAGTAAATTTAAAAACCATTCAAACTATGCCCGAAGTCTAAAATCAGAGTATGTTATGCATAATTAAAATCAGTGCGGAAGCTAAATAGGGCCAAAACATGTGGCCAAAACCATCGTCCAAGTCTCAGTGCAGAATTTAAAATAAAGTAAATGCGACAAGTCTTCATAAGAATAATCCTATCCCATCGTGCAAATGCTCACCCTGCGAAATCTGAGGAAAAATAGAAATAATAACTTATCAGTACAACGGTACTGCGTAAGTTAGTATACAACACATCGAGTTTTAAAAATTCTAGAAGAGTATATAAAAATAGGATTGTTAATTTAAAAAGAGACGAATAAAATAATTTACGAAATCTCTTACACTTGCCACACGAATATTTTACCATTGTTCGTTATGATCGAGTACACCACATATGCCCTTTGGGACTATCACCCACAAGGACTCCAATTCATAATAAGGATCCTAGGGACGTACCATTGGGATCAACCCACCTCTGGGACTCGTACCCACGAGGGTTGTGAAAGCACTGACCCTATACAGCCCGCTCCGGAGCTCTAGATAAACCATACGGATACATCTAGGAGTATAGACTCTTACAATCACTAAACCATTATAACTATATGTGCCGTTTTGGCTACGAGAGGGGGCGGCCCAACGAGCTCCACCAAGTGCACTTACCCTCAAGAAATAACATTGGGCATTCCACTCGATCAAAACTTCTAAAGTTTCAAAATCCACATTTTTAACATTTTCATAACATGAATATATTTCCAGAATATACATATTTCAAAATGAGTGAAAATCGACTCATCGTTCACCAAGAACACACAACATGGATTTCACCGAAAGAATTAAAAACTGTGGCAGTATTCAGAATCTCTTTTGGAAATGTAGCAAACCATTTTAAAAAATTCCGAAAATTTTACAGGAGCTATAAAACATCAAGATGAACATTTTTCATAGAAATAGGCATTTTCAAATTCGGAATCTAAATAGGCCAAATAATTCGATTTCAGAAAGCATTGTATCAAGGATTTTAAAAGTTTCAGCGGATCCGACTACAGTGTGTTTAAAAATCCATAACATTTTCAAACGAGTTCCTAAAATCATAAAAAGTGACGGAGATGTTTTAGACACAATATGGAACAAAACTCATGAAGACATCAACCACAAATAACCAACATAGACTGATCTAAAATGCACAACAAAATCGGACTCCATGAAAAAGCCAAATCTGACAGCAAGTGTTATCCGAATACCAGATCGAATTTAGGGTTTCAAATCAACTCCAAAAATTCTAAAAATTTACAGAGATCATCTTTAAGATGTTAGGAACAATTTTTATTTGGGAAAGATGTTCCCAAAACGCACGGATCCAAGTCAAAAATGTCAAACAATAGAAACTAGTCATGGAGAAACCCTAGTTGGTAGATTTAACAAAGACTGAAGATGGATCTAGAACTCGACTTATACTCAACCAATACTTCTAAAACTTGATGTATATGATACTAACTTACCGAGGAACAGGTTAGAGTCGAAATCCTTTCTCTTTTCTCTTTCGAACTGTCGGCCGCTTTCTTCCCACCTATCTTCTCGTATCACTTTCTGGCCATTCCTGATCACCCTGCAAAATGCCTCCCGCACACCAAACTCCCTGCAACAAATTAAATTACACATCATCACAAAACCACAAATTATACTACACTAAAATGCTCCAACAATGTTCATCCAACACATACAACAATCCACTCTTCAACCTACCTATGATTTCAATCTTGCAGATACTACAAATTCATGTCCGTATTCACATTCAAATTTCCTCTAATTTAAACCATCATTGAACACTAATATAATAGCTACTGCTAATCCCCAAACCATGGAGAACTACAAGTCTACAACAGGAATTTAGTCTAAATTAAAATATATTTGTCCAAAAGGATTGGACAACTACAACACGAATTGTGCCCACTAAAGTAATGAAATAAATAAATAAACACAAAACACAGAGCATACCAAATTCTTTCCAAATTGATCGCATCAGCCTTCCATCGAAATGAAATAAATAACTAATCAAAAAATAATTCGGAATTTGTGCGTTTAACACAAACCCTACGACTCAATCCAAAACCCCCTTCGCCCAATTTAGGCTCCGGCACCGGCTGCCCTAATTCCCCCAAACAACAAATTAACCCAACTACGACGGAGAATACTTACCCCTTTCACTTCCCGGCTCAATTCCCTCCCTCGCGAACCTCCACCTCCGCGTGCACCCTCCTCCGCCGCTTCTGCGCTTGCCGTTGATTGTGCTCCGGAACCCTCGGACTCGCCCTTCCGTAACCCGTACAAGGTCCCCCTTCTCAACCACAACTTCCCCCGATCTGGCCCGTCTTACGCACGGGTTCCCCCTAGATTTCTTCCCTCACGGTGGCTGCTTCTCCGATAGATATAGGTTCTGGGGAATGACGGATTGGCCGGAGGGATTGTGAGAAGATAAAGGCACTCAGAGATTCTCTCCTCAAGTACGGTTTACTATTAAAATAAGGGTTCTTTTACTTCTTTTCCTCTCTTTACTGAAAATTGTTTATTTCGATGGGGTTTTCTTACATTAGAATTCCTCCAGGGGGTATAGATGGAGTGCGGGGTCCAATGGGGGTTTTAATTTAATTTGCCGATAAATATATTATACTATATATTTATTTTATTCTTCCAATTGGTTTGTGTTCCATTTAATGGACTCGTGTTCCACCGAATAGATACCACCAAACCATAATTCTCTAATTTTATCAAGAAAGGGATTTTTGATCATTCTATCATGTTTTTGGAATTTTAAACTCAAATTTAATAAGAAAAACAATATTTTTGTATTTTTCATACCAGCTTATTATTTATACAAACTTGCATATATCTGTCAAATTCAACTGCTTTCTTATTTAAATAAGACCGGAATGCGATCAAATGTCCATGTTTAGACACGGAAATAGATTGAAAATAATGGTCAATTTTGGCCATTATCATAAGCCACGTGAATCCAACGTCCGTTTACCATAAACTTCCCTAACACCGGTTGATTCAAATCCAATTCCATGCAAACCCTTGCGAATCTTCCTCTCGAGTGTTCTGCCGTGCATTTATCGAATTTCACGACTTCTCCAATATAAGACGCAAAGGCATATAGGAAGTCTTCCTTATAGTGTTGCACCGAAATCCCCATCATACGAACCCACACCATAGTTCTCCGAATCTCCTCGGTCGCGGGATCGAAATCCCTTCGCCACTTCATAATAGGCAAATAGTGGTCGAACAGCATCCATGGGCCTCCGTTAATGACCCTATCTCTGTCTTCTCCCATCACAAACTTGGCCACATAATAGCCATAGCCCACATCTATCAAGTCAAACGATCCCTCACACTTCCAAATCTTACCCAGGCGTTCCTTAAGCACTCGAAAATTAACCTGCAATCCCATAGTTTTGATTACCAGTGCATCCAACCACTCTCTCCCGATCTCCTCCTCCAAAGCCTCGTCAACCACAAAACTTGGGATCCTGCGATCGCCACCTACGTATTCCTTCCTAATTAATTTCTCAGCCAATAGGTCTCGCCTCATCCGCACGTCCTCAGATGACTTCATGTTACCGCCAACCGCGTCCTTGAAGGAAGAAAAATTCTGTCTTGCATGAGCATGTTGATTCGCCGCCGTCGCCTTGTCACGCTCGGGAGAAGCCCTAGTAGTCATCGAGTCAATTATAGCTTAGTAAGATAATTAATAAACATTAATTTTAAAAAATCAATATGATAATACTTAAATGATTGAAGTTTTTTTATTTGGAATAGTGTTGGGTCTAATTCCTATTACTTTGGCCGGATTATTCGTAAATGCATATTTACAATACAGGCGTGGTGATCAGTTGGACAACATACAAATGACATTGGTGGTAGGGATTTTTATCTATTTTGAAAATTTCCATAGTCAATAATGATTATGTACTTCATTAATTTAGTAAAATTATATTGAAGTACTATATATTACTCCTTTCGTCACGTTACAAATTTCATACTTACTATTTTTGGGCATCTCATCACAAATGTCTTCTTCCCTCCCTATCTTAATTTCCGTGCCCAACAGTAACAAGACGTTTGAGGTGGGACGGAGGGAGTATTATTATAAAATAAAAGATCGAACAAGTGATTGAAAATTAATAAATCTTTGTTGAAAATTAATAAATCTTTGTGTTACAAACTGAGGATTGTTTTCCAACAGAGCCGGCTCGGATACCAGTCTTTGATAGACCAAAAGTGGTACACTCGAAACCAAAGAACAGTGAACTGTACAGCTCAATTCCACATACATGATCATTTAGAAGAGAAGCAGTGGATCTTGTATAGGACAAAAGGCTCAGTTCAAATAAATATTGCTAAAATATATATTACAACCCACCTGTATTTTGAAAAATAAAAATGGCAAAACACCCATGTTTGAAAAAATAATCATATGACCATGATTTTAAAAATATACCACTAGCTAGACAGCCAAAAATCCCTAAAATTGGGTGATTCGGCTATTTGGTGGTGTGTGTTGAAAAGGGTAGTTCATACTTCATAGCATGAAAAGGCTTAAGAGTAATTTGAGACAGTTGAGGGGGTGAGGGAGGGCATTTGCAATTCTTGTCCACTTTCAAACATTGGTACTAGTAAAAATGTGGATATAAAACTGAATTTAAACAGCAAATTTTCAACTGAGAATATTATTCCACAATCTTGTTAGGCACATTGGCGTTCCAAAATTCAAATAAGTGCAGTGATAGGGGATGTGTATTTATTTATGGTACAAAATACACAATGATGACCTACTTAGACGGTATACGACTGTTGAATTGTGTCTATGTCAAGATTCTTCAACTTAATCACAGATTCTACATGGCCCTTTAGAGTAGTCATCTCCCTCAGCCTGCAACGTTACAAAGAGAGGAGGTTATCGAAATGGATCATATCAAGTATTAAGAAATTTTTCGGAACAGAAAAAGACAATGCCTACCTTGCCATCTCAGCACGTCTTTTCGCCTCTTCAGCTATTTGGTTAAGTTCGCTGTAATTACTGCGTTCGCCAAATTGTGTCTGGGGTTGATGAAGCCCATGGAGTGTGTCCTTTGTGCTTGAGCCCATTTAAGCTCGCGATCTTCCTTACCGAAATCCTTCTTCCTTGTAAATGCAATCTGCACAAAGAAAGAACATAAGCTCCCATGCCTTCCCACTCGATCAACACATATCTGATGGCGAATTTGATATATGAAATCGAGAGGGAAATAGAATACAATAATATTATAAAGCCATATGACCCCAGCTCAACCCCAACCGATCCCTTAATTCTATCGCTGCAAATCCCCAGTTTGCATATACAGCTATCAGCGTGGCAATCTGTCGTAGTGTAAGGAAATGTTAAATGGTGGAAGAGTTTTGAAAGGAAGGAACCAAGTGGAGTGTAGGTACAGGTTTACTTACAAGCTGAGCCACAATTAGGAAAGCGGCTAAAAGCAGAACTAGTCCTGGGCGCTCAACAAATGACCAGCTTCTAGACCTCGTCACAAAAATGAGAGCCTGGCTAATTATACTCACGTCACTTGCAAGTATATATACTGCGGAAGCAAGCATTTTTGTGTTGTTAGGGTTGTGCGATCTCTCGAGTGTCCTTACTCCAAATGTTTTCTGTAAGTAATAAGAGACAAATGCAAGAAAAGCAGCAGTTACTAGTTAGCAATGCTCCCCCATTTCACTTTACCACAAGATATAGTTGTGTTTGTTTCTATAATCTATAAGGCAAATCAGGAACACCTACGCTGAAGAAATCTTTGTCGTATGCAACCCAGAAGAAAAAAAGATAATTAACGAGCATTATAAATAACAATTTCATAGTATTTTAGGATCCCGATTCGATTCTACAATCTCGATCTTGCAAATATAAATCCGATATTAACAACCTTGCTTTTAATATGTATATTCAAAATCTATATTTTTTCTACCACATTAGTTTTGCGTCACTATTAAACCACTTTTACCTATTTTTATCTATTCATACACATATTAAATGCACTAGCGGGATGAGAATATGGTCTCATAATCAAGCTCCCTGGCTGATATTCTTTAATTTGAGGTTCGATTCCCATCCGATTCTATATTTCTCTCTTTATCAGCTAAAAATGCGCCAGTCAACTCACTGCATCCAATCACTTAATTATTATATCTATATTTTCACTTTTTTCTTTGGCAATTAAAAAAAAAAAGTTTCTAGATTTACACCTAAGATATAGAGTCATATTTAATTTTGTTCATATTAAAATTTTCACATTAAAATTAAACTCTTATCTAAATTGATCCATTTTACACCAAAGATATAGAGACATCTTTAATTTTGTTCATATTTATGCATTTATTTTATTTGGTTGTAAATATAGTTTAAATTTATTTATTTTTGTTTAATAACCCTCTAGAATGTTTTTTATTTGCTTGAAAATCGAAATACTATAATATATAACACGACTAGATTAATATAATAAAATTTGTTAAATTTTAAATTTATTTTTATTTTTAATAAATTTATTTTAAACAGGTGGATATTATCGAATTGGGATTAGTCAAATATGGCACTGAATCAATCGGATATTATTTGAACCATTTTTACTACATAACTAGTATTGTCTCCACCCGAATGGGCAGGGATGATATGTGATAACGATAGATATAATATAGTTCGTATAAGATGATAATAAAATATTAAAATATAATACTAATATGTTGATAAATACAAAATAACACACACCTGAATGTACTTGAATTTTTAATTAAATAATTATTATTCGCGATGATATGTGATAACAACATATAATATAGTTCATATAAGATGATAATAAAATATTGAAATGTAATACTCCCTCCGTCCCACCTTAGATGTCATGTTTGACTTTTTCACATTGTTCAGTGTTAAACTTTGATTCAATATTATTGTAAGTATATAATAATTGAAAAAATAATCGAGTTTGATTTTGTTAAATTCGTTTAATTGTATAGTTTTCGAATATATATTTTATATAATTTTTACTCTTATATTTTTTATATATATTAATGATTAAAAATGCATTAGATTGTATGCAGAAGTCAAAGAGGACAACTTAGTTGAGACGGAGTGAGTACTAACATGTTGATAATATACGAAAATAACACACACCCGAATGTTACTTGGATTTTTAATGAAATAATTGTTATTCGCCAAAATGTATAATTTAATGCATAGCTTCCGTATAGATAATTTAACCCCATTGATATGAAGAAAATAAAATATTTAACTAAAAAATATCCCTAGTAAATAAATTAATTGTATAACATATAATATAATGGACAATATTTATTATTCAATAAATTAAAGACTAATTGTTAAAATTATCAAATTTATTAAAAATATAAATATTTTTCCCTGATCAACTTTCACATTATTTTAATTAAGTTTTAATTTAAAAATATTTTATATAGATTAATTTCCTTTATTATATTTTCAATCATGAATATGTATATTTTATATCTAGTATTTTATTAAAATGTAATATTTTTTTGAAGTCTTTTTTATGAGTTTTTTTTTTTTTTTTTTTTTTGAGGAAATGGACATGGATCTTATTGCCAAAAAATGAGAACCATTACAAAGTTCAAACATTACAGACCCCAAGGCTATACCAGCATCAACATCAACCAAAAAACAACGAAAAACCAAGAACCAGACAGCTGAAATAAGAAGCTGCCATCACAGAATCAAAGAAACCATCATAGATCTTACAAAAACGATCAGGTTTAGTAAATCAATGAAACAAAGCAATCCTTCTGCCGGCAAGATGATTAATCTGATGTGCACTCAAACAATGAAAAAAGTCACCCGATCAACATCCTCAATTCCATTCTTCATCCACTGCTGACGTTTATGCATCCCAATCCCATGTTGAGGCAGGCTTCCTGTACCAGACTCGAATCCTCAAAAGGTTGACAGCAGCTGCTGCAGCCAAGGCATCAATAGCAGTTGCGGCAGCGGTGCTGCTGATCAAACACATAAGGCAAAAGCAAACTTGCTCAAAGCACCTTTCTTCAAACCCCAGTATACAATAGAGATCTCAAGTGAGGAATCAACGTGACTATCCCAAACACTTACTTTATAGACATGTCTCCCCTGCTTATAGTATTCAAATCCAATGCATCGAATCGAAAGGGCTAGGTGAAAGTTAGAAAGGGAACAGGCTAGAGAAAAGAGAACGGGTGAGAGGTTATTGGGAAATGAGGAACCAACTGAAAATATCCATGCTTAGATGCCAGTCGAGTAGTCACAAAGTGCACTAAGCAAAGAGAGGGCCAACAATTCAGCATGGGAAAAGATCCAGAAACACTCACAGCTCTCAAAACGTCTTTTTTATGAGTTATTTCAATGCCCAATAGGAATTAATTGTAAAAGGAACTATTCATACTTCATACTTCAAATTAATTGTAAAAGTTTATAGGCACTATTCATACTTCATAGCATCCAGAGGTTTTATATATTATTATAGATAGGTAATAGATAAATGGGTGGTGGTATATATCGATTATACAGGTGTATTATATACAGATGGAGATGTAATTTTTCTTAGTTGAAAACTAAGGGATTTATTATGTCTTTGAGGTAATAACTAAAATAGGCCACCAAATGGAGACATTTCCACTTTTAGGTCATGATATTTTGATTTGGAAAATAGGTCATTAGAAGGATTCGGGCCTGAATTTAGGCCATTGGGCTGGAATTCGAGCTGCGATGGCCTAAAAGTGGAAATGACTACTTCTGGTGGCCTATTTTAGTTTTATCAATTATTTTTTTATTTTATGTAATTAAAATAATAATATTCATTCTGTGTCATTATTTATGTCATACTTTCTTTTTTTTTCTTGTTCCAATATTTTTATTTGATTTTTATTTTAAAAAATAATGAAATATTAATCGTCAAACTTATCCATCACCTCACATTAATAAATAAATATATTAAACTTTCAAATTACTCACTACCATTAATAATTCCATATCACCCTACAACCACATATCAATAAATCACAAATAAATAAATTAAGTAAAATTGTGGGGTTGGGGACTTACTCCAGTGGTAAGTCCCCAACTCTATAGGTTGGGGGTTCGAATCCCTACCCGACCCCCCTATCCTTCCCCTTTATTCCTTTCGTAATTGTATGGTTTGGGCTCCCATCACCCATTCCAGGACTCCAATGGCTCCTTAAAAAAAATTGTAACTCATTACACATTATATAAATTTTTAAGTTTTTAACACTATTAATAGGACGGAGGGAGTAATATAAGAAATAAAATAAATATTAATTCGAATATATTATAAAATAAGTAAAAAAAATACATATTCAAATAAATTATAAAGTAAAAATAAACATATTTTATTATAAGTATCCCAGAATTTTCGGACATAGTATTTTATGTAGGAATAATTAGTATTAAATGCAATGAAGTTTTCGGACATGAGATGTTTGGCAATTAATATTTAATTATTTTTAAAATTAAAATGAAATAAAACATGTTGGAACAAGAAAAAATAAAGAAAGTACGACATAAATAATGACACAGAATGAGTATTATTTATTTTAATTACATAAATAAAAAATAATTCAAAAAAACTTAAATATGCCATCAGAAGAGTCATTTCCACATTTAGGCCATCGCGGCCCGAATTCCAGCCCAATGGCCTAAATTCAGGCCCAAAATCCTTCCAATGGCCTATTTCCCTAAATCAAAATATCGTGGCCCATAAGTGGAAATGACTCATTCTGGTGGCATATTTTAGTTATTACCTCTTATGCCTTTTAAAGGTCTACGTTTTGCTTATAAAAAAAAAAGGTCTAGGTTTTACCCCAGCGAAGCTGTTATGTGTGTTCACAAATATCAACCCAAAACCTTATTTAAATACCTAAAATTTCATTACCATTATATTCAAGCCAGCTGGGATTATTGGTAAATGAAGATGCATAGACGGATCTATGTGTATAGAATAAGGTTGCACGTTACATTACTTAAATTAATGAAATTATTATTATAAGGTAGATTTATTTTTTTTATAGACTTAGTGTCACCACTTAATTTTTATGGTAACACTACAATAATTCATTTCAATTAAATTTTCTTCTATATTTTTTGTGATGTAACTATAATCACTAATTTCAATATAGGTTCCATTATTCTTTTGGAATAATATTTAAAAAAATTCTGAATCCGCTGCTGTGAAGATGTATGCAAAAGATAAAAGGTATTTATGTTGTCTTAAAATTAAAAACGTATTTTAAAATATATAAAAACTCATCCAAAAAACTCTAATCTTTCTTCCCGACGAAGTTTTAAGGGAAAAAAAAAAAAGAAGAAAAGTGATACGTAAGGAAAATCAAAAGAAAAATGACGAGGGAGTCTAAACTGCAAAAAACTCCGTATTTTAATTAGGGCTTACTTCTTTTTCCCTTCGTTTGTTGGGATAAATTTTCCTTATAAAAGCTTTGTTAATTGTTTTTTTTCGCATGAAAGCTTTGTTAATTGTTAATGCAGCGAAGGAACTTCTTCCCATTTATCCAGTTTTTTTTTTTATTGGTAAACTCATTTATCCAGTTTTTTTTTTTTTTTGGTAAACCCATTTATCCAGTTTTGAACAAAAGGAATTTCTAATTTATTGAATTTACATCTAAAATAGTTTTAGTTACTAAAAAAATAGACAAAGTAAAAGTAAAAAGGAGAACAGAATCTGATCCCCACATAAACGCAGTAAATAAATATTACTACTATTAACGTAAATATTCTAAATAAATAAAACGGTATCACCAAAAAAAATAAATAAATAAAACGGGAAATACTATCATTTATAAGATTATTTATTTATTTTCCTATATATAATAGCCCCATACTTATCCTTCACATTCGCCGTTGACGCACCCACACTTCCTTTCCTTCCCTTTATCCATCATTTCTCGTAGAGTTTTCTGATATTTTTTTTTTCTCTGTATAATAAGTATTACCTGAGAGAGAAAAAGAACCTATCGACGAAAACAAATGGCGGATCAGCTAACCGACGACCAGATCTCCGAATTCAAGGAAGCCTTTTCTCTATTCGACAAGGATGGCGACGGTTAGTGCTCGCGACGCATACTCGTTTTCCTATCCTTAGATTTAGTATTATCACCAGGGATTTTTGCGTTTGATGTGCGGTTATTGCTGATGTTTTTATTGTTTGATCTGGTTTTGAGCAGATCTGTTTACTCGTTGACGTGTTGTTGATGCTATGTTGAATTGATGTGATCTGTGTTGATTTTGCGCGAGAATTATAGATCGAGAGGCTGTTTGGATTCTCGCGATGTTGATGTTTTGCTGCGTATTTATGCCTGTTGTGGTGGAAATTTTTGTTTTGGTCGTGTGGCTTGTGTTAGTGACGTGTTTGTGAATAATTGAATGCATTCTTTTCTGTGCGGGTTGATTTCCTTTCCAAGAGTGGTGTAACGTTATTTGTAAACAGTTGGCGAACGGATTTTGTTTAGTGTCTTCCTTCTATGTGTGGCTAATACAATACTGTTCAGTTTTTTCTTTTTTGGATGTTTTCTTCTTTGTTATGTTGGTGCTTCTATGTCTTTACCCTGTTGTGCTTACATATGTGATCATATCAAACTACCTCGCAATGTATTCATTGTGGTTTGTGCTGTGTTTTTTTGTGTCTTTTAGGTGTGGTCACTACAAAGTGCTCACTCTATTTATTGCTGGAATTTTCATGTTTGCTTTTTCAAATCTTTATTGGATAATTCAGTGTGATTGATCATCCATGGTCATTGAGCTTAATGGTAATCGGTTTTGTTGAATTATTTGCCGATCTACTTTATTAGGAAATTTTGTGTGAGAGAGATCTTATTCAAATTGGAGCTTTACTTGGTGGAATTTCGTTACGAGTAGAGCTATTGAACCATTTCTCGTTAGGAGTAGAGCTATTATATTTCTCCCATCTATGTGCTTTCTGATGTGTGAAATACGCAGGCAATGGTTGTTTGCATGTTAATTGTATTATAGTAATGTGACCTGTTTTATATTTTCTCTCTGGATTCTTTCCCAGGTTGCATCACTACCAAGGAGCTCGGAACTGTGATGCGTTCTTTGGGACAAAACCCCACTGAGGCTGAACTTCAGGATATGATCAATGAAGTTGATGCTGATGGGAACGGAACAATCGACTTCCCTGAGTTCCTGAACCTGATGGCCCGCAAGATGAAGGACACCGATTCTGAGGAGGAACTCAAGGAAGCTTTCAGAGTTTTTGACAAGGACCAGAATGGATTCATCTCTGCTGCTGAACTTCGCCATGTCATGACGAATCTTGGGGAGAAGCTAACTGACGAGGAGGTGGATGAGATGATCCGCGAGGCTGATGTGGACGGCGATGGGCAGATCAACTACGAGGAGTTTGTCAAAGTCATGATGGCCAAGTGAGATCAAACCACAACCCAAAACTAAAAAACTTTAAAAATAGTAAGATTGAGTCTGTTCCTGCTTTAGGATGTGATCCATCTGGATTATGGGGGGTCGTTTTGTCTTTCTGTGTTTGCATTGCTTTCAACCTTCTTTAGTGCATCCTAGTGTTTTGTGTCCCCATGTTTTAATTATTTTGGGTTTGTTAATGCCTTCCAACAGTCTTCTTCCACTTTTCTTTTTCGTATTATGAACCCCCAAAAATTTGGAAAACTTCGATTTTGAACTTTTTATTTGACCTGTGGATCATTCCGTTGCTGTTCAAATTTGTTGTCCTTGCTTGATTTCCTTGTTTGTTTATCGCTTCTTTTCATCATTTTCCTGCTTTGGTTTCTTTTCATGATCACGGCATATAGTTTGTGAGTTGCACATATTGGGAGTCCAGGGCATATTACTTGTGTTACTCATTTCAAGGAACCCTTTTATTGAGCATTATGCATGTCTTAGCACACACTGCATGTTGAGGCTGATTCACAAGGATTTGGTAGACGCTATACTCGAGAATCTCACATTGCAGTATATTATCGTGGCATGCCATATACTCACTGGAGTTCTATTGTTTTGTTCCGGGATAATATTATTGCAGATCTCAAAATGCCCACTGGAGTTCAATTGTTTTGTTCTGGGATATTATTATTGCAGAACTCAAACCTGCTGGGCATGTACCATAATGATAAGTCGTAAGATTAGTGCTACAAATCATGTGTTGATGTTAACCAGTTCTAGAGATCTGGTTTATTCAGGACATGCAAAGTATTTTATTGGTCATGGATGGAGGGAGGTCTATCGGTAGGGAATCCAAACTATTCAGTACCCATCTTCTCTACCCCTTTTCTTCTTTCAAATTCCTCGATAGTTTTCCCTCTGCGTTTCTTCTTGTGTGTGCAGGGATCTTTCATCATCAGATTCGCCCTCACGTGTTGCTAGAACATTATGGAAAAGTGGGCACGAATTCCCCTACTGCACATTTAAATACTAATCCTCCTTTCCAAGACTTAATAATTATGACAACCTTAAAACCAATCGTATTCTGCACTCTGCCCTGATTCAGCTTCACACCTAGCTTCCCCCATTTCTTATATCTAATTATATCAATTTACCAACATTTTTTTTCACGAGGGTGGAGGTGCCGTAAGATGTGCTCAAATTCGGAAGAAGGTTTCTACACCACTTGGGTCTTCCCACCCGATTTCGTGTTAGGGGAGGCTCTTCCCACCCGATTTCGTGTTAGGGGAGTTGGCGCGGGATGCTTCCGGCGTGTGTCCCCTGTGATCTCCGGCTCGTGTTGTTCCTTGTTGCCGTTTTTATTGCTTTGTTTTCCTTTCTTGTTTTCTGCCTTGTTTCCCGGCCATCATGGCTTATCCAAAAAAAAAATGCGGACGGGCATAAGCTATAAACTAAGGGAGGTTGGCTTATTGTGATAGTTATAGATAGCTGTGTCACTGTTTTTTTTTTGGTAAATAGCTGTGTCACTGTTGGTTATGCATTTCTGTTTTCTGCATAAAATGACAATAATAGTTTTGAGCCATTTATGAATACATACAGAAAGAAAGGGATGGAGCAATGATTTTGGTGTGTTACATTGACTGAAAATGCAGAAGGCGGGAAGGAGGAGGGTTCGAATTTCACCAGTTCAATAAGAAGGAAAAGGGCAGCCGCCACCACAGCTCCAAAGGCCGGCGGCGGAAGCTTAAGAAGATTTGTCAATGTCGGATCCTCTAGACCTTTATTATTGTTGTGGCAATTCTTCAACACCATCACCACCTTAATAATTGCTCTATTTCTTGTCTTATTTATTACAAGAATTTCACAAAGTGTATACTGTGTTCGAAATCAATGAAAATAGTAGTAATACACAATTTGTTTTGCCACCCATGACCACCCACCCTTCAGGGTTTATTTATGTTGATGCAAATTGTTTCCTGAGCCCCATATATTGCAATATACGTATGACTTCGACCAGTGGCACATAATAGTACTATATGACTATTCAAAACAATGGGCTGGCTCGCTTCTAAATTGAGGGAGTGGAGTCCCTTGTTATTATGTGAATATATTTCCTAGCCCATGGCATATTACCAGATTATCATTTTCTTCTAAATCCTTTTTGTCGAGGTATTATAAATTTCTTAAACAACTGTACACATTTTTCTTTTTTAAAAAAAAGATAAAATTAATAATTATAATCACAACCACTAATGAGTACAGGCATGCCATGATCCGGCGGATTCAAAATTCCAAATTAAACCGCTCCTACTAAAATCACTTATAATTATATCAACCCACCATACAATTTATAAGGGGACAAAGGGAGAGATAGAGAGTCGAGTGAAGAATCAAACCCTTAACATGAAGGTTGGAAATCATGGAACTTGACCAATTGGCCAAGTCTTCATCCCCATCCGTCCCACTACACAATTGAGATGAAAATTAGGTCTAGATGAATTGTGACCATCAAAGGGGAAAACATATTAATCTGATGTTTTTCTGTTGTAAAAATTGTTGATATACTATTTAAATTTTTTTTTTTTTGCTACACAGCCAAAAAGGCTAGGAAAGAAAAGAAAAATAAGCAAAGGAAACTAAACAGCAAACGGAAATAGAACGGCAATACAACTATTGCCTATTAAACCAAGTGCCAACAGCGTCCGCCGACAAAAGGGGCTTTACGCAATCCGGAGCGAAAGCCCAAGTAGTATAGAAAAGCTCATTGGCAGCACCCAACTTAGCAAGGCCATCGGCAACAGACCCCTCCCTTAAAATATGCTCAAACCGACATGACTGAAAAGCCCGTCGAAGATCCTTGATTTGCTCCAATATGGGTGACTGTCTATGGTGCCCACATGTATTGACAGATAGCAAATTCAAAGCATGGCGGGAGTCACATCTACATTCAACCTGCAAAAAGCCTTTCTCATGAGCCAGACGAAGACCCTCCAATATCCCCATAAGCTCAGCCTGAAGCACAGAAACATTTCTAAAGAAACCCGAAACATCCCCAAGCCACATACCATTAGCATCCCAAATGACAGCCCCATAACCCGCACGCCCCCTGCTAGCCAGAAGAGAACCATCCGAATGTATGAAAATCCCCTGCCAACTCCCCATATTTCAGGTGACATAGCGAGGATACAAAGGGCTGCCTGGTGGGCGCATAGCTCCCTGAATAGCATCTCGAAAGTGGGAGAACCGGCGTTCGAGTCCCTGTAGTGTGGATGCCGAGCCACGGAATACACGCTGGTTCCGCTCAGTCCATGCTACCCACAACGCAGGAAGAAATACAATGCCGTAAAATTGAGTCATCCCTTTAAGCCAAAGCCGGATATCTTCTTTAGGAAGGGATTGGAGGTCATGCAGAATTCCCACCCCTATAGAAGACCAAAAGTTGGCAGCCCAGGAACAGTGAAAGAGAGTATGATACCATTCGTCTTCCTCCACACCACAAACGCCACATAATGGAGAAATAGCTAAATTACGGTGGTAGCGCAGTGAATTGCAAGGTAAAGCAGCCTGTGAGATAAGCCACAGGAGTAAACAAACGTTTTCCGGGTAGGCAGAGGACCACATCCAAGACCATCCATAGCTTGGACTATCATCCCGCAATAAGAAAGAATAACCGGACTTCGCCGTATAGATTCCGTCCACCGAATGAGACCATTGCCATCCATCCTGACAAGTATGATGAAGGCAAGGCGGTGGCTCCTTAATAAGCTCCAGTCGAAGGGCTTCCGGAAAAATAGTATAGAGCTTAGAAAAATCCCAATTGCGCCCATTGATCACATCCTTGATCCTATGGTCCAAGTCCGAGACTTCAACAAACGGAACTTGAGGACCTAGAGATTCACCACGAAACCATGGGGCAAACCATAACGAACTTGTGCCATTTCCAATCCGAAAGGAAAATCCAGCCTTTAACTTTATGAGCGATTTCCGGATGCTCCGCCAAATGAAAGAGCCTGCCGTCGGTAGATCACACCTCATAATGCCATTAGGACAGTACCTGTCAGTGATCTCCCTCACCCAAAGCTTCTCTTGGCCGAGGAGAATGTCACTGACTAACTTCCCCAACAAAGCAATGTTGGTAATTCGAGCCTTGCGGAGGCCAAGGCCGCCCCCCACCTTTGGCCTGGTAATGCAATCCCAATTAACAAGATTAATACCCTTACCTTGACGATCCTTCCAGACCAAAGAACGGATGCGCCGGTCAATTTGAGAACACACCGACTCCGGAAGCCACCCAACCTGCATCGGGTAAACAGGGATGGCAAGAACATTCATCGGGTATACTATTTAAATTTGAAATATTGTGTAGTTTGAAAAAAAGAGTTATAAATATTGTGTAATGATGTGTCGAAACCAAATAATCTATATATATATATATATTAAAGTATTAGTGAACATTGAACAACCCATCCTACATTTAATGTGGTGTCTCTATTTCAAATTTCTAATTTTTATAATTTTTTGCAGTTTTTAATTTATCAATTTTACTAGTATAAAAAAAATATATATATATACACATAATAGAGTTGGTCGTTTAAATGTATGTTTGTTTTGAAGGAAAAAATGTACATCAAGAAAATGAATACTAAAACGATAGTTCCGCCTTCCATCTTTATTTAATACTAATAAAATGAATTATTATTTAACCTTTGACATGGTTCATTATTCAATTTTAATTTAATTTTATTGTAAGTATATAAATAAAAATAGGGTTAAATATCTCCGTTTTGCTGGGAGAGTGACTCTTATTAAGTCGGTCTTGCAAAATTTAGGATCCTATACTATGCAAATTTTTAAATTGCCTCGCAGGACCTTGCATGAATTGGAGAGGATCATTCGGAACTTCCTTTGGGGTTCTACGATGCATACTCGGAAGATCCATCTCATTGCCTGGGAGCGCATTACGTTGAGTAGGAAATGGGGTGGTCTTGGCATTCGAAGTATGGGGGATCTAAATGATGCGCTTATGATGAAGAATTGCTGGGGACTGCTCACACGAGACGCTATCTGGCCGAACTTGATGAAGGCTCGTTATGGATGGGTTGATCACAAATTCAAGCAGCATCCTCAAACTTTCTCCAACTTTGCTAAAGCTATCGCTTCGGTGTCGCAGACCTTCTCATCTCTTTTAGGATGGAGGATTGAAGATGGTAGGAGTGCTCTCTTTTGGACTGATCATTGGACTGATAATAATCTTCTATTGCAGGACATGACGACTCATCCACTGGAGCCCCTGGAGCTACACCGAACTGTGGAGTCATATGTTGATAATGGTTCGTGGTGTTTTGAGGACCTGAATAACAGGCTGAGCTTTGATGGCATTCGACTTCTTCAGAGTCTCTCTCCCCCGATGAATCCTCACGCTGTGGATCGGCCTTTTTGGCGTTCCAATCCTAAAGGAAAATTTTCGATTGCTAGCACTTTGGACATGCTGGAAGAGTTGAAGAATCCTTGTACCCATGATGTAGACTGGCGTGGCATTTGGAGATGGCCTGGCCCCCCGCGGGTCAAGTCCTTTTTATGGTTACTTGCGCATGGCAGGCTGCTGACTGGGGTCGAGAGGCATAGAAGGAACATTTCGCGTGATGGACTTTGCTGGAAATGTGGAGATGAGGAAACGTGCCTCCATGCCGTTCGTGACTGCATTGTATCTCAACAAATCTGGGACCAGCTGGGTTTCAGCTTCTTGAGGGACTTCAGGGTTGCAGACACCAAATCATGGATTCAACGGATGGAGAGCCCTTGTGTTGGTGAGGAGAAAGCTTCTATCTTTGGCTTTGCTGCTTGGTTAATTTGGAAGACAAGGTGTAAGGAGTTCTATGGGAATGAAAGGGTCCAGTGGCACACTCTACATTTGTCCATTAGGAAAGCAGCTACTGATTTTCTTATGTTAAGGCGTGATAGGCTGTTATATGGTGTCAAGGACTGGAGTGTTTCTGCATCTAGGTGGGAGAGACCTAAGAAAGGCTGGATCAAGATCAACAATGATGCTAGACTCTCCCGCGGTCAGTGTTTTGTTGGTGGAGTTTTTCGCGATGATGAAGGTCGTTGGTTGCATGGCGTGCGTGCCAAAGGACCTGGTATGACTGCTGCTCAAGGCGAAGCTTGGGGTATTCTTCTTAGTCTCCAGACTGCATGGGAGCTTGGTATTGAGAAGATTGAACTTGAATCTGACAATGCCACTATCATTCAAATTATCAATGATGGGCAGGATATGGCTATTCATGACATCCGTGTGTCTCAAATTAAGGAGTTGGCTTCTTGGAGTTGGGATGTCTCCTTTTCTCATATTCCTAGATCATGTAATAGGGCAGCGGACTTGCTTGTTAGAGGGTGTTTTCCTTCTGTTCTGATTGAGTACTTTACTCGACCCCCTGAGTGGGTTTCTGAGGTTATTCAGTCCGATAAAGTGGGCTTGTATCATGATATACTTTTGATGAAATGAATTGGCTAAGGCCCCCGATTTCCCGAAAAAATAGGGTTAAATAATCTTGTTAAATTTATATAATCATATAATTTTAACATATATACTGTTAACTACAACTATCCAACCTCGTCCTTTTGCTAACAATATCCCATCCCATCCCATTTTTTATCTTCCAAAAATACTTAGCCTTAGGTATCCCATATTTTGACTTTCGTTTCGTGTTGCCAGCCCAAAATGGATAAATTAGAAACAAATTACTACCTCCGTTCTCATTTAAGTGAGACATTTGCATAGTAATTATTATTCATTGAGTAACTTTGATCAATTTTTTTAACATAGTTGTATAAGAAAAAACATAGTCAATTGAAATCTTGTTAGATTCGTCTAATCACGTAGTTTTATAATATCAAATTTTTAATTACTTATATACAACTTGAGTTATTAACCTTTAAAAATGTGTCTTGGACGGCGTGAAATGCAGGAATTGTGCATTTAAAAGATAACAGAGGTAGTATGAGACATTAGGCCTTGTCCTCTTCGTCTGAAATAGGTTGTGTTCTGATCTAAATTTTATAAGATTTGATCTGATCTGATTTTGTTTGGTATGATCTGGTCTGGACTGTTCTGATCTGATTTGGTTTGGTATGATATTTTTATTCTACTTAAAATTTTTGTTTCTATAAAATAATAATAATATATTTAAAATAATTAAAAATTATTAAAAACCAAATTATTATTATTATTAAATTAAGTATAACAATTAATTCTAATTTATTAATTTTTATAATTAATTAATGGTCCTGTTTGGCAAATAAGCTAAACAAAATTAGTTTATTCTAGTCAATTTAAGATAAATTAGCTTATTTAGAAAGATAAAATAACTTAAAATAGTATTCAATTAGCTCTTTTTGAAACCGCTGCAAATAGCAGTATTTTTGGAATTAGCTTATTCCATGCAAAATATTTACCTCAAAACTGTTAAACAACTAATTTTAACTCATTTGTTACTCAAATTACTCACATAATCAGTTAACAATTAACAGCTAATTTCCAAACATGCCCAATGTATTATTTTTATAAGAATAAGCTAAATTGGGATATACTAAGGCCCTGTTTGGCAAATAAGCTAAATGAAATTAGCATATTCTAGTTAATTTAAGATAATTTAGCTGATTTTAAAAGACAAAATAACTTAAAATAGTGTCTAATCAGCTCTTTTTGAAACCGCTGCAAATAGCAGTATTTTGGAATTAACTTGTTCTAGGCAAAAAAATTACCTCAAAACTGTCAAACAACTAATTTTAACTAATTTATTACTCAAATTACCAACATAATCAGTTAACAGCTAACAACTAATTCCCAAAAAGGTCCTAAATAAATTACAAATAAAATATCACATTTCACAATATTAAAGAACATAGTTTTATTTTAAAAAAAATATACAATATTGAAAGTATTTATATTAGCCAAATATATTAAGAACGTGATTAGCATATTTAAATAATATATAAATTTTTATTTATTTTTTTGCTTTTTTATAAAAAAAAATACGTGTGATTATATAATTTATTAAAATGATCTGATCTGGTGTGGTCTGAATTGATCTGATCTAGTCTGGTCTAAATTGGTCTGGTCTGATATGATTTTAATATAAATAAGTAATAAGTCCTACGGAACAGGAGCTTAGTATCCCATATTTTTCCTATTAATAAAGCAAGTTCACACACGAGGGAAGGAAGGAATCTCTTTACCCAAGTTCTACTTGTTAAGAGCATGTCTGCGCCATCACCATGTTCAAATAAAATATTTTCTACAGCTTCTATATATATAATACTAGGATTTCGCAGACGCGCGCTACGCCGCGCAAAATTTGGATGACCTAAATTAGTATAATTTAATACCATTCAAGACAAGCACCACCTGAGATCATCCAAGGTGTTACTTAGATAGGAAAAACTACCACATTCGATCCATCTCTTTACACCATGTTGACGTAAAAGAACCCTAAGTTCAACAAATAAACACACATTTGTTTTTACTCAACCTAGTTAATCTAACAAAAGTTATCCCCAATGCATTGAAAGATAGAGCTTTGATGGCATTAAATACAATTTCAGCTGGATCAGAGCCTGCTTGACTCCTCACTCAATGCTACAAACAAGCTCGCATAAAAATGCTATGGCACACTCTTACAAATTTTCATTAATTAATTGATGGTCCATTGCATGTGTATCAAGATCTGATGAGAATGTAAGAAACAGAATCCATTGGACTGGAAAAGGGGCCAGACAAAAGACACATGACATGATGCTGTTAGTTTGGCCAATGTGTGTAATAAGGCAACTCTTTTGTGCATATAAGATAATATAAAGCGGAATGAATCAATGTCATTGCCCCACATATATTTCGAAAATTATTTGCCGACAGGGAATTATCTGTCCTTTCATTACTTGCGAAAACAATAATAGCCAAAAAATCATATCTATGAAGTCATGCAATATTACTGATTGTGAAAGCAGAAGTTGGGCAGAGTAAACAAACCGAGGCTCCCTCATCAAAGACGAATCTCACTCTCGTAGTCTGAAAGGAAAAAGAAGAAACCAAAATTTAGCCAAGATGTTCGTGCAAGACAACAAAGATGTGTTATGGAAAAGATCATCAACATTATTGTAAACTTCCCAAAACGGCTTTAAATGTGTTATGTTTATGCCAATTGTGATACCTGGACTAAAAGGAGCAACCCAAGAAAGCCAATGGGAACTGCTGCTACTAAATTATCCGCATAAACAAAACCACCCGGCATTCCTGATAAATTTCAGAGGTTGAAACCTTCGGTTCAGCCACCTTGATGATATTCTTATTGTGACCTCAAGATACAAAAGCTTCAAATTTTCAAACGATAATATATGAAATGCAAATCCCTAATTAAGCAAAGAAATCCAATACTTCCAAAACAATCCAATTGCTTCAAGATATCTCCAGAAATTAATCCATTCAATAAAAAGGACACTAACATAGCAATAAGTTGCAATCAAATAGGCAAAAAAGGTTGAAAAATATGAACCACAGAAGAAACAATTGTGCTGCTTCTCGAGTTGTATTTATTCGAGAAGATTTCCTGCACCCATGTATACAGTATGTTAATAAAAGCTCAAAATAGGATTGTCAATTCCATGAAGCAGATGCAGTCCACGCAGAATAGAGTCACATGCAAATCTGGAAAATATTACCAATTCTCCACCTAGTGGCCACTGTTGCTGATTAAAATGTATCTTACTATACAGCCGGGAAAAGGAATCAATCTCCTTATACGGTTAGTTTAAATAATAGTCAATTCACGAGATGATAGACTCAGATTCATTCAATGTAATTATCACCTCAGAGCTGCAACAAAAGGATGAGTTTACCACGATATAAACACAAGCATTAATTAACAATTGGCATTTGGCATGCTCTCAAGTACCCGAATTCAAGACCAAGGGAATAAATGTCAGAAGTATCATATAAGGAAAAAAACATTGGTCCACAGAGGGAATATTTAATTTTGGAGAGTCAAACAATAAAATGTAACATAGATGAATTGAGGAGAAAACCTTAACACCAAAGAGAACAGCAGTCTACAAATTGGTTTAGTTAAATATAGTGCTAGGGAGAGAAAACAATTGCTTGAAATTAGGAGAAATGAGAAGATACATGGAATAAGATGTTTTCTTGCTCCATTTTCTGATAGTGGCTTTAAGGGAGCTCAAATTTCAGCTATTAGAGAGCTCAAGTTCAAATAAATACGCAGAAGGAAAATTAGTAATAGAAGAATGAGAAATAGATAAATAGGTAAGATATCAACTGAGACACAACAGGAAACAAAGAAATGCAATGAAAGAAATTTACGAATATATTTGATGGTGTCCGATCTCGGTGAACTATCCAATTACTGCATAAAATTCTAAGAACACAAGAATTATAAATAATCCATCGTTTAGGACTCAAATTGCACACAAAGAATAAACAAACCTAGAAGCTATGATTTCAATCATTTATAAGCTGCTACTTTTCCTTTTCAAATCATAAATGAGAAAATTCAAGAAATGTTACAAAGATTAAGAACGACAAAACCTTAACCAATTATGGCATTTCTAGTCATCCAAAGACGCCTATGCCATACAAGCAACAGAATCCACAAGCATAAGCACCCAACATCTAGTCAAACACAATGTGACCTTCATTTATGTTCTATCTAATAATTATATAAACAAAATCGAGCCAAATCACACAACCAACATAAGTATATAACTACCTCGTTATAAATTAAATAATTAAAGTATGTTTTCAATAAAATTCTTCAATATAACGACATAGGCAACGAAAACATGTCGCCGCCTCCCACAGCCGGTTTTGAGGCATGGCAAATTCATGTTGAACATTCAAAATATTCAAGTGCATACTCGGGCATTGAAGGGATTTCCAACAAGGCAATGGCATCAAGCGATTCAGCAGACATGAGACCAGAAAATTTTCTTCTCAATAGAATCTGTCATAAATCAAAATGTCCACATGATATTATGTGCAAAATGAATTACCCCACAATAAACATTGTTCATGTTTGCTTCTTCAAACTCACCATTTCGAATTAGCACCCAAGAATTCATTGAAATCAACCCAACTGATTCACAATTCAAAATTCAAGATTCAAACTTATGTTTATTCAACAACACCAAAATCATCCAATTCTACCCAAAACCAAAATCAACACTTCAAATTCAATTCTAACAATTTCAGCAAATACTCAAAGCATGGAATCAACCAACACCCAGCCTGCCCAACAATTGTTAAATCAAACCCCCAACACATCTTACCGAACCTAACCGAAGCTAGCAAACCCAATTGAACATGTGGTCAATAAATTCCAACAGATTATGGAATAATTAGCAATCAAAAATTCATTTAACAAAAGAATTCAAAGAAACCCATTTCCAAAATGTAAATTTGAAACACAGGAAAAAAAAAGAAAAAAAAAACAAAAAAAAAAACAAAAAACAAAAAACAAAAAACAAAAAAACAAAAAACAAAACCACAATTGAATACAAAATGCTCTACCACCGCACAACCACCGCCAGCCGCCATCTCCACTTTCCGCCCACGCATAGCTCCACGCCATGGACAGAGGCGGAGGGCGTGGCTCCTTCCGTCGCCGGTTCGGCGGTGACCCAGCGGCTACCAGCAGCCGGCGGGACAAAGAAGAAGAAAGGGGGAAATGGGGGAAGAAGAGAAAAACTGACAGTTGCAAAGCTATTGACGGCCCTGGCGCAGGAGATGGAGGGCGCCGAAGGTGTGACCGAAAGCAGGGATGGCAGAAAGCGGTGGCGGACCGCAAAAATTTAGAAACGCGAGAACAAGACAATCGGGAGGATTTTGAATTCGGAAGGTTATGGAGGAGTGGGGACGGAAGGAGGCGATAGAAAAGCAAAGAATTTCGAGAGAGAAAATAATTGAGAGAGAGAGAGGGATTCCAAACAAAACAGCACAAGCCCACCTACCTGCTTCACCTGCCGTCCTCCGAGTTGAACAGTAAAGTTGAATTGGGAGGAAGTGGAAGAGAAGGCGCAGAGCGATGAAAATGGAGTAGGGTTAGAGAGGCTGTCGAAAACAGAAAGGACAAAATAAGGGTAAAATAGGACTTTCAAGTCGACATTTACTGTTGCTCGCAACAGAAACCCCGTCTAATAGATATATATATATATATATACTAATCATACATGTAATATTTTAAAAAGTATTGTCGGAAGATGTAATTTTAGATCTTAGTCTAAAGCATTCCTGGAAATTAGGAAAGCATTGAAAACAAAGAAATTGTGGAGTGTGCACCACGTATATATAGAAGAAAGTAGACAAAATAAGATGGATGGAGGGAATGCATATTTGATGTAATAAGTTTTTTGGGTTGGAAGCAATACATAAATATTTTAAGTATATTAAACTTTAAATAAAGGTAATGAAGAATTAATTATGTGGATATTATGCATGTAAACAAAACATGTGAATGTCTAGTGTTCAACATCCATGTTCATGCCTTGATCATAAGGTTAGACATGTGAAAGTCTTGAAATGTATATGCCTTGATTATGAGGTTAGTAAATAGTGAGAGGATAAAAAAGTTTATAAATAGCCTATGTAATGTATTGAGAAGTTAAGTTAGAAAAATTTTATGCAAGCTTAATACTTGTTTCATCTCATGCCATAATTGTTACACTTTATGCATTTTATTATCCCACCTTTAAACTTCCTTTCTTTCACCATTTAATCCCAATTTTCATTACAATACTTCCACTATAAACACAAGCTAATAAGCCATATACCATTTTATTGTACACATACATAAATAAATATAGTTATTTCTATAACACGTTATCAGCACGAGGAGACTCTGTCCAGATTATCATTTGAGGTATAATCTCTTATTTCTAAACTTTCAATAAGATTATGGCTAACCTTGCAAAGCAGGAATTTGCTCCCTTAACCGTTGAAGGAAGCAATTATATGTCCTGGGCCTGAGATGTAAAAATGCATATTACTTCAATGGGTCTGGAAGATACTATTGCTGAAGGCAAAAATCCCAGCCATCAAAATCAGGCAAAAGCCATGATTTTCTTGTGCCATCATATCGAAGAGGCACTTAAAATGGAGTACGTGACTGTGGAATCCCCACTGGCATTGTGGGAAAAGCTGAAAGAAAGATATGATAATCTTAAAAAGACGGTGCTTCCAAAAGCCCTTGATGACTGGACAAACCTGAGACTTCAGGATTTTAAAACAGTCCGGGAATATAATTCCGCTGTGTTCAAAATTACGGCCCAATTGCAATTATGTGGGCAAAAGATATCTGAAGCAGAAATGCTTGAAAAAACGTATTCTACGTTTCATGCTAAAAACACAGTATTGAGTGAGACATACCGTCAAAAAGGTTTTCAGAGATATTCTGATCTTATCACCTGCTTATTATTGGCTGAACAAAACAGCCTATTGTTGTTGAGAAATCATGAATCTAGGCCCGCAGGTGCAAAACCGTTCCCTGAGGTGAACGCAGCTCAATCATCGAAATATGTGCGTGATCGTGGGCACTTTAAAAATCAAAATGATGATCGTGGCCAAAATCGGTATCACAATCGAGGCAGAGGTGAATCATCTCGTCAAAATAATTATCGAAATAAGCCTCGATTTGAGCAAAATCGCAGATATGATACCAGAAGGCCTTACAAACCACAACAAAGAAATTATGCAAGAAAGCATAAACAAAATGATGAAATTTGTGATCGTTGTGGAATTAAAGGCCATGTGGCTCAAACATGCCACACAGCTAAACACTTAGCTGAACTGTATCAGGCCTCGAAACGAAAAGAAAGATCAGGTGTTGAAGCACACCATAATGCCCACGATGATACTTATGATGATATATTAAATGATAATATCACGCACCTGGAAGCTGATGATTTTATTGAGCCAGATACTGTTACTAAATAATATATAGCTATATATATTTTACTTGTCTTTTATAATCCCTGTTTAATATAAATAATGATATCTTGTACTTCCCTTTTATTATCCATGTATAATATAAATATGCTTTTGCATTAATAATATTTATATTGCTGATGTTTAATAACATTCTTATATTCTTGTAAAGAAATGGATGCTGGAAATTCAAAAGTCGGAGATGATATCTGCCTCATTGACAGTGCAACAACGCATAGCATTTTGAAAAGCAAAAGCTATTTCTCCAATTTAAAATTGGAAAAGACCGCAGTGAAAACTATAAGCGGTAATGCAAAATGCATTGAAGGCTCCGGTAGAGCTGTTATATTTCTCCCTGAAGGGACAAAAATGGCAATTGAAAATGCCTTGTTCTCACGCAAAGCTCGAAGAAATTTACTGAGCTTCAATGATATTCGAAAAAATGGATATCACATTGAAACTTCAAAAGAGGCAGATCACGAGTATCTTTTGATAACTCGAATTGAAAATGGCAAAAAAATTTGTGAATGAAAAATTGCCATGTTACTCCTCTGGCTTATACTATACAAAAATATGTGCCGCAGAAATACATAACCTAGTAGGCTTGAAAGCTACTAGTGAATTTATTACCTGGCACGATAGACTTGGGCATCCTGGCAGTATAATGCTGAGGCGAATTATTGAAAATTCAAATGGCCATACATTGAAAAGGCAAATGATATTGAACCCAAATGAGTTCAATTGTGCAGCCTGTTCACAAGGGAAATTGATAACCAGACCATCTCCAGTAAAAGTGGGAATTGAATCCCCTACATTCCTAGAAAGAATTCAAGGCGATATATGTGGACCTATTGATCCACCGTGTGGACCTTTCAAGTACCTTATGGTATTAATTGATGCGTCATCACGCTGGTCACACGTTTGTTTATTATCAACTCGCAATTTGGCATTCGCAAGATTACTTGCACAAATTATAAAATTGCGAGCACAGTTTCCAGATCATCCGATAAAGAAAATACGCCTTGATAATGCTGGAGAATATACATCACATGCATTTGATGATTTCTGCATGTCGATTGGAATTACTGTTGAACATCCTGTGCCTCATGTGCACACGCAAAATGGTCTGGCAGAATCATTTATTAAGCGATTGCAATTAATTGCAAGACCCTTGTTAATGAAATCAAAACTCCCTGTTTCTGCTTGGGGACATGCTATATTGCATGCAGCCGCACTTGTGAAAATAAGGCCGACAAGCTATCATAGCTACTCCCCTACACAAATTGTGTTTGGAAAGGAGCCCAATATATCCCACTTGCGAATTTTTGGGTGTGCGGTTTATGTACCGATTGCGCCACCACAACGCACCAAAATGGGACCTCAAAGAAGGTTGGGCATATATGTCGGGTATGAATCACCCTCGATTATTAAATATCTTGAGCCAAAAACGGGTGATTTATTTACTGCAAGATTTGCAGACTGTCACTTTGATGAAACTCAATTCCCGACATTAGGGGGAGGAAATGATCAACTGAAAAAGGAAATATCTTGGCAAAGTCCATTTGATTTCCTTGATCCTCGTACAAGGCAATGCGAACTTGAAGTTCAAAGAATTGTGCATTTGCAGGGAATTGCAAATCAATTACCCGATGCTTTTAATGATGCTGCTAAAGTCACAAAATCATATATAAATGATGCAGCAAATGCACCAGCCAATATAAATGTCCCAGAAGGGCAAATTCCAAGTGCAAATGAACCTACTGCACGCCTGAAGCGTGGTAGGCCTTTGGGTTCCAAGGATAAAAATCCACGAAAGAAGAAAATTATCCATATGGGTGATAAATCAATCACAGATGATTCAACCCCCGAAAAGGTTGAACCTGAAAATATTCACCCAGAAGAAAATGAAGTTATTGAAACTTCTTTCAATTATATCAATACTGGGAAATGTTGGAACCGAAAAGAAACAAACGTTGATAATGCCTTTGCATACAACGTTGCACTCGATGTAATGGAAAATAACGAGGATCCTGAACCAAGATCAGTTGAAGAATGTCGGAAAAGAAATGATTGGCCAAAATGGAAAGATGCGATTCAGTCTGAACTAGATTCACTGAATAAACGAAAAGTATTCGGCCCTATTGTCCAAACACCAAAAAATGTGAAGCCTGTTGGCTACAGATGGGTGTTTGTGAGAAAAAGAAATGAAAATAATGAAATTGCCAAATATAAGGCAAGGCTTGTAGCCCAAGGTTTTTCACAACGACCGGGAATTGATTTTGAGGAAACATATTCCCCAGTTATGGATGGAATAACATTCAGGTATCTAATGAGTCTAGCAGTACGAGAAAATCTCGAAATGAGGCTGATGGATGTTGTTACTGCATATTTATATGGCTCATTGGAAAATGATATTTATATGAAAATACCTGAAGGGTTTAAATTACCTGAGTCTTGCAACTCAAAACCCAGAGAAAATTATTCCATCAAACTGCAAAAATCGTTGTATGGGCTCAAGCAATCTGGCCGAATGTGGTACAACCGCCTCAGTGAAAGTTTGATAAAGGAATGCTATACAAATGACCCGATCAGCCCTTGTGTATTTATAAAGAAAAATGGGTCAGAATTTGTGATCGTCGCAGTCTATGTTGACGATTTAAATCTAATTGGAACTCCTGAAGAGTTGAAAAAGGCGGTCGAATATCTGAAAAAGGAGTTTGAAATCAAAGATTTCGGGAAAACGAAATTTTGCCTTGGCCTACAAATTGAGCATTTGGAAATGGGCATATTTGTTCATCAATCAGCTTATACCCAAAAGGTATTAAAGCAATTTCGAATGGATTATGCTCATCCGCTAAATAATCCAATGGTCGTTCGGACACTTGATCCTGCAAAGGATCCATTTAGGCCAAAAGAAGATAATGAAGAGCAACTTGGCCCAGAAATCCCATATTTAAGCGCAATTGGTGCGTTAATGTATCTTGCAAACAGCACGCGACCTGATATCGCGTTTGCAGTCAATCTACTCGCAAGATTCAGCTCTTGCCCTACTCAACGACATTGGAAAGGCATAAAGCATGTTTTTCGCTATCTCCAAGGAACAATTGATCTTGGATTATTTTACCCAAAAGACTCTCGACATGAGTTAATTGGCTATGCCGATGCAGGTTATTTATCAGACCCACACAAAGCCAAATCTCAAACAGGCTATATCTTCACGTGTGGTGGAACTGCTATCTCTTGGAGGTCAATGAAGCAGACTCTAACTGCTACTTCTTCTAATCATGCCGAAATATTAGCAATCCATGAAGCAAGTCGAGAATGTGTTTGGTTGAGGTCAATGACTCAACATATATTGAAGAGTTGTGGTTTAATCATTGAACCACAAATGCCCCCAACAATTTTATTTGAAGATAATTCGGCTTGTGTAGCCCAGTTGAAAGGGGGTTATATCAAAGGAGATAGAACGAAGCATATTTCACCAAAATTCTTCTACACTCATGATCTTCAAAAGAATGGTGAAGTCGATGTGCAACAAATTCGATCAGAAAATAATTTAGCGGATCTATTTACCAAGGCATTGCCGACTGCAACATTCGAGAAGCTCGTGAAGAAAATTGGAATGCGGCGGCTTCGAGATTTAAAATGATGTCCAAATCAGGGGGAGCATCTGATACAAGAATACTGTACTCTTTTTCCTTCACTTGGATTTTTTCCCACTGGGTTTTTTCCAAGTAAGGTTTTAACGAGGCATATTCTTCGTATTGACGACATTCAAGGGGGAGTATTATGCATGTAAACAAAACATGTGAATGTCTAGTGTTCAACATCCATGTTCATGCCTTGATCATAAGGTTAGACATGTGAAAGTCTTGAAATGTATATGCCTTGATTATGAGGTTAGTAAATAGTGAGAGGATAAAAAAGTTTATAAATAGCCTATGTAATGTATTGAGAAGTTAAGTTAGAAAAATTTTATGCAAGCTTAATACTTGTTTCATCTCATGCCATAATTGTTACACTTTATGCATTTTATTATCCCACCTTTAAACTTCCTTTCTTTCACCATTTAATCCCAATTTTCATTACAATACTTCCACTATAAACACAAGCTAATAAGCCATATACCATTTTATTGTACACATACATAAATAAATATAGTTATTTCTATAACAGTGGAAATATTATAGAAAACAGTGGAAAAAAGTGTTGGTCCAACTAGAGCAAGCCGATTAGGCCCTGTTCATGGGCCTGGATAGCACTGGGCTGTTATCCTTTTACTGCAAGAGCGGGAAGTCATCCCTGCTCTGTGAAGCCAGCCCAGCGTTAGGATCGCTTGGACCGGGCAACAGCCCAGTATGATACACTACAAGGCCCAACCTTCTGGGCCAGCCCAATTTCCCAACACTTTATTGCCCCCACTTGGGTTATAAGCTATCGCTACTTAGCTCGGCATTAAGCATTGCTCTGCACGTGATATATTAAACGGTTTATTGATGGCTCTAATTCCGATGTGGGATTTACGTTTAATTAATAGTAATTAATTTAATAATAATACTGAGGCAAACTGATTTTTGAGTTTCGCGCTACATATTTGTCGTCAACATATTTCCCTGTCCGATGGCTGGATTTGGAATACGTTACACTTTTTCCTTTCGAGGGCCACCCTCTGAATCATCGTCGATCTCCCAAGATTGAATCAATGTATACCGTTTATCTGACCCATTCTCACCCCAAAAGCCAAAAGCCACTTTTTCCCGACTATTAAGGTTCAATCGTCGCACATATTTGGTACATGTTCTCAATTTGCTGGTCGCTTCTCCACTTGCGCTTTTATAATTGAATTGCTCTTATATGGTTACTGTTACATAAACGTTTGATGAATATTATTGTAAAATCCCGTGTGCGGAAAATTGAGAAAGTTCTTTGCTTTGGTTTATTGGATTTGGGAATTGCGAATTGAGTTCGTTTGGGGATAAAGTTCGGAGCATTGGAGCCAGTTTTGGTTCATATAAGATTGGTTTGGGAGTATGTTTTTTTTTTTTTTTCCTGGATTGGATTGTGCTTGTAATTGAGGTATGCTGTAGTATTTCTTGTATTTCCTATTGTTATACTGGTAACGAACGGGGTTTCACATTGTATTCTTCCTCCATTTGTTTATTTATTATGAAAATTAATTGTGCTAAGTGAATCAGAGCCATGTGTAAGTAATATCCTTAATGCTTTAAATTCTAAAATGCTGAAAAGTCTCTTGCTGTGGGTCAGTAGCTGTCATTATTGACTCAGATGCACCCACAGCATCCCTTCACTTTTGGATTTCAAACTTGTTTAGCTATTTATGGGGCTTGTTGTTGATGGTGTGGCATTCCCTAATTTTCCACCCCATTCCCATTCTTGATGAGGCTCTTTTAAATGTGTTTTGTCTACTATTGCTTGTTGATGTTGATCACTTGGTTTAGTTGTCACTGTATCCATATGAAGCACATTTTGTAATGAAATGAAAGAGAAGTCAAAAATCTAGTTCGGTTTTTAGTTTTTTGGGAGCTTAGAAAAGGTCTCTAAGTACAGACCATTGCCTGTATAGGAATTTTCTTTTATTGAAGAATAAGGATGCCGAGTGAAGCTGGTCTAGATATAACATATTGTGAATGAATCAACCAAAAATCAAGCGCAAGGTCGGGAATTATGAGATTGGCAGGACAATTGGTGAGGGTACATTTGCAAAAGTGAAATTTGCTAGAAATTTCAAGACGGGGCAGCCTGTGGCTATCAAGATTCTTGACAAGGAGAAGCTCCTTAAGCACAAAATGGCTGAACAGGTTACTCCTTACTTCTAGGTTTTATAGGCCCCCAAATGTTCCATGTTTCATATTTATTAGTCTAATGTTGGATTCTGCAGATTAAGCGGGAGATCTCAACAATGAAATTGGTAAAACATCCAAGCGTTGTTCGATTGTATGAGGTATGCTATTCTCTTTTTACTCGGATGCACAAGTTTTTCCCTTGTGACAGTGAATTTGCTTTTGAACTTCAGTTGAGCACTGTTTGTGATTTCATTCCCATATTGATTTTATATGAGCACCGTGTTTATTTTAACGCATTATGATTGTTTCCATAATTCCATGGCTTCATTATTGAGGGAAAAAATAGGTCCCTTTTATTGAGTATTTCTTGTCACATTTTTCTTAGGTTTAGAGATTGCCTAATGATCTAGCCTGCTTTCAGGTGATGGCAAGCAGAACTAAGATATTTATTGTTTTGGAATTTGTCACTGGTGGAGAGCTCTTTGACAAAATTGTAAGAAAAAGAACTTGTTCCATGTCAAATACTTGATATTTTACCTTTCTTATGAAACATGCAATAGAAACACGTGTTTCTAGTACATACGGTATTCTGTAGTCTATACACTGTCATTCAGTATTTAGGTGTAAATTTGTACGTGAGATATTTGTCTAGACTCTAAACTGTTTCGCACGTTGAAGCTAAACCATGGAAGGATGCAAGAAGATGAGGCGAGAAAATACTTTCATCAACTTATCAATGCTGTGGATTATTGTCATAGTAGGGGTGTCTATCACAGAGATCTAAAGGTAACAGTTGGGATCTTGAGTATTTTGTCAACTTTGCTGGCTTAAGTCTTAACATATGTTTATTCAATGGTTCAGCCAGAAAACTTACTCTTAGATGCTGCTGGAAACCTAAAAGTTTCTGATTTTGGATTAAGTGCGCTATCACAACAAGTCCGGGTATATTAGATTCTCGAGTTATGAATTAAGAAATTAAATAGAACTTAAGATGAAATTTACTTGGCAGGGCGATGGTTTGCTGCATACAGCCTGTGGAACTCCAAATTATGTTGCTCCTGAGGTATTTTTTCTAAAATTACTCAAGTTTATTCTCTTCAACCAAGTTCCTCTTTCTTGTACGCCCAAGTTCATCTTGATTAACGTCTGCATAGGTCCTCAATGATCAAGGCTATGATGGGGCAATTGCGGACTTGTGGTCATGTGGGGTAATACTTTTTGTATTACTTGCTGGTTACTTGCCATTTGATGATGATAATATGATCAACTTGTATAAGAAGGTGCACATTTTGCAAGTCTTTTTACCTGGTTTCCCAGTTACCTTGCCCATCACTGAAGTCGCTCCAACAATTCTTATGTATTTATTGTCCAGATATCTTTTGGTGAATTCACCTGCCCTCCTTGGCTCTCCTTTGATGCAATGAAGTTCATTGCACGGATCTTGGAGCCAAATCCTCTTAAGGTAAGGAAATGATTCAAACTGAACAACTTCAAAGTTCAAACCATATCATCGATAATTATAATCTGAAAGATGGCTCTGTGTTTATGCAGCGCATTACAATCCCTGAAATTTTGAAGGATAAGTGGTTTAAGAAAGATTACAAACCATCCGTGTTTGATGAGAAAGAAGGCGCAAATCTGGATGATGTGGAAGCTGTTTTTAAGGATTCTGAGGTGAGCTTATGGTGACAAACGCTTTGAGTTCATTCAAGTCCTGCAAAGAGCTCATGGATGTTTTTCTTTGTAGGTACCTCGTGGGACAGAGAGAAAGGAAGAACAGCCAACTGCAATGAATGCTTTTGAGCTAATTTCCATGTCGAAAGGACTCAATCTTGAGAACCTATTTGGCCTAGAACAGGTCCAAACTTATTCTTATTATTATTACTATTTCCCTTGTGCACTTTCAGCAACAACTAATTTGACTGGCAGACTAAGCATGTATTGACACAAACTGGTACATGTTTGCTTCAACAGGGATACAAGAAGGAAACGAGGTTCTCGTCTAAATGCACAGCCAATGAGATAGTTAAAAAGATTGAACAAGCTGCAAAACCCCTCGGTTTTGATGTTCACAAAACGAACTACAAGGTAATTAATTCTCACCTAGTCCAATGCAGCTACAATTAGGGAATAACTGCGATCTTGCAGTGAAAATATGGGATGGATTGACCTTTACAGTGCGTTCTTCATTTCAATTTTTTTCCAGATGAGGCTGGAAAACTCAAAAGCAGGAAGAAAGGGCAATCTCAACGTTTCCACCGAGGTCGGTAAATTATTGTAAACGGTACTTCCACCATTTAAAGCCACAATGCATTCTTGCAACAAATGAAATTTTATAAAAAAAAATCCTGATTTCATGCGAGCCATATTATCCTGTTAAAATCAGGTTTTCCAAATCGCCCCTTCTTTGCATGTGGTCGAGGTTAGAAAGGCAAAGGAAGATACATTGGAGTTCAACAAGGTACAACTCTTTATAGTTAGTGCACACTTGCAAGAACATACTTTGCATTGTGCAAGAAACACTCATATTCTTTTTTGGTGGCATTATTGTCTGTCTGTGTGCAGTTCTATAAGAAGCTTTCGAATAGCCTCGAGGATGTTGTTTGGAAAACGGAAGAAGAAATGCATGCAGGGAATGAAGAACCTGCAGCAATGAAATAGTACTAGCATTTACTTGCAGTTTGTTGTCTTGATGTAAATTTTATTGCTCCCATCATTATTATTCTTTTCTTTTTTATTTATTTTTGGTGCCATCATATGGTTTTGTTGCAGTGACAGTTGAGTGGCATAGTTTCCGCGGCAATTTGTGTAATTTTCTCTTTTGGTCTTCACGTGTAATTAATTGTAAAGAAGGATTGTTGAATAGAAGTATATATAATATACTAGTAGTAAATTTCAGAAACTGGTGTTTCTAGAATGCCGGCCGGTATGACTTTAATTTTGTCTGGATGGATGTGGTAATAAACGTACATGGAGATGGAGATGAAACAAATTCCCCTCTTAGCTGTTGGATGAACATTTTTTCCTTTAATTGCTTTTGACTTTTACTTATTTCTTTTTAAAAATAATTTTAAGTCTTCAAACAAGTACTCCCTCCGTCCCATTAAAAGTGACCACTTTCTTTTGGGCACGAGAATTTAGGTTGTGGTGTTTAGTAGTTAAAGTAGTATGAGTAAATTCGACTAATCAATCCATCTAATTTATAATGGTTACATTTGACTTTTAAACATATTTATTAATTAACTTTGACTTAATGTTATCGTAATGATGTAAAAAGGGAAAAATAGTCAAGTGTGGTCTTGTTGGAATCGTCTAATCGTATAGGTTTAGAATATATATTTTATATAATTTTTATTTATACTCATTTTGAGATATTAATGGTTAAACATATATAGGGACTTTGTGCAGAAAGTACAATTGTCATTATTGTGAGGTTTTTAATCATGCTTATGTTAATCTAATTTGCTTAAAAGGGAAAGTGGTCACTTTTAATGGGACACCCCAAAAAGAAATAGTGGCCACTTTTAATGGGACGGATGGAGTACAATAAAATAAACATTTGGCATATGCATTTATGTGACTGCCCTTTGTAAAAACAATTTTTTTTAAAAAGAACAATGAGGTTTTCTATTTTAAGGAGAAGTCGAAAAGGGAAGGGGTTAGTGTGCAGGTGGCTGCACACATGTGCAGCCACCATATGTGTGATGTGGGAGTTGTGTTGTGTGATGTATGAAATGATGTATTTTGTGAGTTGGGAAACATGTGTTGTGTGATGCCAAAAATGTGATGCTCAGTGAAGTATTTTGTGATGCTGAGATGTTTTTTTTATGATGTGTGCACCTAAAGGCTCTTGAAGGGAATTGTATCGTAACCGGATTGGTCGAAAAGTACGTAGAAAAGAATAAGATCCAAACAAGAATAATTAACGTAATAAAAAATAGGGATAAAAGTGATAAATATATAACTTTTGTATTAAAATGTATGAAATGAAATGATATCTATTTCGAATTAGAGAAAGTATATCGATAATTTTGCAACAAGACAATTTATTGAACTATATATTTAGTAATTATGCCACATGCATGGACTCATCATAGTCAAATTATCTATCTCTAAATTATAATGATCATATTCACATATCTGTATATGTAAGTGGAGTTTTACAAATAAATCAAAAAAAAAGTTATAAGTGAGTCTCTCTCTCTCTCTCTCTCTCTCTAATAGTTTGAATTTTTAAGTAAATGAATTAATAATTATTGACGTGGTATTAGAGACATAAGTGTTCAAATTTCTACAAGTTTATGCATTATCCCCTCCTCGTGTCAGACTGCCAGTTCTGTTGAAGCCTATTTCTCTCATGTCCTCAAACATAAGTTATGAGTGAAATTTCTGTTGCAAAACTTCCTTCAATTAGGCGAACCTTTGTGAATCTTGTAGTATGTTTGTTGGTAACTAAAGTGTTGTCAGGGGAGAAGCTTTTCTAATGCCAAGTTAGTTAATTGATTTCTGGAAGGGATATTTCATATTTAGAAGCTGGAGTACTTTTTGTATTGATGTATTCAAATTCCAAATTGAGCTGAGTTGTTTGTATGGATTTGGAATAATGGAGTTTGGAGCATTCTTAGTTCTTACAACAAATGAAATTGAAATAAAATGGATAAAATTAATTTACTAGAGCTTGTTTGTGATTGTGGACAAATTGAAGCAGACTCACATGCCATGTTTTTCTTTTTGTCAATGTTGTAGACTTCTTCTCATCCAAATCTGGTTGCTGCTGATTGATTTCTGTTTATAAAGTTGTTTTGTCCTTATATCTTATAGTACTATACAATTACTTAATTAAAGATGTTGGCTAGAATTTATGCAACACACTAAATTAGACTTTCGTGGCGTTTGAAGTCTACTTTTTAGTTCGATTATTATTACCATTATTAGTATTTTTTTTTTAATGAAGATTCGGGAGCGAATTTTGGCATCAAAGTAGTTCCTTCCTACTCTCAATCATAGTTGCTGAAGTTCAAATCATAATTTTACCCACTAAATCAAACGCTAATTACTACTAAACCAAGTCTGATTAGACTCAGGTTTAATCCTCTAGCAAGTATTAAGATTGTAATCTGTATTTTTTTAGTATCCATTTCACAAGTTCTCATTGTATCCATTGAGTCCATCACGCACCCATAGGAGTATATTGTACTACTAAAGTTCATTTATAGTATTTTAATTTCATTACATAAAATCATTTCTTCCCGACAGGAAAATAGTACTGCAAATTTTTATACAAACTCATTTAGTCTCCATTTGTTTGGTCGTATCGGCAACTCTTGGGGTTTTAGACTTTAGTCAGCCTTTTTTCGATATTTTCGGTATTAGAGTCCTCCTGTGAAATTGCAGAATTGCTTGACAAGTTGCATCAAAAACCGAACCAGGACAGGACCACCCATTTGTAATATTATGCCATACCAAGTGCCAACATTATCTCTACTGTCATTGTATGAAGCAAACATGAAATGTGTCCATATTGCAATAAAAACAAACGACGACAATGACAACAGCAGCAACATGGGTTATACATTACAATGAAATAAAAGATACAGATACAAAGTCACAATCAGGTGTTCTTTGCCCCCAACACCAGAAAAAAACAATCAGAGCAGTAACATACAATGAAATGCAACAGACCAAGAAAAAAAAAAAGAAAAAAAAAGAAATTGCAAATCAGATCAAGGCAGCTTCAAAAAATGCCTAACTGACACAACAACCAAATCAAGGGATCATTAAAAAAAAAATTAAAATTAAAATGATTACAGATAATACACTAAAAAATGGTTATGGCTACAATTTAATAGAAGTGTATGGTCTGGTTCATGTAGGCTTATCAAGTTCCTGTTGCACTTCTGTCATCAGGCCCACCAAGCATTATCTGTTCAACCACAATTATGGAACCTCTTCAGACTCTTTGCAAATTCAAATTATTAATGGCATATACAGAGAAGAGATAAATGCTACATTAATGGATATTAATGAAGTTGATCACTGATATTTCATCTATGGAATTAATTGAAAAAAAAGGTGTGCTTTTTATAAAAGCAGTGCCAATATGAGTGTGAACTTATCATGAATTAATTATGTAACTAAAGAGGTAGTTAAAATGCCCTGATCTCTTTAAGTTGGTGATATGCAATCATACGTCGAATGCTATGCAAGAATTAGACTACTTACATTGCAGTCGAATGCAAACCTTCTTGCCAGCATGATGGCTGCATTTCTTTCTCTCTCAGATTCAAAAGCCAATATGAATGTTTCTCCGACCTTTGCTTGCCAGAACACGGCCTGAGCTGCTGCATTTCCACCGCCTCGAATCCCACATAGCTGACAAAAATGGAAACATCAATTTGATTGACTGTAAATTTCAATTGGTGTAATTTTTTTTGAGAAATTAATGGAGAAACAGGTACCTGCATGAAATTGGAATAGTATTCTTTGGTGAGCAATGTCTTCCCTTTGCGTAATTTTATTCTCATTTTTCCCACGTGCAGAATGTGGATGGACTGCGATGGATGGTCGGTTCCATTTGTTTGTAAAACAACAACCTGTGCAGCAATTTTTTCATCATAAGCAATGATTTAAAATCAAGCACGTCGAAACCCAAATTAGTGCATTACTGAGGGAAGTTAACGTACGGTGAATTCAGTGTCGTGCCTTCGTACCAATGCCTCGACATAGTTCCCTAATCCGGCAGCTGCAAGGCAGAGCAGATTGGATATTAATTTTAGAGAGGGAAAATGGGATATAGTTTAAAAAATTCAGCATACCAGGGTCAATGGGCGCAGAGGTGACCACGGTTGTTGTTTGCTCGCCAGTTTGAATATCAGCTTGCAGGGTTCGCCCAACGTCAAAGGGCTCTGGGGCGTACACGGACTTTGTGGCCCCTGTTGTCGCATAAATCCAATTACTCAAAATCATAAATTTAAAAATTTTACTTAATGATGTCATAATACTTGGCTCGTGGTCAAATACCAGATATTAGCTCTCTTTTGCCATCCTCGGATGTTGAGCGGTACCACTGAATAGTGCAGTCTGATAAATCCAGAGCACTATCAGAGCATTGATATAGTCGAAGGTATGAACCCAATTGCACCGGACCATCAATATCGTATAGATGGGAAAGACTGTTGCCCCCCTTCTTGCTGATTGACAACTGAAGAAAAATGAAAGAAAATTAGAGATGCGAAGAATAATGTACATGGCAACTTTGCTTAAATACTGTCATTCTAACAGGCAAATGGAAATTAATAAGTATTTTGAACTTCATCAAATGAATTTCATCGCTTAAAGTCATCTCTATCATAAAACCTATGTCTGATTCAGAATATTACCCAAAAAAAATGAGATTTGATAATTTTAGAACATAAGAAGCAAAACTAGTGTGAAACAAGGAATGCACCTCTTTCTGTAACCGTAGAGAATGCTTTGACTTTTCTGCAAGTTGAATCCTTAATGCACAAAGTTCATGTTCCATGTCCATGACCTGCATTCACATATCTCAGGATGAATAGGAGCCATAAAAGACAATAGTTGCAAGAGAAGATTCTTTTGTAATAAAGGAAGTGTAAAATGCAAAATGGAATTGTTCAATGTGGCCAACTACAAGCTTCGAACAAAAGTAAGTCACAATTTGACTAAATGCCACTGTACAATAAATCAGGCAGTAGGCCTTACCCGACTGGGCTGATGCAGCATTTTGATTCGTCTAGCCTCTTGAACCTCCTTCATCAGCTCATCCAAATCCTGATTATTAAAAAACAACACTGACTGTTATATATGGAAGTTTCTTGTCACCCCATAAGGTTTCAGAGTGCAAAACCAAGACAAAGTTACTTGTATATTTCTTTATAAATCTTAGTGAAGATTTTTAATATGACCTGCTTGCCAGAAGCTCTTGACATTTGCTCGTGTTCTCGGAGAGCCTCTTCCACTCTCTGTACTGCTGCCCTTGCATTCTCAATTTCAGCTCGTGCAAAAGCTCGTTCTTCATCGACAAGTTTTTTGGCATCTTCTGAAGCCTGTTTTCCGAGGAGAATGGTAAAAGGAAGATATGAAATGATGCATAATAAGCATTATCCCCTACCATAAACTTAGCTAGAAATTTACAGGTATTGAACAAACCATCAAATGCAAGCATCATGGATGCTATGAAACATTTATTACATTAGCATAAAAACTTTAAAAATTAAATTTACTTTTCCGTAAGCAACAAGAAAAAGAAACCGAATAACAACAGCAGAAATTTAACCTGCTTCAGAAAAGTGGCAAGCCGTTTCACTTCAGCCTTCTCGAGAATTAGCTCTCCTTCTCTCTGTGTCAGTTGAACTGCTAAAGCTTCAACCTAGAAATATTATAGCATTGACAAATGAGAATAATTCGTCATCAGAAAATGGATAATAATAACTCGAACATTAACTTATTAAAGCAATAAATGCAAATATCCATCAATATACATTGACCTTCAGTCTCATGCTATAATTTCAATATAGGGGAGTGTTATATTTTTGAGTGATCCAATAACGAGTAGTCGAGAAGATTAGAAATAACCATAGCAATTGCGTCCTCCACATCATTTTTGTTTTTGTTCGTCACTCGCCCTCTTAATGCTTCAAGCGCATCTCTGAGTTTCTTCAGAAGAACATGCTTCTCCAATGAAGCCGCCTCTTTGAGCTTTGCCTGAAACCAAATGTAAACTCAGCGCTAACTAAACAGAGGTAGCTCAAAATTCCTAGACATGACCGTCAATTCCTACCAATCTAACAACATAAGTTAAGATGCATAATGTACTCAACTACAAGAATGTGAGAGCAAATTTTATGAGAGCGGACCTCGTCAGATAGCTTTGCAGCCGCAGCCAATCCCTTCTCGAATTTGTTAGCAAGATCGCGCACAGAGACGCGTTGCTGTTGCTCAAGCATCAATGCAGTTTCGCGCGCAACCATTTCTTTTGCAGACAACATGGTTGCATCTGCTTTGACCTCCACAATCTCATTGTTGACACCAATTTTATACCTTGGGAATCGACTCGAGGCAAAAACCACATCAGCTGACACTGGCGAGACAGCATCCTTTTGCATAGTATAGCTAAAACCACGCCCCAACCTCGTCATATTGCAATTCCCCTAAAACATTTGTTGAGAATAAACTATCGTAAATACAACTATCTCCAGAGTACCAATTCTACCAATGATGCAGTAAAAAATTCATCCCAAAAAGCCAATGGACAAATAAGTTCTAAAGGGGGTACAAAATTATCGCTTGTTTACAAACATCTTCGCTAAATTTAAGGACTAAAGTGAAAAAGAGAAATGCTTAAACTGCAGGCAACATCAAATCGAATCCAATCAATTCAATAATGTCCCTTTCGTTCTCCAAATCAAATTGCTTTCTTGGAGACTGGAGTCTAGATTAGCCTAAATATCAAACACGTTAAGCGATAATGTGAAAAAAAGAAAAAAAAGATTTCCGAGAAACGAATTTCAACAGCAAGCAAGAATCCCAATTTCCTCCCAATAATCAACAGCATTTCCGAGCAGTTGCAATCCCGTCTTAAATTTAATTATTATGCACAATAAATCTGAAAAGCAACAATCAACTCAAACCCGCAACCACAGGATGTTAAGAAAGAAAAAAACAGCAAAAATTAAGTGCAAAAAAGAACAATAAAAACCCTGAAAACAAAAGGAAAAAGGAATTAGCAGCAGAAATTGAAGCAGAGGAGGAGTGACTGACAGATCATACAAGCGGGATCAGGTGGGCAGACGAAAAAATGGAGAAAGAACGAGAAGCAGGAAGAGGGTTTGAAGGTAGAGAGAGGAAAGAGGAGGGGTAGGGGTGGGGGAAGAGAAGAGAAGGGGGTAAAGAGTTTGGTTGGGTTGGTATGCTTTTGGAAAGGAAAGAAAAAGGCAAAGGGAGTCCACAACAAGAAGCAGTACAGAAGAGAGTCAGGATCAAGAAGGGTTCAAGTGCAAAAACAGTGACACATAAGTAATACACAGAATAAAACCTTAGAACACTACTCAATAGTATTATTTCCATATGTACAGTCAGTAGTTGTCGTATACTACTATAATACTCCTACAATAAGATGTGTGGTTGGGTGGGTGTGTGTCATAATGAGCATCAAACTGAAACTTTGTGCCCTACCATGGTCCTTTGATGGGTTTCTGCCATTTTCTTCTGGGCTCCATTTTTTTAATCCATATTCTTTTTCTTCTTAACATTACAAGATGCAGCAGTGTTGACTGTTGCCTTCTCATCCAAAGAAAAGTGTTGACTGTTGCCTTGTGTTCATTCATTTGAAAATTTTAGCAAGTACTTCCTCCATTTCTTTTTAATTATTGTAACACTTTTATTTTTTTAGATGTTTCATAATAAATGTTACACATATATAGAATGCTTTTAAAGATATAAAATTTTCACTAAAACACTTTCGTTCCTTATATTAAATCACGTGTCATTTCCTTATGTTACACTTACTTTTAAACAGATGGAGTATTAATAGTTCAGTTAATTTTTTCTAATAAGACGACCAGTAGACCCTAGTGATGTGCAATGAGGAAGAACTAGGAATATTGGATACTTGAAGACATCTTCAACATTATCATTGCAGATCATCCATTGTGTAGGTATTCAATTGATAGGCTAAGCTGGATGAGGGAAGGGAACGGACAGTTTATTACAAGATCTTGCTGGAAACGCAATACAGGAGGGGGGATGGAAGAAGACAGGTGGATATGGCGAGGTTTATAGAAAATCAGATATCTGATTAAGGTAAAAATACTGGTATGGAAATTGTTGCAGGACGCCCTACCAGTTCGAGAAGTTCTGGCCAACAGACACTGTATACAGGTATCAAATGCCTCTTGTCCTTGTTGTGGGAGGGAAATAGAATCGGTAGATCATTTAATTTGTAGATGTGAAATGGTTAGTTCACTTTGGTACCATGGGGTGGCATGGTTTGGGGTTGATTGGGTTATTCCAGACAAGGTAAATAACTTGCTGGCTTGGTGGTTTGGTTTTGATCCTAAGTAAGGGCGGAGGGCAGTGTGGTTATTGACAGGCTTGACCATTATTTGGACGGTGCGGAAGATGAGAAACAAGGTAGTTTTTAAGGGGCAACATTTTAATTGCAAGGTAGCGGCAGAAGTTATAAAATGGAGAGTTGGAATTTGGTGGAAAGCAGAGGTGAATAATATTGACGTAAATTGGTACGCATGGAGACTAATTTTCCAAGGGGAATGGTACTGACGAGAAAAATGGTACCAAAGGTGCCTCGACAAGGGCTGGTATGGGTACGCCCAGAGAAATGATGGTGGAAAGTTAATACGGACGGATCTTCATTGGGGAACTCCGGCCCGACAGGGATTTGAGGTGTCATAAGGGACGGAGAAGGAAAAGTGATCTCATTTTATCGGATAAAATAAGGGTGTACGGACTCGACTAAAGCTAAACTGACAGCGGTTAAAAGAGTATGTAAGACAATTGTTCGAGACCAAGGCTTTCCGCTCCAAAAATTAGTTTTCAAATGTGATTCATATAATGTTGTTAGTTGGCTTAAAGAGCAGATGTCAGTACCCTAACGATTCCACAACTTAATGGCTTCAATACTGGTTTTGAGGTTTGCTGGAATGGTGAGAAGGCAACACATATTGAGGGAAAGAAACGACCTCACAGACCATTGGGCTAAGTTAGGCGCTGTGGGAGAAGGCAGAATCGAAGAGTGGTATTAAAGGGGAAGCTTGTAGGGAAGCTTTGTATGTATTGTTGATCGGCTGTGTGTTGTTTGACTATTGTATGCTTCTTGTTCTATGCCTTGATAGTAATTGTGAGAAGGTCGATAGGCTTAGCAGATCATGTGTTGTATTAGAATCGTATGAGGATTTCTCAAGGAATAAAATGACTGTTCCCTCAAAAAACAAAAAAAAAAAAAGGCATCCAATAATTATGGTATCGTATTACCTGTATCGCCAAGGAGAGGAATTGAATCTTTTTTTTTTCCTAGAAATTAAAAAGAATCAACCCTAATATTCAGCGTGCAAAATAGGGATTGTTTGGATGATAGTAGGAACAAGAAGGGCAAACAATGAGGTAGGGCTACTATTCTATTCAGCATTTGGTTGGTTATACGTACAGCTTAATTAATCCATCAAATGCCTAGAGCGGCTAGACTTGTTTATTGGGTACGTACGGTGGTTATGTATGTGCTTTTTGATGATGGTTGTTGATTGATTCCAACTAGGGGTGGGCAAAATATTCGAACCGATTCGTTGAACCGCTGAATCGAACCGAAATCGAACCGAATTTCCGGTTAACCGAGGACCCCGGAGCAAATACAAATATCAAATTTCAGTATTCGTCCGGTTCAAATACAAATACAAATACTTTAATTTTTTCCCCCGGTTAACCGAACCGAACTGAATATATTTATTTTATTTTAAAGTTTATATATATTGTAAATATTATTGATATTTGATGGTATAAAATTATATAGATAATATATATCATTATTTATTTAAGTATATAATAACACAAATATAAAAAACTAAATAGCTAATTATCAAAATATATCATCATAATTAATAAGTCTATATTGATTTTTGTCTTTCAGACTACCCTATTATTAAAATATACCTCTACACTAAGATTTGTTACATATACTAACATATTTTGATTACACTGAAAAGAACCATTTGATTCTATAGTTATATATATATTTTTTTTCTGAGTGTAATAACCTCGTCCGACCCTCTTAAAATGTATAATCATGTTTTCATTTCTTAAATCTTTGAGTTTCGTAGATTTTTAAATATTCGAACCGAATCGTTTAACCGCTATATCTAATCGAAACCGAACCCCCGGTTAACCGAGGACTCCGGTTACAAATACAAATACTGAAATGAAGTATTTGTCCGGTTCAAATACAAATACAAATACCTGAAAAATTCAGGTTAACCGAACCGTGCTCACCCCTAATTCCAACTCATTAGGTACTTACTAGGTAGGGTGTATTTCATCAATTTTATTTTATTTTTTTAAAGTTTTTTAAAATAGTCATAGTCTCATAGACTCATAGTCAATCGTGAAATGAATTCTATGCCCCCAATAAAAAAATATATATATATATATATAAAAAATCGTGAAATGAATTACTTCAATTAGCTATAGGTAATAGGTTGATGCAATTTGTAATAGCTAGGTTTCACTTACTATTCCAACAAAGATTCTTCAATTTCAGTAATATACTGTACTAGTCAATTTTGGACTTTTGGTTGTGACCATCTCGTGAGGGACTGATTTGATAAATAATTGACTTTGAATTTAATAAATTAAATTATTTTGGGTAAATTTCAAACAAATACATTTGCATAATAAACATTATTTACTGAATAACTTTGATTCGACTTTATAATATAGTTACATAAGATAAAATATAGTTAAGTAAGATATTTTTTTTAGGCAAAGATAACCTTTATTCCAAAGGACAAAATTAGTTTGTACTAATACAATGCTGCAGCAAAATACCAATATAACACACAAAACGACACATACAGCTTCTTGATACACCTACCTAATCTTCAGGCCATTCGCAAAACAAGCCAAGATTATCATTTCCATTAAAGCCAAGTCTCAATCAACTCACCCCCTGTTGCTCGTTGCACTTCTTCACCCAAAAATCAGCAGCAGCCTCAGTTAATACCATTCCTCTATCTCGATATGGTACACATTCTGGAACTTTAAAATCCAGTACATACTGCGTTCAATATCAATCGTTGGATTACTTCAATGATCAATGGTTGATATTAATTTTAGGGGTTAAATGGTAATTTTATAAAATATATTTAAATATAAATTTCAATACTGTCAGATTTTTTTTCTTGGGAATTTCAAACACTGAGTTCCTTTCCCGTCTACCTAAATTTTGAGTTGGGTGGAAGAGAACAATCGTCGGAATTGTGTGGTCATTATGTTTTAAGCTTCTAGACATTCTATTTGGAATATATAGACATTTTGTTTTGATATATGGGCTCATCTTGATTGATGTATTTTGACATTCTAAGCTTCTTGACATTCTGTTTGAGTAATTTTGACATTCTGTTTGAAATACATACACATTATGTTTTGATACATGGACTCATTCTGTTTAATATATTTTGACATTCTGTTTTAAGCTTCTTGACATTCTTTTTAAGATATATAGACATTCTATTCTGAAATATGACTCATTCTGTTTAATATATTTTGATATTATGTTTTAAGCTTCTTGACATTCTGTTTGAGTTATTTTGACATTCTGTTTGAGATATATAGACATTCTGTTTTTAGATATGAACTCATTTTATTTGATATATTTTGACATTCTATTTTAAACTTGTGGACATTCTGTTTGAGATATATAAACATTCTGTTTTGAGATATGAACTTGTTGACCCAATAAAAGTGAGTCCCACTGAATAAAAGTATTAAAGTGAGCCTATTAAAGTGAGCCTCAACGTGAGTTATCAAAGTGAGCCTTTTGAGGTGAGCCTATTAAAGTGAGCCTATTAAAGTGAGCCTCAACGTGAGTTATTAAAGTGAGCCTATTGAAGTGAGAAGTGAACTATTAAAGTGAGCCTATTGGAGTGAGCCTATCAAGTGAACCTTTTGAGGTGAGCCTATTAAAGTGAGCCTATTATTGAAGTGAGGCTATTGAAGTGAACCTATTTAAGTGAGCATAGGATTATCTAAGTCAAGATTCAAGTGTGCGACACAATCATAAACCAAGTGGCGGCCAAGGGGTGCCGTACGGCGGCCGGGGAGCTCCTGGTGGCGGCCGAGAAACCTTTGGTGGAGGCCAAGGCACGACGAATGGAGGCCATCAAAAGTGAGCAAGACACAAACCTGGGAGGCCATCAAAAGTGGCGGCGCCCCGTTTCTCGTATTATGTAGGCCCAGGAGTTACGAAGAGAATGGAAGGGAGGTTTATGTGGAGAACCAGCGTGGAGACAGGTGTCTGACGGTTGAAGATCTCTGCCAGCAGGAGAGACGGCGTGACGACAGGTGTCCTAGGAGAGGTTGTGGGTATCTGACGGTTGAATTTTTCTGCCTATAAAAGCCAAAGGGATGTTCATTTGGAAAGCCCCTTCGACTCCACAGAGAAAAATTCATTTTCTGCAGTTTATTTTCTTTCTGCAAGTTTTATTCTGTTGTTTTCATTCTGCAATTTTACCGCTTTGTTTACGTTCCTGTAATCCTTCCTGTAATCTCTTCAAAGTTATAAATCAAAAGAGGTCTCTAAACCTCTACACATTTTACGCTCAACAAATTGGCACGCCCAGTGGGACCGAAGTTAAAGCCATATCCGCTTCAAAGAAGTGTATGCGTCTAAGGTCTGGACGTTTGGTAAGTGATTTAACGCAGAAATTCGAAGAAATGTCTCTGCAAGAAAAGACACCTATTAGAACGTCGTCTGAGGATGCAATTGAGACGACGAGTACTGCCCAGCCACAACAGGGGATAATGCAGACCCCCACATTGACGGAACAAATGCGGCTCTCGATAACAGAATCGATGGCCGAGTTCATGCCTATACTCACGAGGCATCTTATGGACGTTTTGCGGCCTGCTATGGCCGATCAGATTGACCGAGGCTTCAATGCTCTGCGGACTCAACATGAAGCAACTGCTCCTGCAACCGCCCTTGTAAACGGCGTTTACACGCCGATATGTTCAGGGCCGTCAGGCGGCCAACTACGGGCTTGGGGAACAGCACCCAGTCAGCCACCACTACCTGATGTAGGAGGTTTGCCTAGTCCGTTCGTGAATCCATACCAGACAGCCTACGCCTATACCCCAGCGGCTCCTATGGCGCCGAATCTTGGATATACAGCGCCTCCAATGCCGATTTATGCAGCACCAGGGTGTTTAATGGCCACCAGTGTATCGCCAGGCTGTACAGCGGTCTCTGGGGCCACTGTTATGCCACCACGACAAGCGGCACCTAATGTGCCGAATGTTCCTGGTGTACCCTACATGGCGACGCAGACTTGGGGACAGGCGCCCCAACCTTGGGGGCAGACGCCACCGCAAGGGGGGCAGACGCCGCAACCAGTCGCTGTGGCTCCTCTTACACCCCCAGTGGCGATGCCACCTGCGCAGGCGCCAGTAGTGTCGCCCGAGTTGCTGGCAGACATGATGCAGCAGCACTTCGGGATTCAACTGAGGCCGATGGAGCGGCCAACATACCGCAAGCCGTACCCTGATTGGGTTGATAGCGTGCAACCATACCCACGAGGCTTTAAGATGCCTGAATTCTCCACATTCTCAGGGGATGAAGGTAAGTCCACCGTGGAGCATGTGGGCAGGTTCACTGCACAGTGTGGGGAGGCAGCATCGAACGACTGGTTGAAGTTGAGGCTCTTTAGCTCATCCCTCACCGGTCCTGCTTTCGCATGGTATGCGTCTTTGCGGCCTAATTCTGTCCAGAATTGGACTGATTTGGAGCAAGCCTTTCATGAAAGATTCTATACACCCCTGTCCCAGGTTAGTCTCGCAGATTTAACTAATGCAAGGCAATATGCCGATGAGACGGCAAGTGCCTTCATTAATAGGTTACAACGACTTAAGGGCCGATGTACTATGGCAATCCCTGAGAGGGAAATAGCCAACATAGCAGTATCCAATATGTTGCCTAGACTAAAAGAACATTTAATTGTGCATGATGCAAGTAATCTTGCCCAACTGGCCGAAAGAGCGGCCCGTTTGGAAAAATTCCTGGAGGAACAGGAAGAGAAGCGTCTTCCTTTACAAGGGACTCATTTCAATAAAGTGAAATCGGGTAAAGAGGAAGACGTCCCAATAGTGGTGGCTTCTACATTGATCCTTGGTAGAAACAACCCTGGATAGTGACCCTAGAGCGTGATTGACAGCGGCCTTGGAGGCCGAGTAGTTGGTGGCTGAGTAGTGGCGGCATAACGAAAGGCTCAAGGATGGCGGTCCGGGCTCTTCCAAGGGCGGCTGGCAAGGCTCGGATGGCGGCTGGGTAGGACTTCCTTAATGGCGGCTGGAGGATATGGGTTAAGCCTATATTGAACGCGTAAATTCGCCTTAGAAAGTCCTAATCAGACGAATTACGCGAGGGGGGCATCTGTTGACCCAATAAAAGTGAGTCCCACTGAATAAAAGTATTAAAGTGAGCCTATTAAAGTGAGCCTCAACGTGAGTTATCAAAGTGAGCCTTTTGAGGTGAGCCTATTAAAGTGAGCCTATTAAAGTGAGCCTCAACGTGAGTTATTAAAGTGAGCCTATTGAAGTGAGAAGTGAACTATTAAAGTGAGCCTATTGGAGTGAGCCTATCAAGTGAACCTTTTGAGGTGAGCCTATTAAAGTGAGCCTATTATTGAAGTGAGGCTATTGAAGTGAACCTATTTAAGTGAGCATAGGATTATCTAAGTCAAGATTCAAGTGTGCGACACAATCATAAACCAAGTGGCGGCCAAGGGGTGCCGTACGGCGGCCGGGGAGCTCCTGGTGGCGGCCGAGAAACCTTTGGTGGAGGCCAAGGCACGACGAATGGAGGCCATCAAAAGTGAGCAAGACACAAACCTGGGAGGCCATCAAAAGTGGCGGCGCCCCGTTTCTCGTATTATGTAGGCCCAGGAGTTACGAAGAGAATGGAAGGGAGGTTTATGTGGAGAACCAGCGTGGAGACAGGTGTCTGACGGTTGAAGATCTCTGCCAGCAGGAGAGACGGCGTGACGACAGGTGTCCTAGGAGAGGTTGTGGGTATCTGACGGTTGAATTTTTCTGCCTATAAAAGCCAAAGGGATGTTCATTTGGAAAGCCCCTTCGACTCCACAGAGAAAAATTCATTTTCTGCAGTTTATTTTCTTTCTGCAAGTTTTATTCTGTTGTTTTCATTCTGCAATTTTACCGCTTTGTTTACGTTCCTGTAATCCTTCCTGTAATCTCTTCAAAGTTATAAATCAAAAGAGGTCTCTAAACCTCTACACATTTTACGCTCAACAGAACTCAATCTATTTGATATATTTTGACATTCTATTTTATGCTTCTGCACATTCTATTTGAGCTATTCAAACATACTATTTGAGATACTTGATATTTTGTTTTAAGCATTTTGGACATTTTGAATCGATTTGAACTTTGGCGAATATAAGGGGAAAACATGAAACTATATTCATTACTTCCTACTTCTGTTTTTGTTAAAACGATTCAGCTTCTTCTTGGAAATGAAAAAATGTAGTCTCAGCTCATGATGATGTGAATTAAATACATCTTAAAAGTCTATAAAAAGAACAAAAATATAAAATGATATGAATAAAATATTAGAATAAATTAATAAGATATATCAAATTACATAATTATCCTTGCCACATCTACACCATTGATTCAATAAAAAAGAAGATCTAAGGGCCAAAATCATTTCCAGTATCTACTGGCCAACATAGGAACTCAATCGCCTCTATCTGGCCTCCACTGTATAGTATACATTCCAGGCTCTTCTCAATTGGAGTGGCAATAGAATCCTCATGTACTCATGTGTCACCGTGACCGTCCTCTAAACTGTTTCAACATCACTTCTCCCCTACAAAAAGCTCATAACCAATGTATCAAAATAATTCAAAGGGCAAGGGGAGGGTGGAGGAACCATCAGTAAAAGATATAGAGCGAGATATCGACTAGGGATAAGGGAGAGACTCAACAGCAAAACTACCATAAAAAAGGACCGGCAGTGAGTAATGCAGTAAGGCACTAGATCAGAGGATGTCCTACCCATACCATTCAAACTACAACCCAAAACGCTCTTACCTCACTTTCAATATTGACTTGCAATTTCTATACTCCCCTCAACTATCAATGAACCCATAGCACCCAAAACTGAATTGTATATCTGATATTTTTCTTTTTCTTTTTCTTTATATTATTTTTTATTTATTTATTTTTTTCTTTTTTTTCTTTTTTTTTCTTTTTTCTTTTTTCCTTCATGATACATTCTGTTTTACATCTTCAATCGGCATATCTCCTCTTGTTGATATGATGCTGCACTTCCCAGACAAAATATAAACTGCCATGTCCAAAATGAAAAAGGTTCTCTAATAACCGATCTAAGTAAGATGTTGTTAAATTGATCTAATCACATAGTTTTATAATATTGAAGTTTTATAATTTTTTCTTTAATAAATTTTGAGATATTTTTCTTTAAAAATGTGTATTGGATTGTGTAAAATTCTTAAATATTAGTTTTATTTTTAGATTACGGGGAGTATTTTATAGTTATTTCTTGAAAATTTAATTACTAGATCATTAATTTTATTCAGTGCAATGCCCCATGAACAAAATCTAAAGAAGAGGCCCACTTGGTGAGTAGCCCCTCAGTTGGGTTGGGTGTGCCTAATAAATAATCACTGATCTTTTTTAGTTATCTTTTTTAGTTATCTTTTTATATATTAAAAATTGTTTCAAAATAGTTGTCATGTGTAAATAATTATATTTAGTTATGATATATTTTTACTATATTACCATTTATTTTATACAGTATAAATGGTAGTATTTCTTGATATTTATTATAAAATAGTTTAGTTGAAGGGTAAAAATAGAAATTTATGAATTAATTAATGCAAATTCTGATTATTAAAGTTGAGCTCAAATAGACAATTATTTAAGAATGGAATGAGTAGTAAATTACTCCATTTAATACATTTAATAAATTTGGGTGGGTATTGGGGTAAGGTGGAGTAATAACCAAAGCTTAAAAAATTAGTACTCCATCCGTATCTAAATAGTTGTCTCTTTCAGCTCAATTTTAATAACCAAATATGCATTAATTAACTCATAAATTTTTATTTTTACCCATCAACTAAACTATTTCGTATAAATATCAAGAAATAACAATTATGTATAATAAATGACAATATAGTAAAAATATAACATAACTAACTAAAACTACTTAAAAATGACAACTATTATGCAATACTTTTTCATCTCTATAAAAGACTACTATTTAGAGGGTGTTTGGATGTGCGTTTTAAAAAGTGTTGTAGCGTTTAGAAAATGGATAATCAGATAATTGCTGTAACAAAATGTGCTGTAGAAAATTAAGTGTTTGGATGAGTTTATGCTGTTTCAAATCGCAATAATCAGATAATCATTAAAAAGTGTTTGGATTTGCGTTTTTTCATTACCTCAAAAGACAATATGATAAAATCTATTTTTGACTAAACGCAATTTTCTTGCAGCATTAAAATGTCGCTGCAAGAAAATAGTGTTTTCATTCCCTCAAACGCAAATAATAGATTATTATAAGTTAGTACACAAACAGAATTAACTGATTATTTGCGTTTTGCAAACGCAATAATCAGATAATCTGTCTCAAAACGTAAAAACAAACACCCTCTTAGGAACGGAGAGAGTAAATTAAAAGGAAAGTAAAAAAAAAAAGACTATAGTCTATAGTACCCAAAAGAAAAGAGGAAAAAATAAATAATAATGTCGTCGCATGAATTTATATGGTGTGAGTAACTGGATCCATATATTACTAATTGATTGTAGGTATCAAGTATCAACCCACCACCTATGAATTTGTAGGGATATGTTTATAGGCTGATTCAGCTCAAGCTGAATGATAAGTCTAAATTATGTATGTGATACTTTTTGTATTGTGATTTTTATTATCATATTTTGAATTAAATGCTATGTGATTTTTATTACCATATTTTGGAAAGTGAATGCAACAAATATCACCTACTGCACTAAAACGTAGCACATATGTTGTGATTTTTGGAAAGTCAATCATTATTATTTTTTGATTAATTGCATATATTATTACTTCCAAACCGAGCAACCGTCCTCAGTTTTGGAAAATGAATGCAATAGAATCACTTATCACCTACTACACTAAAACGTAGCATATTCGGCATGTGCTGAAACTCTCCAATTCAGCCTATAAACCGTTCCCGAATTTTTATATGAAATCAAAGCATAGTGCCGTATTTAGGTGTCATTTCCTTCTTTTTTTCTTCTGGGACTTCTATTTCGCCTGATCGACCCTAAGACCAAGAATTTAGGTAAGATCATTCTCTTTTCCAATCTAGAGGCCCTAAGAAACACTCCATCCATTTTTTAAAAATTCTAACGTTTGTATAGTAAACACTATTCATTGAGTAATTTTGATTAGATTTTTTCACAGTTACAAAAGATAAAATATAGTCAAGTGAGATCTTGTTAGATTCGTCTAATCACGTAGTTTTATAATATTAAAGTTTTATAATTTTTATTTTATAAAATTTGAGATATTACTCGTTAAAAATGTGTATTGGATTGCGTGAAACAAGGAATGTTAAAATTTTTAAAAAACGGAGGAAGTATATTAGATCAGAATTAAATCTAAATAAATTCTAAAATGAAATTTTATAAATAAAAAAATTAAGCGACAATTGTGAGAGGAGGGATAACACAAGTATTAGCTAGGTTTTTCCCGAACCTTTAACTAAACGAAACGATTGTGAATGACAAATAACATTTTCAACCGTACTAGCTAGATTGTTTCTCGTCCTATAAACCAATAATTGAAATAGGAAATTTTTTTTAGGGAAAAACTAATACTCTTATATTTTCCACATTTTTTTTTCCGGGAAGCTACGAAAGCTTTGTTCATCCCCTGGTACACAAGACAATAATGTAATCCAATTGGAGATTATATTTTGTCACTTAGTTCGTCTATTTCATTCACGACATTCTTGTAGTGTTCATTTAAAAATTATAAATTTTTAAAATTGGAAAAATGAATAAAAAAATTAACTGTCAACTTTCATATATAAGGACATATATACAAAGTTATGCTAGAAAAACCACTAATGAATAATTATAGCAAGACATAAAAACTTGTAAATATTATGCATGTAAACAAAACATGTGAATGTCTAGTGTTCAACATCCATGTTCATGCCTTGATCATAAGGTTAGACATGTGAAAGTCTTGAAATGTATATGCCTTGATTATGAGGTTATTAAATAGTGAGAGGATAAAAAGTTTATAAATAGCCTATGTAATGTATTGAGAAGTTAAGTTAGAAAAATTTTATGCAAGCTTAATACTTGTTTCATTTCATAGCCATAATTATTACACTTTATCCATTTTATTATCCCACCTTTAAACTTCCTTTCTTTCACCATTTAATCCCAATTTCCATTACAATACTTCCACTATAAACACAAGCTAATAAGCCATATACCATTTTATTGTACACATACATAAATAAAGATAGTTATTTCTATAACACGTTATCAGCACGAGGAGACTCTGTCCAGATTATCGTTTGAGGTATAATATCTTATTTCTAAACTTTCAATAAGATTATGGCTAATCTTGCAAAGCAGGAATTTGCTCCCTTAACCGTTGAAGGAAGCAATTATATGTCCTGGGCCCGAGATGTAAAAATGCATCTTACTTCAATGGGTCTGGAAGATACTATTGCTGAAGGCAAAAATCCCAGCCATCAAAATCAGGCAAAAGCCATGATTTTCTTGTGCCATCATATCGAAGAGGCACTTAAAATGGAGTACGTGACTGTGGAATCCCCACTGGCATTGTGGGAAAAGCTGAAAGAAAGATATGATAATCTTAAAAAGACGGTGCTTCCAAAAGCCCTTGATGATTGGACACCTGAGACTTCAGGATTTTAAAACAGTCCGGGAATATAATTCCGCTGTGTTCAAAATTACGGCCCAATTGCAATTATGTGGGCAAAAGATATCTGAAGCAGAAATGCTTGAAAAAACGTATTCTACGTTTCATGCTAAAAACTCAGTATTGAGTGAGACATACCGTCAAAAAGGTTTTCAGAGATATTCTGATCTTGTCACCTGCTTATTATTGGCTGAACAAAACAGCCTATTGTTGTTGAGAAATCATGAATCTAGGCCCGCAGGTGCAAAACCGTTCCCTGAGGTGAACGCGGCTCAATCATCGAAATATGTGCGTGATCGTGGGCACTTTAAAAATCAAAATGATGATCATGGCCAAAATCGGTATCACAATCGAGGCAGAGGTGAATCATCTCGTCAAAATAATTATCGAAATAAGCCTCGATTTGAGCAAAATCGCAGATATGATACCAGAAGGCCTTACAAACCACAACAAAGAAATTATGCAAGAAAGCATAAACAAAATGATGAAATTTGTGATCGTTGTGGAATTAAAGGTCATATGGCTCAAACATGCCACACAGCTAAACACTTAGCTGAACTGTATCAGGCCTCGAAACGAAAAGAAAGACCAGGTGTTGAAGCACACCATAATGCCCACGATGATACTTATGATGATATATTAAATGATAATATCACGCACCTGGAAGCTGATGATTTTGTTGAGCCAGATACTGTTACCAAATAATATATTATATAGCTATATATATATATATTGTACTTATCTTTTATAATTCCTGTTTAATATAAATAATGATATCTTGTATTTCCCTTTTATTATCCATGTATAATATAAATATGCTTTTGCATTAATAATATTTATATTGCTGATGTCTATTAACATTCTTATATTCTTGTAAAGAAATGGATGCTGGAAATTCAAAAGTCGGAGATGATATCTGCCTCATTGACAGTGCAACAACGCATAGCATTTTGAAAAGCAAAAGCTATTTCTCCAATTTAAAATTGGAAAAGACTGCAGTGAAAACTATAAGCGGTAATGCAAAATGCATTGAAGGCTCCGGTAGAGCTGTTATATTTCTCCCTGAAGGGACAAAAATGGCAATTGAAAATGCCTTGTTCTCACGCAAAGCTCGAAGAAATTTACTGAGCTTCAATGATATTCGAAAAAATGGATATCACATTGAAACTTCAAAAGAGGCAGATCACGAGTATCTTTTGATAACTCGAATTGAAAATGGCAAAAAATTTGTGAATGAAAAATTGCCATGTTGCTCCTCCGGCTTATACTATACAAAAATATGTGCCGCAGAAATACATAACCTAGTAGGCTTGAAAGCTACTAGTGAATTTATTACCTGGCACGATAGACTTGGGCATCCTGGCAGTGTAATGCTGAGGCGAATTATTGAAAATTCAAATGGCCATACATTGAAAAGGCAAATGATATTGAACCCAAATGAGTTCAATTGTGCAGCCTGTTCACAAGGGAAATTGATAACCAGACCATCTCCAGTAAAAGTGGGAATTGAATCCCCTACATTCCTAGAAAGAATTCAAGGCGATATATGTGGACCTATTGATCCACCGTGTGGACCTTTCAAGTACCTTATGGTATTAATTGATGCGTCATCACGCTGGTCACACGTTTGTTTATTATCAACTCGCAATTTGGCATTCGCAAGATTACTTGCACAAATTATAAAATTGCGAGCACAGTTTCCAGATCATCCGATAAAGAAAATACGCCTTGATAATGCTGGAGAATATACATCACATGCATTTGATGATTTCTGCATGTCGATTGGAATTACTGTTGAACATCCTGTGCCTCATGTGCACACGCAAAATGGTCTGGCAGAATCATTTATTAAGCGATTGCAATTAATTGCAAGACCCTTGTTAATGAAATCAAAACTCCCTGTTTCTGCTTGGGGACATGCTATATTGCATGCAGCCGCACTTGTGAAAATAAGGCCGACAAGCTATCATAGCTACTCCCCTACACAAATTGTGTTTGGAAAGGAGCCCAATATATCCCACTTGCGAATTTTTGGGTGTGCGGTTTATGTACCGATTGCGCCACCACAACGCACAAAAATGGGACCTCAAAGAAGGTTGGGCATATATGTCGGGTATGAATCACCCTCGATTATTAAATATCTTGAGCCAAAAACGGGTGATTTATTTACTGCAAGATTTGCAGACTGTCGTTTTGATGAAACTCAATTCCCGACATTAGGGGGAGGAAATGATCAACTAAAAAAGGAAATATCTTGGCAAAGTCCATTTGATTTCCTTGATCCTCGTACAAGGCAATGCGAACTTGAAGTTCAAAGAATTGTGCATTTGCAGGGAATTGCAAATCAATTACCCGATGCTTTTAATGATGCTGCTAAAGTCACAAAATCATATATAAATGATGCAGCAAATGCACCAGCCAATATAAATGTCCCAGAAGGACAAATTCCAAGTGCAAATGAACCTACTGCACGCCTGAAGCGTGGTAGGCCTTTGGGTTCCAAGGATAAAAATCCACGAAAGAAGAAAATTATCCATATGGGTGATAAATCAATCACAGATGATACTCCTGAAAATATTCACCCAGAAGAAAATGAAGTTATTGAAACTTCTTTCAATTATATCAATACTGGGAAATGTTGGAACCGAAAAGAAACAAACGTTGATAATGCCTTTGCATACAACGTTGCACTCGATGTAATGGAAAATAACGAGGATCCTGAACCAAGATCAGTTGAAGAATGTCGGAAAAGAAATGATTGGCCAAAATGGAAAGATGCGATTCAGTCTGAACTAGATTCACTGAATAAACGAAAAGTATTCGGCCCTATTGTCCAAACACCAAAAAATGTGAAGCCTGTTGGCTACAGATGGGTGTTTGTGAGAAAAAGAAATGAAAATAATGAAATTGCCAAATATAAGGCAAGGCTTGTAGCCCAAGGTTTTTCACAACGACCGGGAATTGATTTTGAGGAAACATATTCCCCAGTTATGGATGGAATAACATTCAGGTATCTAATGAGTCTAGCAGTACGAGAAAATCTCGAAATGAGGCTGATGGATGTTGTTACTGCATATTTATATGGCTCATTGGAAAATGATATTTATATGAAAATACCTGAAGGGTTTAAATTACCTGAGTCTTGCAACTCAAAACCCAGAGAAACTTATTCCATCAAACTGCAAAAATCGTTGTATGGGCTCAAGCAATCTGGCCGAATGTGGTACAACCGCCTCAGTGAAAGTTTGATAAAGGAATGCTATACAAATGACCCGATCAGCCCTTGTGTATTTATAAAGAAAAATGGGTCAGAATTTGTGATCGTCGCAGTCTATGTTGACGATTTAAATCTAATTGGAACTCCTGAAGAGTTGAAAAAGGCGGTCGAATATCTGAAAAAGGAGTTTGAAATCAAAGATTTCGGGAAAACGAAATTTTGCCTTGGCCTACAAATTGAGCATTTGGAAATGGGCATATTTGTTCATCAATCAGCTTATACCCAAAAGGTATTAAAGCAATTTCGAATGGATTATGCTCATCCGCTAAATAATCCAATGGTCGTTCGGGCACTTGATCCAGCAAAGGATCCATTTAGGCCAAAAGAAGATAATGAAGAGCAACTTGGCCCAGAAATCCCATATTTAAGCGCAATTGGTGCGTTAATGTATCTTGCAAACAGCACGCGACCTGATATCGCATTTGCAGTCAATCTACTCGCAAGATTCAGCTCTTGCCCTACTCAACGACATTGGAAAGGCATAAAGCATGTTTTTCGCTATCTCCAAGGAACAATTGATCTTGGGTTATTTTACCAAAAAGACTCTCGACATGAGTTAATTGGCTATGCCGATGCAGGTTATTTATCAGACCCACACAAAGCCAAATCTCAAACAGGCTATATCTTCACGTGTGGTGGAACTGCTATCTCTTGGAGGTCAATGAAGCAGACTCTAACTGCTACTTCTTCTAATCATGCCGAAATATTAGCAATCCATGAAGCAAGTCGAGAATGTGTTTGGTTGAGGTCAATGACTCAACATATATTGAAGAGTTGTGGTTTAATCATTGAACCACAAATGCCCCCAACAATTTTATTTGAAGATAATTCGGCTTGTGTAGCCCAGTTGAAAGGGGGTTATATCAAAGGAGATAGAACGAAGCATATTTCACCAAAATTCTTCTACACTCATGATCTTCAAAAGAATGGTGAAGTCGATGTGCAACAAATTCGATCAGAAAATAATTTAGCGGATCTATTTACCAAGGCATTGCCGACTGCAACATTCGAGAAGCTCGTGAAGAAAATTGGAATGCGGCGGCTTCGAGATTTAAAATGATGTCCAAATCAGGGGGAGCATCTGATACAAGAATACTGTACTCTTTTTCCTTCACTTGGATTTTTTCCCACTGGGTTTTTTCCAAGTAAGGTTTTAACGAGGCATATTCTTCGTATTGACGACATTCAAGGGGGAGTATTATGCATGTAAACAAAACATGTGAATGTCTAGTGTTCAACATCCATGTTCATGCCTTGATCATAAGGTTAGACATGTGAAAGTCTTGAAATGTATATGCCTTGATTATGAGGTTATTAAATAGTGAGAGGATAAAAAAGTTTATAAATAGCCTATGTAATGTATTGAGAAGTTAAGTTAGAAAAATTTTATACAAGCTTAATACTTGTTTCATTTCATAGCCATAATTATTACACTTTATCCATTTTATTATCCCACCTTTAAACTTCCTTTCTTTCACCATTTAATCCCAATTTCCATTACAATACTTCCACTATAAACACAAGCTAATAAGCCATATACCATTTTATTGTACACATACATAAATAAAGATAGTTATTTCTATAACAGTAAAACATTAAAAATAATTTTTAAAACATAGAAGCTTCAATTAGGATGCCTCCTACAAGAATATGAGCTAATCTTGTAGGTGACACTAGAATGAAATACAACATTCATGAATTATCTTGTATTATCTTCTCTAATCCTTAGACTCCTAGATAGGTCTAATTAGTATTCCATATTAGTTTAGGATTCTATAATAGGTAATGAATTGTCCTATAATGTTTGATAGGTAGTATAAATAGAGATGTAGTGGTCATTTGTAATTAGAGGTGTCGAAATGGGCCCGCGGACGAAACGGGCCGTCCCCGCGCGGCCCCCCGTGTTTTTGCGGGCTTGAACGGGGCGGGCACAAAATGTCTAGGCCCGACTGCTCCACACGCGGGCCGCGGGTTATGCGGACCAGCCAGCGGGTTATGCGGACCGGCCCGCGGGTTTTTTATTTAAATAATAGTATTATTTTTTTATTTGTAAGAAAAATTCGGATACTTTTTTTATATATATTAAAAATGAAATAACGAGATTTATAATTGGTATTTATGATTATAAATAAATAAGTGTGTATTTATTGACACAATTATTTACTTTAATGTGGGTTTGTTGAATTATTATTTAAAAGAATTTATGATTATTCCATTTTTAATACTAAAGGAGTATATTATATTTTGCAAGATATAATATATGTGACAAAAGTTTTATAATTAATGATTGAACTGATTAAAATTTTAGGTCTCACAAATGAAGTCTTTCCTAGAGTTGTATTAAGTAAGACTGTCTGAGCACAATTCATTAATTCTATATTTTATTAGGTAAGACTGTCTTGACATAATTCACTAAATTTTGTATTTTATTACGTAAGATTGTATGGGCATAATTCATTAATTTATATTTAAAAATATTAAAATTTATCTGCACACATAATTTTTAATAAATAGAATAATAAAGAATTTTAAACTTAAAAACTTGATACCCATAAAATTAATGAACATGGAAATATTAGAAGAGACAGATAATTTGTATTAAGATAATTCAATATGCAATCAATTCAATAATTTAAATATTTTGATGACATTATGCTAAACATTCATACTAAAGAATAATAAATTCAATCGATATACAATGTAAAAAAAACAATTGAAAGCCCGCCCCGCCGCGGGTTGGGCCCGTTGAGGCCCGCATCTAAACTGGTCTCTAAAAGTTGAGTCCACTCTGCATTTTTTACCTTGCAGGGCGGGCCAGCCCAACGGGCTAGGCCCGTTTTGACAGGTCTATTTGTAACCACCACAACACAATATCAAAATCACAACATCACCAAGAGTTATAATCATAATAAAAGTTTTTTCTTACTTCATACTTCATTTTTGAGAGAGAGTGCCACTATTACAGTGAGGATATCTAACACTTCCACACACACTTGGAAAAGAGTTCCGCTGCTAATACGTATTCTTCCCAACAATTGTAAAAATATTATTGATGGTATGGAATTATGGATTATTATTATTATTATTATTGATAAATCACAAACCCTTTCAAGTAAGAGTAAGACATATGCTAAACAAGCCCGAGCCCATTCACCATCCCCTCCCCAATAAATAAACGAAGAAATAGGTGACAGTACCCGCTCAGGTCCTAACAATAATCTTTTATGCCAGCCGCCAAAATTCCTTAACTTTTGTACCCGAAAAGGCATAAACACCCCTGGTTCGTGTGATGGTTCGTATACGAACCGGAATAAGAACGACGAACCATGGGATTAATTAATAAGGGTGATTAAGGAAGCCCGGTTCGTGGTTCAAGGAGTGGGCCGGACACGAACCCGTGCCGTTGAAGCACGATTCATGGGCGCCACGTGGCAATGAGTTCGTGTTTAGTCAGGTGACCACGAACCCTACGCCTACAGACCACGCACCATGCCCCAATACTTATTATTATTACTCATTAATTTTTATTATAAAATCAATTTAATCCAATCTATATTATTAGTAAAATTATATTTATTATTATTATTTTAATTAATATTCTTTAAATTACAATATTTATTTATAATTAATATTATGGAAATATAATTATTTCACTTTTCCGTTTACAAATATTATAAAATCTATTATAACAAAATAATAATAATAAGTTTTATGTATTATTAATATTACGTTATTGTTATTATTATTATTATTATTATTATTATTATTATTATTATTATTATTATTATTCTTTTACTATTTTTTGTAGAATAATTATTATAATGTATTTTTAGTTTTAATACTAAAAATATAATTATTAATATAAATATTAAAATTATTAATTATTATTATTAATTTAATAATAGTAAAAATTATTTTGACTATATTTATTACTTTCTCTTTTGTTATAATAATAAATATTTTTGATTAATAATTTTCTCTAATAATATTGTAACAAAGATAAAATAATTATAATTATGAAAGGATTATATTATCATTAATTAAAATACTAATAATAATATTATTTTTAATATTACTCTATTATTATTATTATTATCATTATTATTAATATACTATGAATATTAATAAATTATAATAAATATTAATAAGTATAATATTTAATAAATTATTTATAATAATTATTATTATATACTTGTCAATATTATTAATAATATTTATATAGTTCTAGTATATAAATAATTATTATTAATATACTTGTAGTAATTATTATATTAATAATTATTATTATTATAATAAAAATAATTATTATAATAAATGTTAAAAAAATTATACTTTCTCCGATCCTTTTTATTTAACACGGTAAGAGTTTTGTTACTGTTCATCGAGTAACTTTGATTTGACTTTTTAATACAATTATTTTCGAAGAAAAAATAGTCAAGTGAGATCTTTTTAGATTCGTCTAATCAATTTTTTTACACACAGACCAACTGCATGAAATCAACACTCTCTACAGCTTCTTTTAACGCTTGCTCGCTTTCGTTTGTGAGTAAATCGAACTGGGCTCTCTTATGAATCATCATCAGATGAACTATCACCATCACGGTCACCACAACCTACTCGTTGTTTATTCATTGCTTTTCCAGATGATTTGCCCCCAGGTGGATCTTTATCAAGGTAACTACGACGATGAGTTGATATTGCGATCAATCCGCTGCTATCCTTTTCCTCTGGCATCTCGCATTGTCCACTGAAAGGCGTCGTGTATGCCCAATTTTCAACTTGCCGCCACCCCATCCACCATCCCCTCCAGCTCTTTGAATCTGCAAGGCCATACTGAATGTCCCGAGAGGAGTAATATTTGGAATGTCACAATCATCACATTATTCCTGATGCAGTTATTGTGCTTCCAATGACGGTCGTTACCAATGCCGCCCATGCCAAATGTTGTATTTTTCAATACCTTCCATACCAATAGAAATTTTCACTGCCAACTTGGAACACTAATCTGCAGTTAAACATCCACAATATATAAGCCAATAGTCTGAATAATAATGATGATGATGATGATGATGATGATAATAATAATAATAATAATAATAATAATAATAATAATAATAATAATAATAATAATAATAATAATAATAATAATAATAATAATAATAACAATATTAGTATAGATTTGTTATGTAAGAAACTGTAAAATTACCTCTAGTGAATCATTGTTGGGAATTCATCCTAGTAGCTCAATTTAACTCCCTTCGTTGATTACTCTCTGCAGCCTTCTGCACCATATGCAACCGAAATTAATGGTGCTATCTACGGTGCTGGTGCTATGATGGGGACTGCAGAATTTTATCCTCTCGGAAAGCCGATTCTTCAAGCTCTGTGATGTAAGATTTGAGCTTGATGCATGCCCAGTGTTTAACCTGTCGCAACACGACCGTTGTGGGACAGGCTATACTTTTGCTACACGAAAGGAGTAATATTTGGAATTCACGATCACTACATTCATCCTGATGTAGTGATTGTGCTTCCAATTAGGGTCATTACCAATGCCGCCCATTCCAAATGCTTCCAAATGTTGTATCTCCAGCCACTGAAGTTGAACACCAAAACCCTGAATTGGTTAGAAACTTCTCCCCAACTTCTCAGGTTGTGGAAGTTGAAGATACATTACAGTTGGATGAGTCTTCTCAAATTGAAAGAGATTTGGAATTACAGAGCAGATGCATGGACATAGGGTCTTTAAATAGAGTTTCCCAAGATTCAGGTGCCCATATGTCTTCCATCTCCCTATCCCCAACGGTTAAAATGGTTTCTACGGGAGGTGGTTCGAAAACTATACCGCAGCCTCACTTTTTGAGGAGTAATACCACCCACCAAGGCTTGCCCCTCCGAATGTTCTACGGTCCTAGTGCACCCGCTTCCATTTTGACCCTTATGAAGTGGGAGGTGGTTCGAACCGTCGTCATTACCAATACCGCCCAGGCCAATGTTGTCGTTACAAACGTCGTCCATGTCCAAATGTTGTATTTGGGCAATACCTACAAGTAAACATTACAAAATAATATTAATAACGGCGATCAATATATTTTTGTAATATTAATGCTAATAATATGAATAGTAATAATAATAAAATTAATACGACTAATACCACTCTGGCCGCCTGAGTTGATATTGCGATCAAACCGCTGCTAGCTTTTTCCTCTGGCATCTCGCATTGTCCACTGAAAGGCGTCATGTAACTGAACCACTCAGCAGGTTACTTCATGATGTCAATGATGCAGTTCAATTTCCTCCACTTTCTGCATTTGTCACATTACACCCACTCATGGTCTGGTTTATATAGGGGATTTCCCTTTTTCAGGTGGATCTTTATGAAGGTAACTACGATGCTGAGTTTATATTGTGATCAATCCGCTGCTAGCATTTTCCCATGGCATCTTGCATTGTCCACTGAACCGCTCAATTTCCTTTGGAACGTCGTGTATGCCCAATTTTCAACTTGCCGCCACCCCATCCACCATCTTCGGCAGCTCTTTGTATTCATAGGCCATTTTCAACGTTTCGAAAGGAGTAATATTCGAAATGTGATGACCGCAACATTCACCCTGCTGCGGCGCTTGTGATTCCGAATGTGGCACTCTTACCTATACCTCCTATTCCCCTGAAGTGGAACTGTCAAATGTTGGTGTCCCAAGTGGCAAAATTTCCCCAATCTCCGAAATGAATTTCCCGACTTTCAACAATGACATACAGTTATCATAACAAACATTGTGCACAATATGATATTAGTAAGAGGCCAAATAATAATAATAATAATAACAGATAAGAAGACGCGCGTTAATTTTCTGTATCCAAAGGACATACTTATTTCTAGATGGACACCACGATAATGCTTGCCCCTCCGAGTGTGGCCATTCTGGACCTTTCACGGGGAAAATGCCGACTTTAATTTTTCCTTCATGTCACTCCGATTGTATTTTCCAATACCTCCCATACCAACTGAAATGGATCTACGAACTTGCAACAGTAACCTGTAGTTGAACATACATAATATATAAGCCAATAGTCTTATTAATAATAGTAAAAACTGTGAACGAATATATAAGACAATAACGATAATAATAATAATAATTTACTATAAGAATAGTAATTATTGTTGTACCAATTGCATTTCTTCTCCCTATGTTCAACCTCTCTCAGCCTCTCTTTTTTCCGGTTCAGACCTCCCACCAAGGCTTGCCCCTCCGAATGTTCTACGGTCCTGGTGCACCCGCTTCCATTTTGTCCCTTATGAAATGGGAGGTGGTTCGAACTGTCGTCATTACCAATGCCGCCCAGGCCAATGTTGTCGTTACGAACGTCGTCCATGTCCAAATATTGTATTTGGGCAATACCTACAAGTAAACATTACAAAATAATATTAATAACGGTGATCAATATATTTTTATAATATTAATGCTAATAATATGAATAGTAATAATAAAATTAATACGACTAATACCACCATCCTTCGGCCACTCTTTGTATTCACAGGCCATTCTAAATGTTCCGAAAGGAGTAATATTTGAAATGTGACGACCGCAATATTGACGTTGATGTTGTGATCGTGCTTACCGTTGACGCATGCCCTGTGTTCCACAACAGCGACATTCACCCTGCTGTGGCGCTTGTGATTCCGAATGAGGCACTCTTACCTATACCTCACATTCCCCTGAAGTGGAACTGCCAAATGTTGGTGTCCCAAGTGGCAAAATTTACCCAATCTCCGAAATGAATTTGCCGACTTTCAACAATGACCTACAGTAAAATAAGCAAACAATGTGCACAATATGATATTAACAAGCGGCCAAATAATAATAATAATAATAATAATAATAATAATAATAATAATAATAATAATAATAACAGTTAACCCTTCATCTAACAGTTAAGAAGACTCGCGCTAATTTTCTGTATCCAAAGGACATACTTAATTCTAGATGGACACCACGCTAATGCTTGCCCCTCCGAGTGTGGTCATTTTGGAATGTCACATTCATCCTGATGTAGTGATTGTGCTTCCAAAGATGGTCGTTACCAATGCCGCCCAGGCCAATGTTTTATTCCCCGCAAGGAAGTAGTTTGCACGATATCAGTATGGCCTGTAGTACCACAATGATAGGTTGTAAGGAAACAATGTGTAGGCGATATGGTGTTAATAATAAGACTTGAATACTGTTATTGAAAAATTACCTTTCGCGCATGCCATACTACAGTGGCTGATGCTTCAAGTCTTGTGCTTGAAGCATTGTGCTTCAAGCATGCCCAATGTTCCACCTCGAGAGGTTTGCAGATGATCTTTAAAAGGGAGGCTTTTTGCCCTATCCTGGTGCACCCGCTTCCATTTTGACCGTTGTGATAGGGGAGGTGGTTCGAACAGTCATCGTTACCAATGCCGCCCAGGCCAATGTTGTCATTACGAATGTCGTCCATGTCCAAATGTTGAATTTGGGCAATACCTACAGGTAAACATTACAAAATAATATTAAAAACGGCGATCAAAATATTTTAGTAAATTAACACTAATAATATGAATAGTAATAATAAAATTAATACCAATAATAATAATAATAATAATAATAATAATAATAATAATAATAATAATAATAATAATAAAACCTACAGCATCACATTCTTAACAATCTTTGTGAATTGGGCGATGCCAAATGCCGCTGAGATTGAAAACTTGGCGGTCGGTGTGGTGGAGCAGGTATATGATAATTGCCGAGTCCTCTCATTCCTCGCCAGTATAATTACTGTTGTAACCCTACAGGGGGAAAAATAAATTTTACAACACCATATTAGTAATTGCAGTTTTATTAAGTATATATTTATAATAACAGAAATATTGTTAATAGTAATAGTAAGTGTATTAATTACTGTTGTAAGCCTTGCATTTCTTCTCCCTCTGTTCAACCTCTCTCAGCCTCTCTTTTTGAGGGGTAACATCTCCCACTAATGCTTGCCCCTCCGAGCTGAGCGACTCCTTTTTTAGGGGTAATATTTCATAATATTCCCTCCTTCAGTACCCGAGTTGCCCGAATGTTCTCTGTCAGGCGGGCTATGTGATGAACCTGCCCGCTTGTTTACCCATCCTCTGCGATAATTTTCTGAACGGTCACTACCAATGCTGCCCAGACCAAATGTTGCGCTCGTGGTTCGAAATGTGTTGAGTACCAATGCCGCCCAGGCCAATGTTGCATTCCCCCGCAATGAAGCAGTGTGCACTGTACAGTATAGCCTGTAGGATGACAATGACAATCAATAAGCAAACAGTGTGTAGGCTATAATATTAAGACTCGAATACCGCTAATGAAAAATTACCGACAGTGATGCTTCAAGCCCTGTGCTTGAAGCATTGTGCTTCATGCATGCCCAATGTTCCACATGTCCGCCCTGAGCCATTCTGGGACATGCCACACTCTTGCTTTCTGGCGGGGGAGATTGGTGGTATGCCACCATCAAAACATTCATCGTGATGTAGTGAGGGTGCTTCCGAATGTTGTTATTACCAATCCCGCGCATGTCCAATTGTTGTATCTCGACAACACCTACAGGTAAACATTACAAAATAATATTAATAACGGCGATGAAAACATTTTAGTAGTATTAACGTATTTTTTGATATATGGAACATAAGAGAATTTTAGTAATACTACGATACTCGTTATAATTATATTATTATTTTGTAATTATTGCTATTATTATCATATTTAATCTACCATTATTAAAAAATTATTATTATTACTATTATAGTAATATTATCAATAATTATTTATGTTGCTAAACTCATAAAAAATTACCCAACATTTTTAAAAATAGTAAAATAATTAGAACTAATAATCTTGATAATTTATACAGTATTATTAATCATTTTCAGAACAATTTAATAATTAATAATACGAAAATACCATTTTTTAAAAAATTGGAGGCGGGCGCGAAAATTTATGCGTTGGGCGGTGTACGACCCTTGTGGTTCGTAGACGACCCACGGGTTCGTACACGAACTGCGTGGATTGTACACGGCCCAACAGTTTGTATACCCGATTCGGGGCTAAAAGGATCGCGAACCCTCATTTCTTCCCCACTTTCTCTCTTTTTCTTTTATTCGCAAAGGACGGCGGTTACTCCGGCGATTTTGAGCGCAAAATGGACGACAACATTCCGGCAGATCTCGCGTGGGAATTGGGAGAGACGGAGGCGGGCAATGAAACGGGATGGAGCCAGGCGGGCGGAGAGGGAAGCGGCGCCGGCACGAGCGGCGGCAACGGGGGGGAAAGCGGAGCATCTCCCGCCGCCGCGCCGGCGGGCAATGAAGCGGTGGGCATTCTGCCACCCTCCGGCAGGGATCTCGATCGGGTTAGGCATAAATTTATGCTTTAATTTTTTAATTTTTGTTATACCGTTTGTTAATTGTTTAATTGTGTGCATTTTGGTGAATTATTATTTTTATGTTTGATTATGTTGATAATGTTGGATTAGCTTTTCATGTTTAATCACGATTATTTTGATTAATTGATCATTGTTAGTTTAGAACTGAATTAATTATCCAGTCATTAGGATTTTGTGGTAATTTTTGTTAGTACTGTTAACCGTGCTGGTAATGTTGGATTAGTTTTTTATGTTTGATCATGATATTCTGATTAATTGATCATTGTTAGTTTAGAACTGAATCAATTATCCAGTCATTAGGATACACTCGGTAATTTTTGTTAGTACAGTGATAGTGTTGATAATGTTGGATTAGTTTTTTATGTTTGATCACGAAATTTTGATTAATTGATCAATGTTAGGAGCAGAACTGAATTAATTATCCAGTGATTGAGATTTTGACACGGTGAATTGGTGAAATGTTTAGGTCGCAAATCAACGGTTCAAATTAAAAGTCTTATTAAAATTAAATTTATATTAATATTATAATATTAAAAGTAAGTATATTTTAAATTTATATTAATATTATAATATTAAAGACATTACTATAATATTATTAAAGTTAATATTATTATTTTGTTTTAATTTGATACTATAAAATATTTAGCTACTTTATTTTGATATTATGAAAAATAATATAGTATTATTTTTATATTATAATATTTATAATAAAACAATTTTATCAATTAAAAAATTTATGACAAGATTAAATACCAAAATAAAATTATAAATAACTAAAGAAACCCCTCAATAAAATATTCACAGGCTCCACCATATATTAAATTTACACTTAAGCCCTCACTAGATAACACTAATGCAACTCTAAAAATATTCATATTTCATGTAACATTGAGATATTATAACTAAGTACGTCATCTAATTAATTGAGATATTAATTATTGTCTGTAATGAGTGTTTTATGGGAGGATCAATCCTTTTTATAAATAATAGGGAGATTGGTGGTACGTGAGAGGGGAGTGCCAAGGGTCTTCCCCTCACTTGGGCACCTACACGCGTCAGAAGACGCTGGTGCCGGAGATTGAGGGCGTACTTAGAGAGGCGGATCCTGATGGTTTGGAGGAGCTCCGCCGATCATGCTTCGGCCATTTGTTTCGACCGAGGTGGCATCGTGGGACCATCTCAGGGCTTGCCCTGAACGAGCTTTTGGCTCGGGAGGTAGTATTTCACCCTATCCCGAAGGCGACGAAGGGGGTGGACTGGCATATGGGGAGCGACGATGAGGTTTGGTTTAGGGCGGGCGGCCGATTCCTACGGTACGGGAAAGAGCAGCATGCTATGATGACAGGGCTCCGATTTACTTCGACTACAGATTTTCAGCATTTTAGTCGGGACCCTTTACCGACCGATAGTGCTGGGGCTAGGTACGCTCGGGTTTTTAGGGAGCATACGACAAATCAGTGTCGGGAAAAATTTGCCAAGGAGGGGGCGTTCAGGGATAGGCCCGGCGATGCCCTGAAGGTCGCGAGAGTGATGGCCGCCTTCCACATGATACTGGGGCACGATCCACAGGCACACCGTCCTGATCCATGGATATGGCGACTCGTGGAGGACACCGAGGCGTGGGAGACCTTTCCGTGGGGACTCCTGTCATGGCAGGTTTTGCGTGCGAGCATCAGGCAGTACCCGAGGCTTAGGCTCGATCACCGTGGCTCAGCGCATCTTTACGGCCTCAGCTACGCTCTTTGGGTAAGCTAACAACTTTTGCAAATATTGTGTATTTTCGTTTAGACTTGATCACAATGTTATTGTATTGATGTATTAAAATTTATGATGTGTCAGGTGTGGGCGGTTGAGTCGATACCACAGCTGCATACGTGGACGCGGGTCAAGTTCATATCTGACCCGGAGGCACAGCGACCACGGATGACGAGGTGGGAGTTCGACGCAAAATGGTCGCATCAGTTATGGGGCCAGGCGTTCGATTATGAGGTTAGTATGAGTAACTGTGTTTAGACCTCGCTCCTTTTTTTAAATTTTGTATTAATTCCATGCGCTTGAAGGATAATTGTTTATCATCTGATACTGACCCCATGTTCACTGCAGGATATTCACATTGTTGAGATTATGCCAGCGACCGATCTAGAGAGGCGCGAGCCTTATATGGCCGATGTGGATGCCCCTATCCCACCGGGGCTGGTATGGATCCCGTTCCTCCGGCGCAAGCGTGCAGCAGCTGGGGGCGGTGGCGGCAAGAGAGTTCGGCGGAAGAAGAGTGGTGACGGGAGGCGACGTGGACGGGGTCGCGAGACATCGCCGCCAGACGGGTCGGACAGTAGTGGATCCGACTCAGACGGGGGTTCTGGGCAGCACGGTGGGGCCGGTGGGGAGCCGCAGGGGCGTATACCTTCACCCCCTCCGCAGAAGGGTATTGATGCCCAGCCTTCACCACCAGCCGCGAGTGTACCTCCTCGTGCGGTCGGTCGGGATGACCAGACATTGTTGACCGCAATCGCTGATATGGTCGCTCAGACAGAGCGGCGCTTGTTAGATGAGCAGGAGCGACGACAGGCAGAGTATGAGAAGATGTTGCTTACCCTTTTGCAACAGGCGGTGGACGTCATCCGTCAGGAGCAGCAGCGTTCTGTGGCCGCCATGCGCGGAGAGGTACAGCGGTCGGTGAACGCGTTCATGCAGAAGTTCACCCGTGTTCGCACCGATCCTGCCCCGTCTTCGACCGACTGATAATGGCCAGAAATGACCATTATTTTCAATCCATTTCCGTGTCTGAAACGGGCATTTGATCGCATTCCGGTCTTATAATAAATAAGAAAGCAGTAGAATTTGATTGATTTATGCATAATTGTAAAAATGTTGAGCTAGTGTGAAAAATGCATAAATATGTAATTTTGTTACACATTTATGTTAGAAAAATCCAAAAACATGAGAAAAAGAAAAGGAAACAAAAAGATGGGAAAAGAAATGAAAAACCCACAAAAAGTTGATTTTCCAGGATATTACGACGCTAGACGCAACTACGGCGCTAAACAAGGATAGCGTCGTAGCTTGGTCTAGCGCCGTAGGAGGAAGCCAAAGCAGCAGTCTGAAGAGGAGCGGACGGCGCTAAACATGGATACTGCCGTAATCGAGCATAGCGCCGTAATCGAGCATAGCGCCGTAGGCAGGGATAGCGCCGTAGGCTGTCCATTCAGAAGCAAGAGTGTCTTTGGGATGGAAGACTACGACGCTACACCTATAGCGCCGTAGCAAGGATAGCGCCGTAAGCCACCCATAGCGTCGTAAGCCTTGCCAGAATTCAAATTTCAAGGCCTGGGGGCCCATGGGCCTAGGGTTTCTCACCTATATATAGAGGTGTTGAGTCCCTGGTCTTGTCACTTCACCATATTCTCAAACTTGAAGACAAGAGGCTGTTCTTGAGAGTAGTGTAGGTTAAGTTAGATTAGTTAGTTTATTTTATGTATTATTTAATTTCTGCACCTAGATTAGTTAAATTATGCATAGATTAGTGTTATTTTAGAGCTTCCAGTAGGATAGCCACTGTTTTATCTTGTTTTCAGTTTTGTTAAACCTTTATTTAGGTTTGAAATACCCAAATGATGGGTATTATCAAACCATTTTATGAAAAATGGGAAGATAATCTTTGAAAGTATCCCAAAATCATGAAATGGACATGGGTCCATGGATTCTATGCTTTGCTTTTGATTTCATGACCATTTGGTCATTTTATTCTTACTGTTCATGTGGGTTTTCTGTTTTTCTTTTCATTTTTTTTGGGATTCATGCATGAATGTTGGTTGAAAACCCTCATTTGGGTTTGTGGTTCATGAGTGTGTAGTTTACTATAGTTTTATTTACTGTTTTGCAATTCTTGCATTTTACTTTCGCTGTTCTTAGTTTGTTATCTCATTTTAGTGCATTTGTGAACCATGAACTCGAAAATAGGGCTTGCAATCGCAGAGATTGCATTACCCGAACAACAACATGCTTCTGGGCTAGCTACGACGCTAACCGCCCTACGGCGCTATCCTTGGATAGCGTCGTAGGTGAGGTATAGCGCCGTAGTTGCCCAGAACTTAAACAAAATATTGCCCTACGGCACTAAACCAACGGCGCTGTCCTCAGATAGCGTCGTAATTTCTGTTTAGCGCCGTAGGTCCCCAAATTCCTCTATCTCTCAGAACCCACCTACGGCACTATCCTTACGACGCTATCCTAGGATAGCGCCGTCATTTAACATTTAGCGCCGTAGTATCTCTTCTTTTCTCCAAAAACTTCTAAATTTCTCAAACCACCTACGACGCTACACCTACGACGCTATACTAGTATAACGCCGTAGTAGTGTATGGCGCCGTAATTACCCCTTTAATCCAAAAATTTATTCTCTCTCTTGCACCAACCCATGACGACGCTACCCTCACGACGCTATCCTAGGATAGCGCCGTCACATCTGTCTAGCGTCGTAATCAGCATCTTCATGCAGATTTTCCATTCTCCATCTCCATCATTAATTAATTGAACCCTCTAGTCATTAATGATCCATGAGTCTAATTAGCAATAATTAAATCACCAATTATTGTGATTAGAGGACCTTTGTTCAATTGCCATTAAAATAATTTTCTATAAACAAAATCATGATGTCTTAAACAGATAATCCGGACTGTAATTAATTATGGTAGGAGGGATTATTTAAGCCATCAATTATGGATTGATTCCATAACCTTGCATAAGAAACCAATGTCTCTCATGCAAGTTGCTCTCTTTATTTCATTTTATTTTGTCTTTTGCGTATTGTGTGTAACATTTAGTAAAGAATACATCAGACCAATGTTGGCGGGTATTCCCTCACGGATAACTAGCTCGTAATCTGGGTGTTGATTACTAAGTGTTATTTTGCATGGTCTGGATGATTGTCAGTGGAAGCCTTGGCGGTTCGCCCATCCGGGGTTATAATAGCTGCTCGGCTGACTCCCATCCAGATACAATTTATTTTATGTTTCTTAATTTCCAACCCAAATTCCAATCTGCAATAAAACTCTGCTAATGTCTGTCAACATTAGCTGATAAGTACTGCAGAGAGGAAGCATGTAGGTTTTTATCCGAATTCACAGACAGTGAAGGCCCAACTGGCACTGACACTGCCATTACAGGACCTAAGCTGTCTAAATTCGTTCCATCCGAGTGATTGGGAAATTGGACAGTAGATGTTTACAGTCCACCCGATTAGTCTGCCATTACTTTGGTCTCCTGACCACTTCATATCTGTGTTTCACCTTCTGTCTAGACCCGCATCTATATTTTGGGTCAATTAATTTTACACTTCCCTATAGCCTTATGCATGATAATATTATGTACTATTGTGGTGTGTAATTATTTTGGGATCCTTCCCTTGGACAGTAGAAGTCTAGATCTTAAACAGATATTGCTTATTAAATTTCCAACAAAAATCTTTATAAAAACCGGATCTGAGTGAGGGATAAATTCTTCAGTTATGACTAATTCATATTCTGTCAAGGGTTGATTTTGGGAAATTAGAAGCAGAGTCAGCGATTAGGTCTCACCTAGACTGAAAGGATCTGTGTTTTAACTGAGAGTCTAGTACCTGTTTAGGGAATGATTTACAAATCTTTTATTTTCCAAAATTGCTGTTTGTTGGGAATCTAAGATTAAATATTACACCGAGATGGGGTCCACTTGGACTCAAATACAGTGTAATAAATAATTTTAGAGGAACATCGGCCAGGCCTTGGTTATTTTCTAAGATAGGGTTGAGTTTTCGTTCAACTGCTATCCTCTTCTGCCAAAGCCTATTTTTGAGTCCCGAGTGAGTGCATCCGGAACAAACTAATTTATTAGTTCGTTTCATTAGTTTGTATCTCATAATCACCCGGAAGGAAGTGAACACACAAGTGGTTCACCAAGAGCCGGGAATTCTTGATCCATACCCCTTCATCCTGATGGGGAGCTGTCTTTTACTACCAGGGCCAGACCTTCAAAACCTCCGAGTGATAGGTTTTAAATGCTTTCTTTAACGCTTTCTTTTACAGCTTTCTTTTAACTGCTTTCTCTAGAGGTCACTCGGTTGTATTGAGAGTTGCGTAACTGCTATTAGGATTGACAGTTAAGGGATAGTTTAGGGCTTGATTAGAATCTTTGGGTGTGACATGGGGGAATGGTAGTAGTACTTGGCATCTCAATAAATGATTTGGCAGGTGTTGCTTGTCCACCACAGATGAAGTAACATACCCAGGCCAGGGCAGTTACAATTCTATGGTATCTTAGAATTTTGCGGTCTTAAGAACATGTAAACTCATATTGTAAGTACCTGTCTGTTAAAGGGAACGCTGTACTGAGAGCATGAGAATTAGATATCTGATAGAATTATCCCAAGCCAAGATCTGTGTATAAAAATGGAAGTTTGATACCACCTTATCTAAATCTTGTCCAATTTTCATTCTTTTCTTCATGTCCCTTCTGTCTACATTATGATTCAGCTTCACAGCTGGCATAGTGTACTTATTCACTGCTTCCGTAGATAGTGTTTATCGCATTCTTAAAATAATTTTGCTCGCTTCTTAGAATAGATTTATTGGCTTTGTAGAATAGATTTAAACGCTTTTATAGTTTAGTTTAAATTCATGTCAGTAGTTGTTAGTCACTTTTCAAACCATTCGGAGCAATACGAATGGAAAATCTAGTAAAACGACGTGGGCCCTGCTTCTATCGCACATCCTCCAGTGAACGATCCGGTCTTACTATAAATTACTGCAATTTTTGACACCGTGCGCTTTCGGGCCACAGTTTCTTAACACGAGTAATAAAAAAGTGACAACCTATAAATATATCCCTAATCACAACTCCGCCATCATAAATTGGTTTCATTAAATAAAATCGAAAACCAGGATTATGAATTTTCAGAAAATACTCATACAGTGGGAATGTGTCAAAAGTTTCATGGCGCGAATCTTCATGACATGAAATTATGATAAATTTCATGATGCAAATTGCCAGGGACCTTCAGTGTGACAGACTGAAGGTCAAGATTGAACTATCTATCCCGGCTGCACCATGAAAGTTGTCAAAAGTTTCATGCCAGGAGGTCCACAGCGCAGTTTGAAATCAGAGTACCCCACATGAGTAGTAAAAAGTGAAATATATCCTTAAACCCCTTTCCCATGAATCATAACTCTTTTCATTTAATAAATTTAACATGGGATATTTTAGAAAATACTCGTGCGGGAAATTGTCAAAAGTTTCATCGACCCGCCTGTCGGTGCGCCTACCACTAGACTGCAGCCCTCCGCGGATAGGGTGGATTCTGAGGGCCAGCAGGCTGGACCAGCTGCCGGAGGAGCAACGACCGATGATGACATGCAGTGGCATGGATGCCGGGATCAACCACTTCGATGATCTGAACCCGGATTTATTTGGGCTTGGATTAATTGAAACAAGAAAAAGAAGCCTTGGCCCAAAGGAATTAGAAGCCCAACAAAGTAGAAAAGGAACTAAAATTGGCCCAGCTCCGCAGAACGCATGTTGGTCTTGCGTTATGATTCTGCACTCAGTAAGCACTCACGCTGGATCAACTTGCGTTAATATGCATAGCTCAACAAAGCCCACGCAGTACCATATCACGTTAGCAGGTCTTCCTCCCCCAACGGTCATTTTCTTCCCCGACCTGGTCGTCGTCGACTCGCCGTGGCTCGCCCCGTCCAACCACACTCTGATCATCGTCTCCGGCTGTCCCTACCATCGTCCTCGTCACTCCGGCAGCCCTCCTCGTCAACAGCGGACACGGGCTCTCGTCTCCGATCGTCACCTTCAACAAGGGTCGCGGCCTCGCCTCTTTCCGGCGACCGCTTCACCACTGTCGTGGATCCGCAGCCACCACTTCAACCATCTCCGACCGAGCTGTCCCTCACCCACCATCTTGGAACAACACAGCAACAGCCATGGGAGTCATCTTGCTAGTCGTCTGCCACACCCAGTCGACCGACCGCCATCGCCGATAACTTCAACCGCAGCAACAGTCCGGCGGCCTCCCTTCCACCTTCATTGGCCATCGAGAATGGGGAACCCTCGTCTATGTCAACAGTTCCGGCCACCTTTCCAATGTTCCGGCGAGTCCCCGAAAACCGAAGCTCCGACGAAGAAGAAAACCCTGATTCACTGCAACTCTTCTCCGGCAAAGCTTCCATCGCCGATCACCCTCATCCTGCCACTGCCCGGCCACCTTGAGCTTCGCCCCAGTCATCTCCGAGGGCGCCAGCTTGTATCTCCGTCATCGTCGGCTTCCGAAATCCATCTCCGGCCAATCCTCTCATCTCCGGCGAACTCCATCTCCCACCGACGACGCTGGCCAACCAGCCATATTACGACGCCAACCATTTTGGGGAGTCTCACGTAGTCCCATTTTGAGTATAGTGTCGTAGTTGTCACTAGTTTGAACACTTGTTTTATTTTCTAGGGTTGTTTAATCTTTGTTCCTAATTGCTTAATTGCTTGTATTTTGGAATGCCTATAAATAGGTCATTCCCAACACTTTGCCATTTTACCTTTTGAAATGAATAAAATGATGAACACTTGGAGAGTGTATTTTCTTTGTTTGAAAGGTCATATGAATTCTTCCACCAAGGTTGGATTCCTTTTGAGTATTTGAGGTGTGCTCAATCGTATCGACACCTTGAGGATATCGGTTGAGGGATTGATGAACACTTATGTGTTAGTAAATCCAATATTGAGTATCCAATGAGGTAATCTCACCTATCCTTTTATCTTTGATTTCATCTTGTTCTTGTTTGTAAATCGTATCCAATCCTCGATCCATGGCATCTCTTGGTATCAGAGCCTAGATTGGATCGATTTATCATTTCCATTTCTTGTCACAAATTCCAAAAAAAAAAAAAAAAAACTCAAAAATAGAGTTTCTGTGTACTGTTCACCGAACATCCGTTTTTCCCAGGCCATAATCTTTGATTTCTGAGTTCATATTTGGATTGAGTAGGTCGATTACATAGAGATTTATATAAAGTTCTTCCGATTTGGCCAAGGGATCAATTTTCTATAAATTTTTGAAGTTCTTGGTCATTTTTCACCAAAAATATTTTTCTTCATTTTTCTTGGGTTTGATCTTGTGTTTCACCTCACCATTTGGAAGCATATTTCATTTAGCAATATTATATCACCCATTCCAAGGGGTTATGCTGCCCAAATTTTCCCAAACCCATTTCCTTCACCAAAACTCCATTTCCAAACCCTAGAACATAAGAACCTGTCCTCTGTCCGAATTTTCTGGTCACAGGTTGTTCATAATTTTGCAAATCTGAGTCCATAATCTTGTTCCTCTCATCGAATACATAGGTTTGCATATAAAGAACATCAAAAACGGACATCGGGAGCCAAAGTTATGGCCATTTGAAAATTCAAGCAAGTTCTTGATGTTCTTCACCAAAAATCCAAAAATCTCCATATTTTGCTTTTTGATCTTGTGATTTGTTGTTTCTACTCACTGTTTGGATTGTGTTTGCATTAATTATATGTTTGTATGCTTAATCGGTTATTATGCAAGCTTAAATCCTTGAGTGTTGAGTGTTTTGAGAGTTGGGATTAATTTTGGTTTGGGGTTTATTCTTGTGTGTTCAGCATGTGTTCTTGATGTTCTTGGATCCTTCATCCAATCTTCAAGTCATATTCAACAAGTTCTTGAGGGATAGTTTTTTGATTCAAGTGAGTAATTGCAAGAGTGTTTTAGGGAATTGACAAAAGACAAGTTGTACTTGGCCATTAAAACCCCAAATTATTGCCCTATTTGTGCCTACACAAAACAACAAGGCAAGTAATACGTGCATGGGACAAAGGAAATTACCAATCATTAAATGCAGCCGGACCCACGTTTGACTCCCAACACAACCAAAATTTTGCAAAGTGGTCGAGCCTTGGAAAATCTGAAAACAAGTGTGTTCATACCTTTTGTCTACTTGTCAAAATTGAATTAAGTTTCATCAAGCCCAAATCAAATTCAACAAGTGGGTCTTGATAATTAGATTGTGCTAAATTTGATTTAATTAGTTGGACAATTATTTTATTGTTCAATTGGTTAAATTAAATTGGGTATTTATTTTACTGTGCGATTTCACTGTTTTAAATCACGAACGATCTATCGGGTTGAAGTTTCGTCAGTGTTTACACTTGACAGTGGAATTCCCCGAGGAATAAGTGCTTGTCACCGTTCCTCTGATTTATTTCACAAATCACAAAAGTTGAAGCTCTGTCTGCAATTGTAGATATTGGAGTTCCTCAACAGTGAAGTTTTTACCCGGTCACCCTTATCAGCAGTCTGGTTGTATTTATTGGGTTTGTGTGTGAGGCATACATTTGTGATTCCGAGTGTTTTATTTTGTGAGGTTTTTACTTTGCACTTTAAAATTGCGAGGAATCGGATTTATTGCTTGCAGGCTGATTAAATTTGCAAACTATAATTTGTGCACTACAATCACACACAGAATCTGTGCCTTTCATTGATAAAGTCGAACATTGCATTCTGATTCTTGCACTGTGCGTCCAATAATTCTATTTTACTCACCAACTGATTGTTGGTCGATACGATTGAGCATTATCCGGATTATTAGGAACCAACCGGTGGAGAATTCGGACCTACAGAGAGAGAAACAGTTGTGAGATCACTCTATATATTTCAGTTGATTTTTCACTAAATCATTATACATATATCTAGTTTGTCTTTCTGATATGGCAGGAACTACTAGTGCTGAAATAATGGAATTACTGAGGAGCCTGAATGCAAGCATGGATTCCATGAGTCATGATATGAAAGAGATGAAGGCTGAAATGACCCACGAGTTCAAGAAGGTGAACAGCAAAATTGAGAAGAAAAATGCCAGTCTCTCTTCAGAACTGCATGGGAAGCTGCACAAGGTTGCTACTGAAGGCAACCAAAAGACTGAAGCCTTAGAGCACAAGATGGATCAGAAAATTAGCGAAGTTACTGAAGACTTCGAGGAAAGGTTGGATCAACTTGCCACAGATTTTGAAAGAGCCTTGAATGTGCAAGTGGATCATCGTGTCGGAAATTTATCCGCAAAGTTGAATGAAAAGGTCGAGTTCCTTGCTGAAGAAATGGACCGACAGACCGATGAACTGCACGAGCACATCATAGTTTCCACTACTGAAGTTGAGCTTAAGTTGGATGCGATCACCTCATTTCTCCAGAAATCTGTCAAGGACTTTGCTGCTCGTCATGGTCAGAAGATAACAGAAAGAATTAAAAGTCTCTTCTGTCAATCTGAGAAGGAATTAAATGCTACCATTGAAGACCAGCTTGAGAAGATAGCAGGACAGATTGAGGGGAAGTTGGAGTATGAATTGGAGCAATTGGGTAACAGATTGGAAGAACAAATAGCTGAGCGAGCCGAACAGTTACCGACTACTGATCTGACGGCCAGCTGTTCTTCAGAAATTTTAAAATTAATTGCTCAATTCAGGGAAGAAATAACTGCATTCATTATTTCTGAAATTAATTCTTTATCTGATAAATTCACTGCTGAGCTTAAAAATTTTTCGATAAATGTAGATCACCGGCTTCTGGATCCGCAACAAATTTATGAGCAAGTCATGAACTCCGTTGAGCAAAGAATGCAGTACAAGCTCGATGCAGAACTTGAAGCCATTCTGAAAGATGATTTTGGCGTCATGCAGAAGCGCAAACCCCCTGATTTAGAACCTCCATCACCCCCTGATCCGGAGTCCAGATTTACAGACATCTTGGACGCGCTGAAGGCCCTGAACGAAACCATGCTCAAGAAAGCAGACATAAATGCCTTTACTCACGAAAGGCAATTGAGAACTCATGAAGAAGCTGAGCGTGCCGAGAGGAAAGGAAAAGAGATCATTGTGATCCGCGATAATCCAAAGGAGCTAGGATCAAATGATAAAAGAGACCGAACACGTTCCTCCTTTGTGGTTACTAGAACATCGGACACAGTCAAAGAAGTTGACCCGATCTGCACTGAATTGGAACAAAGGGAATATCTGTTCCATTGCCACTGTGAAATTTTAAATAATCTTGCATCTCTTGTAGTGGATAATGGGAGTTGTTCTAATGTCGTCAGCTTGTATGTCATTCGCAGGTTAGGACTACCGACTGAAGAACACGATGAGCCCTACCGATTGCAATGGGTCAACGAGCACGGGGTCACTAAAGTCACCAAGCGCGCAAGGATTTCGATTGCCATCGGAACATATTTCGAGGAAATAATGTGCGATGTGATTCCGATGAGTACTTGCCACGTATTGCTAGGACGTCCATGGCTTTTTGACAAAGATGCAATTTATCAAGGACGTGCCAATCTGATCACATTCACGCATGAGCAAAGGAAGTACATCATCAAATCGTTGTCTCCAAGAACAGTTCAGATTGATCGAGAAAAATTGAAGGAGAACATAAGGCGTGAAGAAGCGGCCTACAAGGCATCCCAAGCAGAGAAAGCCAAGAATCAACAAGCCACAAGCAGAATTGCGAAACAGGCCTCTGAGGGCCAAACAAAAATCTGTTCTTTAATTTTTCGCAATACTGATAGTTTTTATAAGCTTAATGAGTATAATGCATCTAACTTTAATATTTTTGCAGGTACTGAAGAAAATCAAGATGACACATTTCAAAGCAGACCAGGTGAGATTGTTCTGAATCTTGACAAAATTAATTCACCCGATATTTGTCATGATTTTTGCAGGGCGTGGAAATTGCGAGCCAAGAAGGGCGTCCAACTGGAATTCAAACTGAGAGCCGAAGCTGACGAATATCTCTGCATTCTGGATCATATTTCTGATAATTTTATTGATAAATTTTGTTTTACAGAATTAGTTCAAAAATGCGAGATTTACGGATTTCCGGTTTATGCAGGGCTAAATTTTATGGTTGATCCTACTGAAGCAACTTATCTTCCGGCTTTGAAGTTCAAAGCTTTTGAAGGGGGAGAGGATGGCATGGATGCCGGGATCAACCACTTCGATGATCTGAACCCGGATTTATTTGGGCTTGGATTAATTGAAACAAGAAAAAGAAGCCTTGGCCCAAAGGAATTAGAAGCCCAACAAAGTAGAAAAGGAACTAAAATTGGCCCAGCTCCGCAGAACGCATGTTGGTCTTGCGTTATGATTCTGCACTCAGTAAGCACTCACGCTGGATCAACTTGCGTTAATATGCATAGCTCAACAAAGCCCACGCAGTACCATATCACGTTAGCAGGTCTTCCTCCCCCAACGGTCATTTTCTTCCCCGACCTGGTCGTCGTCGACTCGCCGTGGCTCGCCCCGTCCAACCACACTCTGATCATCGTCTCCGGCTGTCCCTACCATCGTCCTCGTCACTCCGGCAGCCCTCCTCGTCAACAGCGGACACGGGCTCTCGTCTCCGATCGTCACCTTCAACAAGGGTCGCGGCCTCGCCTCTTTCCGGCGACCGCTTCACCACTGTCGTGGATCCGCAGCCACCACTTCAACCATCTCCGACCGAGCTGTCCCTCACCCACCATCTTGGAACAACACAGCAACAGCCATGGGAGTCATCTTGCTAGTCGTCTGCCACACCCAGTCGACCGACCGCCATCGCCGATAACTTCAACCGCAGCAACAGTCCGGCGGCCTCCCTTCCACCTTCATTGGCCATCGAGAATGGGGAACCCTCGTCTATGTCAACAGTTCCGGCCACCTTTCCAATGTTCCGGCGAGTCCCCGAAAACCGAAGCTCCGACGAAGAAGAAAACCCTGATTCACTGCAACTCTTCTCCGGCAAAGCTTCCATCGCCGATCACCCTCATCTTGCCACTGCCCGGCCACCTTGAGCTTCGCCCCAGTCATCTCCGAGGGCGCCAGCTTGTATCTCCGTCATCGTCGGCTTCCGAAATCCATCTCCGGCCAATCCTCTCATCTCCGGCGAACTCCATCTCCCACCGACGACGCTGGCCAACCAGCCATATTACGACGCCAACCATTTTGGGGAGTCTCACGTAGTCCCATTTTGAGTATAGTGTCGTAGTTGTCACTAGTTTGAACACTTGTTTTATTTTCTAGGGTTGTTTAATCTTTGTTCCTAATTGCTTAATTGCTTGTATTTTGGAATGCCTATAAATAGGTCATTCCCAACACTTTGCCATTTTACCTTTTGAAATGAATAAAATGATGAACACTTGGAGAGTGTATTTTCTTTGTTTGAAAGGTCATATGAATTCTTCCACCAAGGTTGGATTCCTTTTGAGTATTTGAGGTGTGCTCAATCGTATCGACACCTTGAGGATATCGGTTGAGGGATTGATGAACACTTATGTGTTAGTAAATCCAATATTGAGTATCCAATGAGGTAATCTCACCTATCCTTTTATCTTTGATTTCATCTTGTTCTTGTTTGTAAATCGTATCCAATCCTCGATCCATGGCATGCAGCACCGAGTTGCAGAGGTGGCAGCGGTCCAGCCCACCGTCGAGCGTGTGTCGTCTGAGTCGCGGGATGTGAGCGAGTCACCGTCACGTCACGAGGCTGAGCCACACACGCCACATACCGGTGGCGGTCCAGCTCACACGCCGATACCACAGTCAGGTCTGTCTTTGATTTTGTGTTGTAATTTTTGCACGGTCCTTTATTATTACTATATTACTCGTTCACGATTTTACCCATCGCAGTGCGCTTACATACATTTTGATGCGCTGAACTGTGCAGGCGATCCTTCGGCCAGTTCACCGACACGAAGTGGCGGGCCAGTTCACACCTGTGCCCCACAACCAGGTATTTGTCTGAATTTGGGTTGCAATATTTGTCCAGTTGTTGCAAATGATATTTTTTGCACCTCGTTTACTAATCCGCCGCATTACTCTTACCTACATTTCGACCGCTAAAACTGTGCAGGTATGCCTTCGGACAGTTCACGTACAGGGAGTGGAACGGCAGGACCGAGTACGCATGTGCAGCCTGATGACATAGGTACGTCAACTAATTTCTCTATCACCAAAATACAGAGCTTTTTTTTATTTAGTTGTCGTTATAGTGGCTTATAAGTAGTTGGCTTGTTTTTCCTCTTTTGCAGCCACGCCTGTGCCTACCACTAGACCCCGGCTGTACCCACTCGGTCCCGACAGCATTGTGACTATCCGACCCACTGGTTCCGTGGACTCCGTTCAGTTTCGTAAGGGACGCCGTGGGCGCTTATCCCATCGATTGCTGAGCCCTTACCTACCACTGAAGCGTAGGCGCGATCATGCCGATCACACGAAATTTAAGGCATATTGTGACGATAAGGAAGCTGCCCCGTAAGTGTTTATGCCAACATTATTTACATTCATTCACCGCATTACGTGTCTAATAGCTGCCCTTATGTATAGTGTGAACGTCGGCTGGTGGACTTTAGTAGGGCCCTCCTGGTTTTCCACCTGGTTGGACATCTTTTAATTCCTCGAGTCCGATGTAAGTCAATCTACATTTTTCATTTAGCTACATAAAAGTGACACCATGCCCAAAACTCAATGCAACATTCATGTTTCAGCACATGGATGCGTATCTCGGCATTCTCCAATTTTCACCCGGCTGGCTGGGAGTAGTGCCATTGAAGGATTACAAGTACGCCATCATGGACGTCGCCTTTCTGGTTGGTCTAGCTATCCCCAACTACTTTGAATAATTTTTGTATTGTTGCAAATTGTTTATATAAGTTCATATTTCAATTTATTCCAATAGGACACACTGATACGCGACTGTTGGGATGGCCTTCGGTCCCGCATGACCAACTCGCATGCTGCATTCTTCAAGTTGTACGTTACGGGGGCAGCTCCTAGTTGGGGGTCCACGGCAGACTGGTCGGATTTAGATGAGGTTTGTGGAATTACATCTTAATCGCATAATTTTAATAATTAGATTACCGACACTCTAATGATCACCCGTTTTTGCTACGTACAGATTATCTGCCCATACAACCCAGGGGGTCACTGGGCTATCGTACGGCTACGACTCAGGGCGCAGACGATTGTTCTGCACGATAGCCTCGTCCCAGACCGAGAGCGGAAACCAGAGGTAGCCAGGGACCGATCGCAGAAGATGTGGGTGTCGCAGAAGTTATTGCCGGAGATGCTGTCTCGCACTGGCTACTATGATTGTTGTAGCGGCGTTGTTTGCTCCCCCACCTGGAATTTCAAGTTCGCTCGCAAGGAGGCAGTAATCGAGCAGGCCGACAGCATCTCGTGCGGGCCGATTGCACTATTCACTGCAGCCTGTATCGTACGTGGTCGTTTCCCGGGAGAGTATCCAGATGCTTGGTCCATGCGGCAGACCCATGCTTTCGATGTGTGGCGTTTTAGTGCAGACCCGGACCAGGGCCCCACACGCACCCATGCTTGCGCACCCCCTGGCCGGGGTTTGTTTGATGTTGTATCGGAGCCTTAGGTGTTAGACATTATTTTGTGCACTTTTCACACATTATTATTGGCAGATATTTTGTGCGGATGTACAGTTCACGATTCAAGTATTTTATGCACCACCTATATTATTGCCAGACAATTCACGTATTAATTTTCAGTCCTCCCCTCTTCAGTGAGTAGGAGGACTCTAGATCTTAAAATTATCCCATCATTGGAATCTCACAAAAGGAGACAAAGATGGGCTGTCACGGGCTACAAGGAATCTCACATTGGGAATGAATGGAAGAAACCATTACAGGATGCAGCGTTCATCGGCGGACTCGGTCAAAATTTATCCTTAACAATGATCACATGTTCGTTATGCTTTTTGAATATATATAAAACAACAATAATATCGGCATAATACATCCTAATACTAGTAATACGGAGCTGGGCCATTTAAGTCTAGGAAAATGAAACAATTCGCTGCATCGTGTCCTGCGCCACCACAGGATGTACATAAGTGTGGAATGGTTGGTCGGTACTCGGATGGACCGGCGACATCGGCGCTCGGGCCAGGACACCTCTTCCAATAATGGCCCACCGCACCACACACACTGCAAGTTTGCCGCCTTCTGGAATTCCCAGCTACTTCTGCCCCCCGATGGAATCCGACTTTGTTTCGGTCGTCCAGCCTGCCTCGGGCAATCTGGCGTTTTGCACGTTGCGTTGGCAATCGCGGTCGGTACTACCCAGTCGGTCGGGTGTTGTAATACCCGAGAATTTTCCAACATAAAATAAAATAAATAATTAAATAAATAACCAATAAATAAAATAAATACAATAAATAAATAAATTCAGCAAATAAATAAATAAGGATAAGGAAATGGGAAATGAAATTTAACTTAAAAACAAATAAAAGGAATTTAATAAAAAGAACTAATTAAAGATAAATAAATTGCACACCGAAACCCGACACCAATGAACTCGAGAACTTGAGTCCAAACATAAATTATACGGGGTTTCTATTTCCGTAAACCCGAAGATACCCCGGAAATCGGAATCCGGGAGCATAGGGGGATAGAAGTCCGAAAGAGAGGAGGAAAGGCACGACGGATCGCACGACCCACCCGGACCAAAGTCCAGGTGAGTGCCGCATGGTGGCCGCGCAGTCAAGGGGGAAAAGGCGCGCCACGACCGCGCCGCTTGACAGATTCGCCGGTTGCGAGATTCACTCGCCCGAATCCGGATTTTCCGACTTCGGTTGAACACCTTTCGGCTCAAGACTCTTAGAGGCAGACCTTGGACGCCCCTAGGTCTTGTTTACCTATAAATAAGCCCTTTTGGAAGCCCCGAACACTTTTCCAAAACCCTACACCTCTCTATACGTTCGAAAACCCTAATTCCGGAGTCGTCGGAGGCACGAAACACGACGAGGACTGCTTGGACGAATATTTGAAGATCTCCAGCGTCGTGGTAAGCTTCGATCCGATCCTTGTTCCATATACGATTCAAAAACGAATCTTAACCTTCTTCTTTTTCTTTCTACACCCCGAATCGGATCTAGAACGTAGAACCCGACGAACGGAGAGGAGAAACGGTGAACGTGGAAGCCACGCCTACGAATCGACGAGCCGGATAATCCAATTCTTGTAAGTTAACGCTTACATGGTTTTGGGAGTAATTAAAACACGTAAAACTAAAAGCTTCATCAAATCTTTCGTAAATCTGTCAACATACGTTTTCTACCGGCGCAACAGTTTTGTCTAATTTTTCCGAACCTTGAAACCACTTCAAACGGAAAAACTTAAAACACAAAAAACGTTCCTAAGGCTTAGATCTATCTACTGTAAAATTTTCGGAATGTTTGGAATTAAACTCGATTTTTAATGAATTTCAGAGTAAACAGTGGTTTACCGGGAGTTAAATCTTTAAATCTTGTTGAAACGGTGAAATTAGCCTTTAAGGTTGAAACGAGTAGAAATTCTTTGAAATAAGATACACGAAACGAGAAGAATAAAATATGGCGGGTTATGACTAAGCTAGATACTGTCAATGTTCTCTGCGGCTTGGGACATAAGAGCCCAAGTGTATGTCTAGGTTGACGTAAGAGCCCTAGCGAAACACTGATCGTATGGCTAGCGGACGGATTAACTCTAATTAAAAGATCGACCATGATACTTGTGGACATAAGAGCCCAGGCGTAAGGCTGGCGGACATAAGAGCCCTAGCGATGGTGATCTCTAAAAGATATGAAACGAGAAGTTTGCGAGAATTCCAAATTAAATCTGTATTAAATTGTGCTTTTATATTTATGGCAATTTATTTAATTACTTTGCAAGCTTTATTTAAGATCGTATGGAATCCATGACTTATAAATTATGCGACTAAATTATTATTAAATGAATAGATTACATTATGCACATGTTTCCTTCAAATTTAATTAAAGGCTTTGAAACCTCATAAACATGTACGTGTTAACTTACTCAGCAAGTTTTTGCTGACCAAACCATATTTTTCCTTTTTCTTTCAGAGTTGCGAATTATGTATCATCATATGCATACATGGGAATTTTGGGAAGATATATTATTTTGAATTGTTGTACTAGACTAGATCTTGCATGAACGGGCCTGTTTAACCCGTATTCCGGCCGTGTTGGCTATATTTAAATTCCGCTGCATTATACATATGTAATTATTATTTTCCGCTGCAACTTTGATGTATTATTTTTAAATTATATATGAATGGGCTGTTTGAATATTTAAATTCTGAAAAACCATAGCCTTGCATCTCTTTAGTGAGCTCGGAGAAACCGTGTCTTGCTAGGGAGGTGTGGCGGTGACACCCCGACCTGGGTGACCAAAAACCGGGGTGTTACAAGTTGGTATCAGAGCCCGGATTATTTTTAAACTATTATTATTATTATTATTATTATTATTATTATTATTTTTTTAAACTATTATTTTTAAACCCATTATTATTTTTAAATTATTATTATTTTTAAACTACTAGATTATTATTTTTAAACCATTAGTGTTTATAATATTATAGAAGCCCAAAATTATTATTTTAAACTTTCCTAGCCCAAAATTATTTTTAGCCCAAATTATAATTATTTTGACCCAATATAGAGGTCCAAGGATTTTAAATATTATCTTAAATTTTTAAGCATTATTTCCATGGAAATGAATTTTTATTTTAAAACCCATGGGAAAAAAATATATATATAGTGCATGAATTATTTTTGGGAGGAAATCATCATTTGCATTTGCTTATTGCATCTCCTTTATCTAAAGAACTTAGAATCTTGGCGAAGTTAACCTAGAATCTTGGCGAATATTAACTTAGACCTTTTGCTTGCACTAGATAACTTAGACGCTTGACATCAAATTAGGAACGCTAACTAGAGACTGATCTCGCATTAGTTCTAGATCGCGTTCACCCAAGCGCACGCCTAAGCATAACAAATCTCGGCTTTAGCCATTCCTATCCTTGTACGAATTAGAAAATTTCCTCATGTGGAACAATAAAAATCAAGTTTTATTAAAACACTCTTTATTCCAAAAATCTTGTTTGGTTTCCCAAACAACACATCCGAAAATTCAAAATTCGAAATTTGAAGCTCACAATGCTCTAAACATGGCCTTATGGGCGCGCGTTTAACACTTGATCTCACATACAATTTAGCAAATTTCTTGTTCAAGCGATCTATCTAAACTCTGATAAACTAATCTATATACGTTATAACAGAAAATAGCACCTAGAAGAAACCCAAGGAAGGTAAGTCCAAACGGCACTGACGCTAACATCCCCAACGTGGCCAATAACAATGAGACTCCTCAAAACTTAGGAGAACGAGTACCTCCTGCACCCAACAACATGGAAGAACGTCTAAGGACTATGGAGGAAAAGTCCTTGTAGCATTAGGAAATGCCGAGGTGCATAGAGCACAGACAGTACCTCTGCCAGTAGCCCGAGTCAGCTACTTGGCATTAGTGAACCCTTACAACCCACCCCCATTATGACGGCCAAGAGGATCCGGCGAAGTTGGAAGGTTGGATCCGTACCTTTGATAAGCTCTTGAATGCTATCAAGTGCCCTGATGAGGAGAAGATACACGTAGTGACCTACTACCTAGGAGGCGAAGCCGATGAGTGGTGGCAAAATCTCCAATCGAATTCAGTGGAAGATGAAGAAGCCTACACCTGGGAAGAACTTAAGGAAGCTTTGAGGGAAAGATTCTACCCACTGAGCACCAAGACTGCGAAGTACGAGGAATTCATCAACTTAAAGCAAGGTGCACAAACGGTACAAGAATACTACAGCAAATTCAAGGAGCTAGTACGATTCGCTGCGAGGATAGTACCAACCGACTCTGACAAGGCTCAGAAATTCGAGATGGGTCTCAACCTTAGTATCCGGGAGATACTTGCAGTAGGACAATTCACGAACCTGCAGACGATATATGACCGTGCTGTAACAATTGCTCGAATCCAGCAATTGAAGCGTAAGGAATATGGTGAGTCGAACAAGGACTCGCAAGGACTTGAGAAAAAGGATAGGGAAGACAATGGATCCCGAAGGAAAGGAAATAAAGGTCTCAAAAATGGGGGAGACGACAACCGTGGTGCGTTTATACCACGCTGCCCACGATGCAACCATGCACATCTGGTGCGCCAATGCCCGAAGCCTGGAACCTGTCGTAGGTGCGGCAAGCTTGGTCACAAGGCTGGTGGATGTCGAACGCCCGAGGAGGCGATCGAAAAGAGAGTAGATTTGGTGAACCTTCGGCAAGGAGAGAGGGACGAGGAACAAGACCAAAACCCGAACCCTCTTGAGAATAATAAATAGGCAGTTATGGGGACATAACTGAAGTTCTAAGGGGGGAGAGGATGTGATACCCCGTAGAAATTTATTTTTCGGAGTTCGATTCGATAAGATGTATCCTAAATAGTAAACAAACAAATTCAAATTGTTTTGAACTACGTTATGGCTTGATCCCTTCACAGGGTACGTAGGCAGCTTAGAAGTTGTAATTCTAAGTTCAGTCAAAAAATAATAAAACAAACAAAAGACCTTAGCACGAGAAAAGCCGAAACACAACTTCGAGGACGAAGTTGATTCTTAAGGAGGGTAGACTGTAATACCCGAGAATTTTCCAACATAAAATAAAACAAATAATTAAATAACTAACCAATAAATAAAATAAATACAATAAATAAATAATTTCAGCAACTAAATGAATAAAGATAAGGAAATGGGAAATGAAATTTAACTTAAAAACAAATAAAAGGAATTTAATAAAAAGAACTAATTAAAGATAAATAAATTGCACACCGAAACCCGACACCAATGAACTCGAGAACTCGAGTCCAAACATAAATTATACGGGGTTTCTATTTCCGTAAACCCGAAGATACCCCGGAAATCGGAAACCGGGAGCATAGGGGGATAGAAGTCCGAAAGAGAGGAGGAAAGGCACGACGGATCACACGACCCGCCCGGACTTCGTGCCGCGCGGTGGCCGCGCGGTCAAGGGGGAAAAGGCGCGCCACGACCGCGCCGCTTGACAGATTCGCCGGTTGCGAGATTCACTCGCCCGAATCCGGATTTTCCGACTTCGGTTGAACACCTTTCGGCTCAAGACTCTTAGAGGCAGACCTTGGACGCCCCTAGGTCTTGTTTACCTATAAATAAGCCCTCTTGGAAGCCCCGAACACTTTTCCAAAACCCTACACCTCTCTATACGTTCGAAAACCTTAATTCCGGAGTCGTCGGAGGCACGAAACCAAGGCGAGGACTGCTTGGACGAAAATTTGAAGATCTCCAGCGTCGTGGTAAGCTTTGATCCGATCCTTGTTCCATATACGATTCGAAAACGAATCTTAACCTTCTTCTTTTTCTTTCTACAACCCGAATCGGATCTAGAACGTAGAACCCGACGAACGGAGAGGATAAACGGTGAACGTGGAAGCCACGCCTATGAATCGACGAGCCGGATAATCCAATTCTTGTAAGTTAACGCTTACATGGTTTTGGGAGTAATTAAAACACGTAAAACTAAAAGCTTCATCAAATCTTTCGTAAATCTGTCAACATACGTTTTCTACCGGCGCAACAGTTTTGTCTAATTTTTCCGAACCTTAAAACGACTTCAAAAGGAAAAACTTAAAACACAAAAAATGTTCCTAAGGCTTAGATCTATCTATTGTAAAATTTTCGGAATTTTTCATAATAATTTGATATATGAAATCCACCCGAAACCGAACTGCATTAAATCTGGATCTTGAAATTCTTGACAGAACTTTAGTTCGAACTTGTTGGTGATTTCTACCTTAGATCTAGACCGATCTCGACTTGGCATTGAACATAAGAGTTGTAGATCTATACGTTAAGAGCATCTCCGTAAATATTTAGAATTTTTCGTGAAGCTTTGATATGTGAAATCGACCCCAAACCGAACTGTTTTGAAATCGGATCTTGAAATCTTGGTAGAACATAGGTCTGATCTTGTTGACGTTTTTGACTACGGTTCTAGACCGAATTAGATCTTTAGCCGAACATAAAAGTTGTAGATAATCGACCTATGAAGGTCTCTGTAAAATTTCATCGAATTTGGAATTGACTTGCTATGATAGATCTGGAAATCTTTAAACTGCTGTAAGAAAAATTCGGACAGATTAGTGTTTCTGCGAAGACTGATGTTTTTGACCGGTTTTGGTATCTCGGATCGAAAAAGTTAAAACACAAAAGTTGTTCATCTCTGTATTTATGAGTTAGTGGTAAAATTTCAGAATTTTTGGAATTAAACTCGATTTTTAATGAATTTCAGAGTAAACAGTGGTTTACCGGGAGTTAAATCTTGAAATCTTGTTGAAACGGTGAAATTAGCCTTTAAGGTTGAAACGAGTAGAGATTCTTTGAAATAAGATACATGAAACGAGAAGATTAAAATATGGCGGGTTATGACTAAGCTAGATACTGTCAATGTTCTCTGCGGCTTGGGACATAAGAGCCCAAGTGTATGTATAGGTTGACGTAAGAGCCCTAGCGAAACACTGATCGTATGGCTAGCGGACGGATTAACTCTAATTAAAAGATCGACCATGATACTTGTGGACATAAGAGCCCAGGCGTAAGGCTGGCGGACATAAAAGCCCTAGCGATGGTGATCTCTAAAAGATATGAAACGAGAAGTTTGCGAGAATTCCAAATTAAATCTGTATTAAATTGTGCTTTTATATTTATGGCAATTTATTTAATTACTTTGCAAGCTTTATTTAAGATCGTATGGAATCCATGAATTTTAAATTATGCGACTAAATTATTATTAAATGAATAGATTACATTATGCACATGTTTATTGAAACTTCTGACGAATTTCATTAACACGAGTAATTTTTCTGAAATATCAGGTTAATTTTATTGAATGAAAGGAGTTATGATTTAGGGAAGGGGTTTAAGGATATGTTAAGATTTCCCTTTTTATTACTCATGTGGGGTGTTTTAATCTCAAACGGCGCTGTGGTCCTCCCCGCCATGAAACTTTTGACAAATATCACGGTGCAACCGGGATTGACCTTCAGTCTGTCACCCTGAAAATCCTTGGTATCTGCGCCATGATACTTCTCATAATTTCATGCCACGAAAGCACCTGCTATTGGAGCTTTTGAACATCTTCCCACCATATGAGTATTTTCCCAAAATATTATGTTTTTATTTACTCGTGTCAAGAAACTGTGCATCCCGAAAGCGCACGGAGTCAAAAATTGCAGTAATTTATAGTAAGTACCGGATCGTTCACTGGAGGATGTGCGATGGAAGCAGGACCCACGTCGTTTACTAAGATTTTCCACTCGGTTACTCGTTTCAAGTTTTGCAGGGTTTTCTATCAACTACTTGACATAATTTAAATCCAGATCTTGAAAGCAGTACAAATTATTCTACAAAGCATGGTAAACTGGATCGAAGGAAGCAATTAAATCTATACTACGGAAGCAATATAAAATTATGCTACACTATCTAGAAAGCAGATTTAAATATGACAGAAGGGACAGGGGGAAATAATAAAGATTGGACAAGATTCAGATGAAACACAATTAAACTTCCATTTTCAATACACAGATCTTAGCTTGGGATAATCCTCTAGTTAGCTAACTCTCATGCTTTCTACACCATGTTCCCTTTAACAGACAGGTACTTACTGTAAGAATTTACATGCTCTTAAGACAACAATTTCTAAGATACCACAGACTCACAACTGCCCTCACATGGCCATGCTAAGGCGTATTATTCATCTGTGGTGGATAAGCAACACCTAACATATCATTAGTTGACATGCCAAGTACTGCTATCATTCCCCCATGTCACACCCAAAGTTTCAAATCAAGCCCCAAACCATTCCATAACTCTCAAACCTTTTAACAGATGGACAGCCCCTAATTCTTCCGAGTGACCTCTATGAAAGCATTTAAAGGAAAGCAGTAAAGAAAGCTGTAAAGAGAGCATTTAAATCTATCACTCGGAATCGTTAAAAAACGTCTATTTCCGTTAGTATAAAAGAGCCCCTGGTCTTGGTGACCAGATGCAGATCAAGAACCCCCGAGATATCAATAAGCCACAGGGCTTACAACATCTGGGTAGTTATGAGATACAAACTAAATGGAACAGATCCATTAATGAATCTGTTCCGGATGTACTCATTCAAGACTCGATTCTAGACTTTGGCAGAAGAAGATAGTAGTCGAAGGAATACTCAACCCTACCTTAGAAATTCACCAAGGCCTACATGTAGTTCCTCTAGTATTATCTATCACATCTCATCTACACCCAAGTGGATATTGACTTAATGCGATATCTAATATCAGATTTCCAACATACAGCAATTTTGAGAAGCAAATGGATATTTGAAAATCATTCCCTAGACATGTACTAAACTCTCAATTAAAACACAGATCCTTTCAGTCTAGATGAGACCTAATCGCTGACTCTGCTTCTAAGCTCTCAAAATCAATCCCCAGTGGAAGATGAATTAGTCATAACTGTCGAATTTATCCCTTACTCAGATCCGGACTTTACAAAGGAGTTTTTGTTAGAAGTTTATTATGCAACATCAGATTTATATCAAGACTTCTGTGTCCAAGGAGAAGGATCCCCAAAATAGCAGTAAGACCAGAACATCTACATAATAGTATCATGCATACCAGTATATGAAAAGGAAAATAAAACACCCCAAATATATGGTGGGGTTAGACAGAATGCGATACACCGAGATGGATTAGCCTGAGATGAGAAGAAATCGGCTAAAAGGAGTGCCAGAGATAGTTGGGGTTCTCCGGACTGCAAACATCTGCTGTCCGGTTCCCAATTTTCCCAGATGACTGATTTTAGACAAAAAGAATTCCAAACAACGGTGACCGCCGTCATTGAGTTTTCTTTTGTCTGTGAGTGGAAGAAAAACCCACATATTTCTTGCTGTAATATGTCTTAACTGATGTTGGTCGGCAATCAGTTAATACTATTGCAACTTGAATTCAGGTTGAGAAATTAAGATAAAGAAAATTAAAACTGTATCTGATTAGGAATTGGCTGAGTGACTAATCGAAACTCTTAGTGAGGAGAACGCTCGCCGAAGCTTCCACCAACCACTAACCAGATCATGCAAAATAACAGATAATGATTGACACACAGAAGACGGGTTAGTCGATATCCCTGTTAAAGGACCTTTCACCAACATTAATCTGTGCGTTTCTCATTATCCGTTCATACACACAATAAAAGGGAAAACATGAAAATAGGAAAATATTTTTGGTATTGTGTGGGTGTGAAGCACACAATAAGTGGACACTAGTGGGCTGAAATGTGTAATGGGTAGAAATCAGATGAACTGGGCCTAGGCCCAATACACCCATGCAACTTACACAAATCATGGAAGAAAAATATTTTTGGAATTTTCAAAATAAAAGGATAGTTCCATTCGAATTATTAGGGTAATTCGAATTGAGAATGCATGAAGGATGAAGTATTACTTACCCAATTGATCATTGCTAGAAATTGGAGCATCATCTAATTCGAATTGTTGACTCATTCGAATTAATTCGAATTGGACAACTCGAATTGGCGAAGTCCTTTTCTTGCTCAAATTGACTAAGGCATTTACCTCAAGAGGAAGGTGAATTCGAATTGTTCAGCAATTCGAATTAATTCGAATTGCATAATTCGAATTGGTAAGAGATGAAGAAATAAACTAAGGCATGAATGGGTGATATGCAATACAATATGGTTTTCCTAGCCAATTCGAATTGTTGAACCAATTCGAATTAATTCGAATTAGAGAATTCGAATTGGTTGGAGACCACATGAAGGAAATTTTTGGTTGTGCAATTCGAATTTCTTAGGCAATTCGAGATAATTCGAATTGCCTCAATTCGAATTACACATTTTCGAATAATAACAATTTTTGTTCTCACAAGTATGGGTTAGGTATACACTGTGCGGTTAGTGATGGGTTTAGATTTACCAAATCCCTCATCTCACATCAATGTCACTTCACAGCCACCCTAGTGAGGTTTTCAAGAAATAAACAAACACATGTCCAGTGGGTATTGACAAGATTCAAACCCTATTTCTACAAACAAAGGATCCAAAGATCAAGAACCTAAATCATCTAGTAAACCAAGAACTGCATGAATAAAGCTAAGAACACCTATGTTATCTAAGGCATCAAGAAAACATAAACAAGGCAGAAAAATAAGACATAAAAGTAAATTTAACAGACCCTAAAAACATCTAAAGCCTAAAGACACTTATTTGAAGCTCTAAGGCACAAAATCAAGCCAAAAACCCATCAAACATGCATTTATTAAGTTTGAATGTCAACTAGGACATAATAAATGTAACCTAGTTGAAACAAACAAACATGCTAAGCATTTATTTCTAAGGAAAGCATTAAAGAGTGCCAAAACACATGAATAACACCATTTCTGGAAATTTTTCTTGCATTGACACTTTGAAAGCAAAATAAAGAACCCAAAACCATCATTAGCTTGAAGGTAGGGTTTATTCTAACTAGAAAGCATGTAAAAATTCTGGAAATGGCTACTCTAAGGGTTACACAAACTGCTTCTACACTGTACTAAGATCTAAGCATGTAAAAATTAAACTACTTGCAAGGAAAATAAACTAAACTAAACTAAACTACCTACCTAACCCTTAAGGGGTGTGGAACCTCCTGCTGTTCTTTTTGTCCCAACTGCTTTTTGGCAAAATTCTTGATCTAAGGATGTTTCTTGTGTTGAGAGAGGTCAGCTTTTATAGACAAACTTCGAAACCCTAGGCCCACCAATGTTGTGCTCATGCTCCACAGCTTTTGATGAATTTTTTGAGTGAAGTTCGAATTGTCTCAACTAATTCGAATTAATTCGAATTGTGAGATCTCTTCCTTGAGCTGGGATTTTGGCCTTCAGTTATCAATTCGAATTGTTGGGATAATTCGAATTGGTCTTTTCTCGAATTGGATGAGGGTTTCTGCTTGGCTTCCTTGCATTTGTGGCAATTCGAATTGTTTGTGCCAATTCGAATTAATTCAAATTGGACAATTCGAATTGCCTCTTCTTCTTGCCTTTGGGTTCCTTCTCTTCATTGCCTAATTCGAATTAATTCGAATTTGAACAATTCGAATTAGGCTTCTGCATCCCTTCCAACACTTAACCATTTCTTGTTCTCTTCAGCAATTCGAATTGTGTGCAATTCGAATTAACTCGAATTGCACAATTCGAATTATGCTTCAACACTTAGCCAAATTTCAGTTGTGGGATTTTTGATCTTTTTCCCATCTTTTTGGATTTTTGTGGGCTCTTTTATTCTTTTGCCCATCTTTTCATTCCTTTTTCTTTTCTTTTTCCTCTTTTCATGTTTTTGGATTTTTCTACCACAAATACAATTAAAAATTGCATATTTTGTGTCTTTTTATTACCGGCTCGATGTTTTTACAAACTAGCATTAATCTGTTAAATTCAACTGCTTTCTTATTACAATAAGATGGAAACACGATCAAAATGTCCGTCTCAGACACGGAAATGGATTGAAAATAATGGTCAATTTTGGCCATTATCAGCCTCCGATCCCGAGCTATTCTCCTCATCACGTGCTGTATTTCCAGCATCCTCCGCATGGCCATGCTCTACGGCATCTCCGCCGAGATTCACCGCCGGCTCCGGCACCTCATCGTATTGTAAATGCCTCCCTCCTTCACCGATAACACTGCTCGGATATCCAGCAAAATTACCCATAGCGCTTCTTTCGTATCATTTTCACCAACCGCTCCGTACCCGTGGCTGCTCCTGGCTACATTTGCATGCCCAAATATATTCATTGTCGGGGTCGTGCCAAATATGCTCTCCATCACACTTCCCGACTCTAAATTGGCGAATGGGAAATTTCGTTCGGTGTCGTAATTTGTTGAGTGTTGTGTATCTTGTATCCCTTATATTAAAAACAATTTCACAAACACATGTAAACCTTATAAAATTACTTCAACATAATATGTAGATGATGTATTTCAACCACACTACAATGTATCCGTTAAAAAAAATTTACTAGCAGTGTAAAAATAAAACTTACGGTTCAGACCTCGCTCTTCCTCGTCGTGTGAATGCCACTCACCCTGGTACCATGTGCTACCGCTTAGCCGCTCAAGTTGTTCTGAGTAGTGGATCAATCACCCTTAAGTAACAACATAACAATTTTACCGATGTATTAATAGACTTAAATAAGATCACAATAAAAAATAATAAAGTGTAGATAAATTCTATTACAATAATAAAATATGTTTAATAGTAATAACAATAATTTTAATTATTATAAACTACAATATGTTAATAATTTTTTCAATAATAATAGCAATAATAACAATAGTAATAATAATGATAACACCAATAAGACTATTATTATTAGTAACACTATTCTTATTAATAACAGTAATTACTAATCTCCACTATAACACCAATAATTTCCTGGAAAGGACCGTGCAAGAACCAACAGATTCGTGGGCGGCCAGCTGGACGAACCACACATTTAACATGGACCTGTGGTTCGTGGTCTATGGGTTCGTGGTGCACACATCGACCACGAACCTCTTACCTTACCACGGACCCTGTGGTTCGTGGTTAGTGGTTCGTGGTTGCAAATGGACCACGAACCACATTGCAACCACGAACCGCAAGATTACAACGGTCCACAGATTATTTTGCAACGGCCCACAGATTTTACACTTAAATAACACAACAAAATAATAAATTACTTAATATAATTATGATAATTAATAATACTACTACTGCTAATAATAATAATAATATATAACTCACAAATGTAACAAATACTTAAGTTATTAGTAATACTGTAAGTATTAATAATACCAACAACAACAATATTTATTATTCTAAAATAAGTAATAATAATAGTAACCATTAATTTAAAATTAAGTAATAATAATAGTAACCATGAATCTAAAATAAATAATACCAACAACAATAATATTTATTAACATAAATTCTGAAATAATAATAAAAGAGAAAAAATAATTTAAAATTTGTGACGTAAAATTAAAAAAAAAAAAGAAAGGATATCATACGCAACCATGAATTTAAAAAAAATCACTTATCTTTATTTACTAAATATAATATGATGACTATAAAAGGGAATTTAACTAAATTACTACATACCATTGCTAAAAAAACCATAGATCTACAATTTAGGCTTAACAAAACCAACATCACTCATTACACACATTAAATAACTTAGATCCGAAACGAAAACTAACAATTTATTTAGACAACAATTTAAAGATAAATCTCTTACCAAGTGGTCGTACCCTGGAGCCTTTAATTCTTCAATTATTTGTCTCACTGGATGCTCCCAAAATGCGCAAGATAATCTTGCTTCCCCTATAAATTTCTTTTGTTAAACATGAATGTTGGACAGTGCAAATGAAAGAGTATAATTTAGAGGAGTTTAAATTTTTTTTTGGCCATCAAAAGGTAGCACTTCTGGTTTTAGGCCATAAGTAATACCTATTATGGAATTAGGCCATGAGAGGGTATTTGGGCTGAAATAGGAGCCATTTTGACCAATTCCAGTGGGAGACGGGCCGCGTGGCACACACATCTGATGTTGCTGCCGGACTTGAAAAAAATGCTTCCCATTAAACATGTTTTTAACCCTTGCAGCGGTGAGAATACAAATCCTAAATTGGGGGAGAAATACGCCCAAATCGAAACAAACCCTAGAACAAGAATACACACCCATTCAACCGATTCTCACACATCCGTTCAATCGAATCACACACACACCCGTTCAATCGCGTCAACCCTTACATTCCAAAGCTCCATTGAACGATAGACTGAAATGGTAGCAGTTTCCTCGTCGAGTTGAGCGGCCGTGTTTGCGTTGACAGTAATCGCGATGGGGATCCGGCGAGATGAGGGGAAGAGGGATTGGCCGCCTCCACCATTTTGTAAGTGTGAGAGTGAAATGTTTATGCTATTGTGTACAAACCCTTAAATACCAGACCAATAATGAAGAATATTGAGTGGTCCCGAAGTGTAATGTCGTTTTCTTTCACACATGTTTTTCGAATCTTTGACTAGGGTTTAGGGTAGATAAATGTGCAAGTGCTTAATTTCTGGGACGCATTATTATAGGGAGTAGTGTTGAAAGTGTTTTGTTTGCACCAACAGTGGTGCCCACACCGTGGTTTTGGTCCATTGAATTTGCAAACAAGAATATTCTATTCGTACTTTATGTGTTGGTTGGGCAGCATTTATGTAGGTGTTTTGTATGTATTTCTGTGGTTTTTTTTTAGTATTTAAAATTGATATTTGGCCACTTGTTTGCTACAGATCCAGGATGCACATCCATCACATTGATAGTGCATTATGGGGGAGAGTGCGTGTTCGAGCCGATAGCAGAATACATTAGGGGAAAAGAGGTCATATATGACCATGTCAACATCAAACAGTTGGACTTTTTGTATATGTCATGGCTGTTGGGAAAAGAAGGTATAGATGTAGATAGTGTTATATACTACCTGGAAGAGGACAATATATACAAGGAAGTTGTGGAAGAAGAACAATTGAAATGGGCAGCCGCCAAGTGTATTGCATCAAGAATATTGCATATTTTTGTTGTAGATGAGGATGAATGTGAGACTGAAAGTAGCCATCAGACTGAAGATGATGGAAGTGCTGATGATGGTGATGGAGATGAGGTTGAGCTTGAAGATGTGGAGGGGGCTCCACATGATGATGATATTGAGGGGGCTGAAAAAGATGGTTTGTATGTTGAGGGGGCTGGAATAGAGCATCTGCAGAGTGAGTATGACAATGAGTGTGGTGAGGCTGTTAACGAGTTGGATGTGGCTGTTGCAGAAGATGAAGATGAGGGTGGTGTTGAGGAAGATGACAATGTGAGTGGTGGGGCTGGTGAAGAGGATGAAGCTGCATTTGTGGAGAGTGATTACGAATTCGATAAAGAAAATGAAGTGGAAGAATAGCGTGATGAAGTCCAACACCGAGCTGCTGTTGGTGGACAGAATAGAGAAGACCTAAGTGATGGCGACAAATCGGAAGATGACCTAGTGACACATGGGGGAGACTTCACTGAGCTCATTCCATCTGATGGTGAGGGTAGTTCATCAAAGAGAGCACCTGTATTCAACACCGACCTGATCTACAAGCCAACTATAACTCTAGAAATGATCTTTGGCACCAAAGAGGAATTTAAGACGGCTGTGAAGTCATTGGCTGTGAATGACAAGAGGAAGATAAAGTTTACACGATCTACGCCAACTAGGGTTTATGCCAAGTGCATGGGCACGGACTGCAAGTGGAGAATCTGTGCACACAAGGTGAGGAATGAATCAACTCTTCAAGTTACAAGGTTTTCCTCAGAACATACATGCACTGAAACATATGAAGTTCATGCACTTACAAGTCGCTGGCTAAGTGAGAAGTACCTTAACAAATTCATTTCCAATCCAAAAAGGTCAGCGGAGGGGTTTAGACTTGATGCTATAAATGACTTGAAGGTAAATGTTAGTAGACACCAGGCCATAAACGCAAAGAAGAGGGCACTACAAGCGTTGGAGGGGTCTTCGGAGTACCAGTTTTCGAGGTTATGGGACTACGCGGATGAGCTTAAAAATAGGAATCCTGGGAGCACTGTGCTACTCGGTACTGTTGATATTGATGGACAAACTCGTTTTGATCGATTCTATGTCTGTTTGGCTGCATTGAAGAAGGGTTGGAAGCGTGGGTGTAGGCCATTGATTGGAGTAGATGGATGTCATTTGAGTGGGCCACATAAAGGGGTGTTGCTTACGGCTGTTGGCGTGGACCCAAACAACGCCTTGTATCTAATTGCATATGCAATTATCCCCGTTGAAAATAGGGATAATTGGCAGTGGTTTCTGGCCGTTTTGAAACATGATTTGATGTTAGGAGAGGTAAGGTATTTGACTTTCATTTCAGATAGACAAAAGGGGTTGGTTCATGCGATGCAAGACATATTCCCAGGAGTGGAACATCGTTTCTGTGTTAGACATATGCACAATAATTTTGTGACAGCTGGATACAGAGGTTTAGCACTTAAGAATCTGCTTTGGGGGGCTGCCAGGGCTGCTACGGTTCCAGAATTTGTGGAGAGGATGAAGAAGATTAAGGAGTACTCCGAGGGGGCTTGGAAATGGTTGAATGATAGGCCCCCGACACAATGGAGTAAGTCTCATTTCTCCGAGGGGCCTATTTGCGATTTGTTGTTGAACAATCTATGTGAATCATTTAATTCATGCATTAAGGAGGCCAGGATGAAGACTATCCTTACATCTCTAGAGAGGATCCGAGAATACATCATGAAGAGGCATGCCAAAAACTATGAACGGGCAACAACAAAGTGGAGTGATAAGGTTATTTGTCCGCGTATTTCCAAAATCCTGATGAAGCATGCAGCCAATTTGGGACAGTGTATTCCAGTGAAGTCATCAGACAGACATTACCAAATCACCATGATGGATGGGAATGGACAACATGTACTTGACTTGGTAAAAAGAAGTTGTAGTTGTAGGATGTGGCAACTCAATGGTTATCCTTGTCTCCACGCGATGGCTGCCATTAGGGATGTAAACGGGTAGGGTAGGGTACGGGTAGGCCGCCTCCACTCACTACCCGAAATATAATTATCCTACCCTTACCCTACCCTATTACCCTAAAATTAAATATCGGGTAGGATTCGGGTAATACTCGTCGGGTATGCGGATTATCCGCGGGTAAACGGGTACCCGAAATCTTAAATATTACATAGTTAACCGACTCTACCCGACCCAACTTTAATAAAGAAAAAAATTATTTTTCACCATAAAAAATAAATAAAACATTCATTATTGTACGAGAACAAAATTTAAAAGAATATTTAAAAGAAACCGCTAAAGCAACATAAATAAATATTGTAATATTTAAGAATATTCAGTAAAAAAAATTCATAAATCTTTTTACTGCCAATCTCAAACGTTAATAAATTTGAAGTATAAAAAATAAATAAATAAATAAACATATAAATATATCTCAATATATAATATAAATTAAATATATAATATAAATTAAATATATATAAGTATATATAGATAAATAAATAAATATATATATTTAATCGGGTAATCGGGTAGGGTAATCGGGTAATATATGAAATTCGTACCCTACCCGCACCCGATATGATTTATTTCGGTTTCGGGTAATACCCTACCCGATTACCCGATTATCTCTACCCTACCCTACCCGATACCCGATTACCCGACGGGTTACCCGACCCTACGGGTAAAGTTGACATCCCTAGCTGCCATTCATCATCAAGGTAATGACCCGGAGGATTATGTGGAGAATTGTTTTCGGGTTAGCTGTTACATCAAGGCGTATGAGCAACCAATAATTGACGTATCTAGTGACCTCTATTGGCAAAAGAAGGGATACATACCTCCTATTCCACCAAGCTATGGGAGGGGTGTGGGAAGACCAAAAAAATTAAGGACATTGAGTGCTGGGGAGAAGCCAAAAAAGAAAAAATGGCCACGGAGGAGATATACCAAGGATCCGAGTAAGATGACAAGGAGGCAAGAGAGTTGTTACTGCCGATTTTGTGGTGAGCCTGGCCATAACATCTCCACATGCGCCGATTACCCGAATGAACTTCGGGAGAGGCGAAGACCAGCTAAGGTAATTAATACACTGTTCAATGCTACTATTTTATTTTCCGGCCTTTGCTTCTTTAGACTGATATGGGATGTGTTTCGTAATAGGCGAGAAAGAAAAATATGAACAATGATGGTGCTGGATGTTCATGCAATGTTGTTGCAAATACGGGGGTAATGTTTCATCCTATGTCTTTAGAAATTGAATAAATGATGTGTATTGAGAATTTATTCATCCAATGTCTTTATAAATTGAGCTACAGGGTGATGACCAAAGCAACTTGGTTGATGTTGCAAATTTGAAGGACACTACAGTAGAAACCACTAGTTCTAGGGTATGAATTGGATACTTCTAATTTGTATATCATTTCAGATTTCACCAACACTAAAATAATATGCATGACTCTCATTTGTACAGGCTGAGATTATAAAAGCAAAAGGGAAGAAGCCACAGAAACGAGGGGCGAAGACAAAAGCTGGCACTGATGCCGGTGGTCATGCCACAAAGGTGAACCTTCTTTACAGCCACTCAATATTTATATTGTCTTAACCTTCTTTACAGCCACACATGTATTTATATGTTTGAACCTTGTTTGCAGCCTACAATTTTACCACCAATCCTTTCAATCGGAACAAATCAAGAATACATTGAGGAAGATCCAGTCATAACACAAGAAGTTGTACCGATCCTCCACCTTTGGTTCCCGGACCATCCCTCCACCAACAAATGAATGGTTTGGGACCTATGCCATCAAAGAAACGTCTACCATATCGAGGCGGATCCTGGAGAGCACCAAAATTCTCAATTAGCAAGAAGGGACCTCCAACTCATGATATTGGCACCACAGGAAGGGAACCACCAGCAAGTTGATGTTTATGATTTCATGGGATGTCGTTGGGCTGCTATTTGTAACTGAATTAATGTGTGTTTGTGAACTCGGTGTTTGTTTGGTTGCTGTTGTTTTTTGTGATAGACATGGCAGGGTCATTTTGGCTTTATGATGATGTAATGGCATGGAACTATATGCTGCCTTTTTTTTTGCTGAACATGTGCCTGGAACTATGTATTTTGGTCTCTTTTGTGGGAATGCAATGACATAGTCCATATGTTGGTTTCATTTCCCATGTGCGACAGGGGACTGAACTATGCTACATGAACATAAACCTGAAGCTATTATTGATAGCCTCCTTTGGATGCTATCTTTTAAGTCATTTCCAAGCCATATCTTCAATGAATTTTAGAGTGAAATCCTCATTTTTGTGTGTTTTTGTTGTGTTTTGAGTGAGTTTTTAAATTAGGATATTATATTAGATATTAGTTGAATAACACTAAAATCACATTTAAAGTTGATTTATAATGATTTATCTTGATGAGTTTTGAATGTGATTTTGTAGGTTGCAATGAGATGAAGAAAGCATAAATGAAGGTGAGGAGAAGAGGAGAAAAGAATTGAATAAGTCATTCTTGGCGTAGGCAAGGCCAACTACGCCAAGAAACCTATGCTAGCGTCAGTTTACGCCAACAATGAAAGATGAAAAATTTGTACAAGTCTCAGCTAGCGTAGGCAAGAGCAACTATGCCAAAATGATGAATCTGGCGTCACTTTACGCCAGAACTGAAGAAGCCAAAGTTTTGACTTTCAAAGCTGGCGCAATTCAAGCAAACTACGCCAAATGTCGCGGGCTAGCGTCAATTTACGCTAGGTCTGGCAGTTCCAGAATTCGGTTTTGGTGGTTCCAAGGTCGGTTTTTGGTGGTTTTGCTCGACTTTCCCTTGTTTTTTTTAAGGCTGAAAAACATCAAATATAGGGGAGAAGTCAGAGATCCGTCATCATCCATCCTAGAAACACACACATCATTTCTTTTTCATCTCCATCAATTCCATTTTAGTTTGGTATTGTAACAGGTTAGGATAAGTTCCGTTCTTGTATTCTAGGATTTTTATATAATTATTATTAGGTTGTGATCTAGATTATGTACTGGGAATCATCATCATTGGATCCGTAATTTTGATGCAATATGAAGACGGGAGTCGACAGGAGCAATTGAAGTACGAGTTCAATATTTCAGAAAATCACCTCAACATATGATGGGGAACTCAGGCACTATTGCCATTTATGGTTCATTTTCCCATGTTGGATCAGATCAAGAACATTTCATTGATTTCTCATGTCTAATAATATAAATCTCATATGATGTTGTAACATGGCTCCTGAGGATCTCAGAATTCAAGAGTACGACACTAAAACTGATGTATTCTCACTTGCATTGATTTTACAGGAGGTACTAGATTACACACATTATGGCTATGGCTCACAGTAAAATTTAATTTTTTGCCCCAAAAAAAAACTATTCTGTAACAAACAAAACATTCATTCAAATCAACTTGCATTATATTTAGAGACCAAATCAGCATTCCATTATCAACAAAATAGGATGCCAGAGTACATTACAAACTTGTTTCCTTTACCAACCAACACAGACTTCTTAAATACCGACTTCTATTCTAGACCCTTTACACTTGATGACCATATTAGTAGTCCACCACATCAGGGCAAAAAGCAATCAAAGCACCACAAAATGACTACATTAATCATCTTCCTACATACTAGATAACATTCCCACCGTTCATGATTCAAAGAAGCTGCAGCAAATTACCCTTCCCACATCCACATCCATTAAGCACAGCACCAAACACAACAAAAGTCACTCCACCTAGAACCACAATGGAAAAGATCACCATATTCAGTTTTTTCTTCTCAATCTTCAAAGAGCCAATCTCTTTCTCCATCTGCTCTTTCCCCTTCTCAAGCCAATACTTCTATTTTTTCAGCACACTGATCTCACGGTCATCCCAAATTTTTCCTTCTTCCAGAGCCGCGCTTTTTTCTTCCACAGCATCCAACTTTCTCAGCAGCCCGGGGATCAAAGATTGAGCTCGAGTGCACAGTGCATCATCCGCCCACTTATGGAGATTGCAACCACCATCCTAGTCACAACAAACACAAATACAATCATTCTCTACATATCACCTATAAAATATTGATTTCATAATTACAATTAAATTGGTAAAACGCAAAATGACCCAATTTTTGCACGAACTGATCTTTAAACACTTGCTTATAAACAAGAACAAGAACATAATCTAACACCCACAACTGCAACAAGAAGACCAATTTACAAACTAAAAACACGCCATTCGCTGTAACAAGAAAAACAACATAATCTAATACCCCTACAAGAACAAAAACATAATCTAACATGCCATTACCACCAACAGATTCGAGCAAACTACAACTCAATTACCTACAACAGATTCGAGCAACCTACAACACAATTACCACCAACAGATTCGAACAATCTAACATTTGACATTCAACACAAATGTAATGCGCTCACAAAATGTATTTCCAACATGTACATACCGGCCATCGGGGACAACTATAGAAACGCCGCCCAACATTCGCCCCTCTCCAACAGGTCTTCACCCGAGCATCTTCACCACAGTGACACGCCATTCTTGGGAGCCCAAATGTGTCACCACTCGTGTACGATTCGGAACGCGGCATTGTGACCAAGGCCTCCAACGGTGGTAAATCTCCAATTCGAGCGGTAGAGAATGAGGGGAATGGTTACTTTCGATAGTAGGGTTTCAGAGAGAGAGACGCCCAAATTGTATTTGTAGAGAGGAAGACGATATGACGAACAAAACACGATTCTTAATAAAAATGAATAAAAACCCGGTCCAGCCACTCTCCTGCTGTTAAAACGGCCGGCGCGTGAACTCTCCAAACACGTAGAACACACGCGGCCCAAAATCTGTTTGACTTGGTCAAAATGGCTCCTATTTCAGCCCAAATACCCTCTCATGGCCTAATTTCATAATAGGTATTACTTATGGCCTAAAACCGGAAGTGCTACCTTTTTATGGCCAAAAAAAAAATTTAGCTCTAATTTAGAGATCCAAATTTATTGGTTTCATCCATGGTGGGTGGTCAGGAATAAATTCTGTCCACCATGCCTGGGTCGGGATAATAATACTAGGTTCGTAAAAGAACCACTTCAATGACCGAACCACTTTCCCGTTTCCCAATGCCTGGTGGAGAATAAATCCAGCCCCACATCTGCGCAATGGTTCGTGAACGAATCGTAGGGATCGTGGTCAATGTACTAACCACGAACTCATTGCCACGTGGCGCCAGGGATCGTGCTTCAACGGCACGGGTTCGTGTACGGCCCCTACCGTGAACCACGATCCGGGCTTTCTTAATCACCCTTACTAATTAATCCCATGGTTTGTCGTTCTAATTCCGGTTCGTATATGAACCATCACACGAACCAGGGCCGTTTTTGTCTTTTCGGGTATAAAAGTGAAGGATTTTTTGCGGCTGGCATAAAAGAATATGGTCAGAACCTGACCGGACACTGTGGGTGCGGACTCATAAACAAACCCTTCCATAAACAACCAAGTCAAAATAGATAGTCTGTATTGATGTGATTCCGATGCCGCCTCGGCCTCAGCCTCAGCCTCCATCGTCGGTACCAGCTCCCCGCATCTGCTGCAACCCCATTCCTGCGGAGAAAGGAACTTTGAAGCTTCTACTCAATCTTCTGATCCAGATTCAGAATCAAGATCGTCTACTCCAGATTGGCAGCTCAAAGACCCCCTTTCCTGTATTCCGGTGATTCTGATTCAAAATAGATAATCTGTACTAATGTGAATGTTCAAATAAATTCGGGTAGATATTCTGTACTCCTATTCAGAATAATGTTATGTACTGATGTAAATAGTAAATAAATTCGGTTTAAGTACTACTAATGTGCTTTGGTTTAAGTTGAATGAATGTTCTTCCCATTCATTTTTTCCTTTAATAGAATGATTTAATATTTTGGTTTCCTTTTTTTTTTGGTAACAAGGATGTTACAAAAACGCCGGCAAAGGAGAAAGCTAAAAAATCTACAAAAAAGAGCCAACCAAGGAAGGTTCAATCACGAAGAAACTAGACGCCCATCTGATCCACCGTGAGGAGTGGCAGCACCTCATCCGGTGGATAGGCCCAAGTCGTAAAGAAATCAACCGAGCGCGCTCCACGCTTCGCCATCGAGTCTGCCACCGCATTACCTTCACGCAAGAGGTGAGAGCAATAAAAGTCCGGATGCTGTGCTAAGAGATCCGAGATACTAAGAACCAGATGCCGAAGCCAATGTCCATCCGTCGTGCCCCTCTGAATCAGGTGAAGAGCTTCAAGAGAATCAGTGAAGCAACAAGCTTTATCAATGCCTAACGCAATAAGGCGTTTCACCCCATTGAGGATTCCATGCAGCTCGGCTACAAGATTAGTGGTCGATCCCACCGAGCCCGAAAATCCCTCAATCCAAGAGCCATCAGCATTACGGCCACTCCTCCAAATCCCGCCGCTCCTGGGTTGCCAAGAGAACTACCATCAACATGTAAGAACGTTCCCGGCCAACGAACAGGGTTCCAACATACCAGCCTAGAATTAACGCTCTTGATATTGCGATTGAAGGCTTTGCAAAACAGGTCCCCCAGGCGTCTAGCTTCATGAACCGTGGCGGCGATGCTGACCTCCTTCCCCCTAAAACATTTAGCATTCCTTTGCTTCCAAATGCTCCATAACATGGCCAAATGGTGTCATGTCCACTTCCGACAAATGCGTTTGAGAGCTACACCCGCCGGCTCACTAGCATCCGGCCAAAGGGACGTGGCAGTAAGACCTATGTAGCCCCAACAAGCTGCCGCCCAACCACAATTAAAGAAGAGGTGGCGGGTAGTCTCAGGCTCACTCGAGCAGATGGCACACAAGTCCGATTGTGCTATACCCCTGGAATGGCGCAACACATTAGTTGGCAAGGAGTTATGAGTCATCAACCAAGTCAGGAACTTTATCTTTTCTGGGCCTTGAATCCGCCATGTCCATGCACGATGTGCATCCGTCTCCATACCTCTTCGAGACAGCAACCAATTATAGCCTGATCGAACAGAATACTCCCCATCAGGAGACCCCCCCCCCACCGCCAGCAGTCATCAACCGAAGGGTGGAGAACGACGGGGCCATATCGCTGAACCTCTTCCTTAACTTGAGCTGGAACCGGTGTATACAAAGATGACCAATTCCACTCTCCATTGTTGTACACATCCCTCACAGTAAGCTCCGTATCTACCACATGAACATACGGCACTCTCGGCCCAAGCTGGCCTTGAGAGAGCCATGGATCAAACCAAAAGTTACAACTTCCACGTCCTATACGAATGCGCAGTCCATCAACCAAATAGAAAGATGAGGTACCTACACGGGTGCTGAGAGCACCTCCCCCATAACGATACTTTGCCATAAGCAATCGAACCCAAGGTTTCGTTGTAAGAGACCGAAGATCCATGAGGGGTTTCCCAAGCATCGCGATGTTCATATCTCTGCAAGATCGAATACCCAAGCCACCCATTGTTTTTGGCACTACTACCTTACCCCATCCAACCAGAGGAAGACCGCAACCATTTTTATTCTTCCAAATGAAATTCCTCACCTGCCGATCGACTTCATCACAGATTGTAGTAGGAAGCCAAGCACATTGCATGACATATGTAGAGATGGTCGCTAAGACAGCCCTTGACAAAGTAACTCGAGTGGCTTTATTCAAAATCCCACACTTCCACGTACCAAGTGTATGGCGGATCTTATCAAGCATAAAAGTATAGTGTGCTCGAGACGCCGCTCCATGATAAGTGGGAAAGCCCAAATATTTCCCTAGCGACGGAGTAAAATCAATATTAAGGATTGAAGAGAGCTCTACCAAACGTATAGGCGGGACGGACAAAGAGGCATAAGCAATGGACTTGTGAACATTAATCTTGAGGCCTGCCTGACAAGCAAAGCTGGAAAGAACTGCATTCACGCATTGAGTACTTTCAATCGTTGCTTTGGAAAATAACAGAAGGTCATCCGCAAACATGAGATGGGATAATGGTTTTGCACCTTTGGCAAGGGTAATCGGCACCCAAGCACCCTCTTGGACCTTGGAGAGGATGGTTCAAGAGAGCTTTTCCATGACAATGATGAACAAATACGGAGATAGTGGGTCGCCTTGACGTATACCTTTAGCTGGAGAGAAAGGTGGCAGAGCTTCTCCATTCCAAAGGAGGGAATAAGCCGGCGAGGAAACACAAAACATGATAATTTGAATCAAAGGACCAGGTAGAGCCATATCCAGGAGGCAGCCTTCAATAAAGTCCCATTTGACATTGTCGTATGCCTTCTCTAAATCAATTTTAAGAAGGAACTCCGGAGCCGCGCGGTGCCGGATTTTGAATGAATGGACCACTTTTTGGAGAATTATTGCATTATTCGCCGTCCCCCGGCCTGGAATGAAAGCAGACTGAAAGGGACCAATATATGTATTAAGCCGCGGCCGAAGACGATTTACTAGCACTTTAGTAATGATTTTGTATAGCACATTACAAAGGCTAATCGGCCGATATTGTCGAATCTCAGTCGGAATATCCACCTTCGGAATTAAGCAAATAAGGGTAGCTGCCACGTGGTCATCAAATCTGCCATCACGCATCACTGCTTGCACAAATTTCACCACTTCCCCACCAACCGAAGGCCAATAAAGTTTATAAAAGATTGTCGGGAACCCGTCAGGACCGGGAACCGCTAAATCTTTCAACTCCTGCACCACCTCCTTAACCTCATCCACGGCCACGCCCCTCGCCAGATGCTGGCTGTCCTCCAGAGGATCCAAGGGCGTTAACTGAACAACGGGGAACGAGGTAGAAGCCTCAAGACTGAACACCCCGCGGAAATAATTCAAAGTATGCGTTTTCAAGATGGTTGCATTAGTCTCCCACCTGTTGTCAATATTCAGGCCAACAATTTGGCTTCTTTGTCTCTGAATCTTGGTCTTGGAGTGGAAATACCTGGTGTTCATGTCGCCACAAGTAATCCATTTTTCGCGGGACTTTTGGAACCACAATAATCTTCTTGTTTAAGCACCTCATCCAACTCATTCAATAATTCCAGTTCGAGCCTCTGCATGCATGCAGAATCAACTCTAACCAAGCATCTCCGCACTCCTGCTAGTCTACGAGGAAGCCATTTTTTCTTCCTGCCAATATGCCCAAAAGTATGAACATTGAAGTGAAGAGAAGAGTCCTTCACCTGCCGAAGTTTGTCAATAACCGATGAACCACCAAGTTGCCAAGCAGTGTCCACAACATGGCTATAAAGTGGGTGGGATGATCAGGTAAATTCCCACCGGAACGGTTTGTTGACAGGTCCGTTATTCCCTTGCGAGCACCGGAGCAGGAGGCCATTATGATCAGACGCTCGTCGAGGTAAGACTTCAACAAATCCACTAGGGAAACTTGACATCCATTCGACATTTGCAACCGCTCGATCTAGTCTCTTTCGCGCTAAAGCCCCCCATGTGTATTTCGTTGCCAGATAAATGCATCACCTATCGTATGAATATTGTTTAAACCACATTCTTGGAACATATTCCCAAAAACCTCACATTGACAATCTTGCACGCCTATGCCAACAGCTTCTGAAGGGGAGAGGACATCGTTCCAATCGCCAATAGCAAGCCACGGTCCATGTACAAGATTAGCCGTTGCACCCATATCTCTCCAATCATCTAGCCTGGCGCTGGGACGCGGGTTAGCATAGATGGCAGAGAAAGACCAAGAATGACTTCCCTGTTGAACTCGAAAAGTAGCACTCCTGCTGAAAGTAACTATATTAGTGAATGTGTAGGGAAGACCCATGCGGACCAAAACCCACAATCCGCCTTCTTGGCCTACACATTCAATTATATATAGCGCATCGTAATCCAACCGATAGAAAAAAGGCCGAACCGCATCAAAAGGCCCCTTGGTTCCATGATCACTAGGACCGAGGGTTTGTGATGCCTTAGAACATCCGCTATGTGGCGTTGAGTATTCCTATGCATGGCCCCACGTATATTCCGTGAAAGGATCTTGAAATCACGGAATACTATCATTGGGAAACCACTCCAGGGGTTTCCGGACCACCACCGTCGGAGGGTTCCTCTTCCATGCCATCTTCTTTCCATGCTAGAGCCAAGAAGCTATTAGACGTCGTGACAGGCAACTTGGGTGGCACGCTGATGCAAGGCCGTTTCCCTGGCACCCCATTCGGAGGATCAGGTAATTCCTCATAGCCACTAGAAGACACTCTAGCCACTACAACAGGTTTATCCACTGCCTTCGTAGGAGGGGGGACCTGGGGGTGGCCAAGGGCGGAAGTACGGGACTGGTCTGGTCTGCCCTTCATATCTTGCTTAGGGTTTTTGTTCTAACGAATCCGAGTGTCATTCCGCTTGCCCTGTAACACCCCAATTTTTATTATACTATATCCACAATTATTATTATTATGTTTATAGGATTATATTTTCATTATTATTTTTGGGGGACTATTTTTAATTTTGAGGTTATTAAAGTTTATTACGAAAGTGTATTAATGTATTTAAAATTATTTGTTTAAAAAAAGGATTATTTTTTAAGAATAATTATAAGTATTATGTAGTATCTATTAGTTATGGACGAGTCAATCATTCTTCAAGAATATTTTTAATTTTTTTAAAATAAAATTATTATTATGGATTATAAAAAGGGAGGGAGACTTCCGTAGCCTATAAGTCAATAAAGAAAAAAAAAATTAATGAAGTAGGCGGTTGGAAACATAGCATACATATATATTACTCCCTCCGTCCCACCTTACTTGTCTGGTTTGACTTTTTGATACTGTTCATTGCTTAACTTTGACTCAATGTTATAGCTAGTATATATTTGGAAAAAAATAGTCGAGTTGGGTCTTGTTAGAATCGTAAAATCATGTAGTTTTAGAATATATATTTTTCATAATTTTTTGTTGTACATATTTTGAGATATTTACGATTGAAAATGTGCATTGGATTGTGTGCAGAAATCAAACAAGACAGGTTAAATGGGACAGAGGGAGTAAATTATAGTATATGAACATATTGAAATAGATCCCACATCGGAGAGAATGAAATTTGTTATACCATACTTTTCTTATATATAGCAGACACGACACACTTATAATTTTGATAAGCCGAAAGCTTACCTGCAAAGGTAAGTCGGTTAGTTAATTATTATTATTATTATTATTATTATTATTATTATTATTATTATTATTATTATTATTATTATTATTAAATAATGGGGTGATGCTTTTGCGTCGTCCCGGCCTAGTGGGGTAATGCCTTCGCGTCGCCCCGATCTTTCTTTTAAAAGAAGGACCTTAATAATTTTGTTTTTGTAGCAGAATAGTAGCCGGGGAGGCACTAAGGAACTGCTAGGCATCGGTGTTAGTATAAATTTTGCAGTAGAGTAAGTTTCCTATGCTTTTCTGCCATTATTATTTTTATTGGCTTTCCTTATTTATTTAATTTGTCTTTGCTTGGCTTTCCTTTTTCCGTTTTTCTTATTTATTTAGGTTGTGTTTGCCTTAGTAGTAGGCCTTTATTTTTGTTCCTGCTTTAGTAGTTGGTATTATTTTCGTTCTTGCCCTACTAGTAGTAGGCTTTTATTGTTTCTTATTGGCCTACAATATCCGTTATCGTTTGTTCGTTCATTGATCATTGTTTTATTTGTTAGCCTTGTTGTTCCTGTTGCACTTGCTTCCGTTGCGTATTTCCTTTTGACTTCATTCTGATTGCCTTTGATTTACGTAGAAACTCGCTGTATAAATAACCCTTTGACTATATGCCCTAAGTACGGAAACATAGGTTATAGCCATCCCGCCGAGGGGTTTAATGGCCTATTATGAGTGAGACCAATTCATTGATGATCTTTGTTGAACCTGGTGAGGTAATCCAACTTGTTGTTGACTCTTTGGCCTGCGGGCGCCCTTAAAGGGTAATTATTTATTAATTAATAGATAACAAGCATGATTGAGGTTGACTTGCTGTGTGACGGCCCGTGTTCAGTAGGCGCTGGAAAATGCCATATAGAGTGACCCCTGATCTAAATGAGATCGGGTGAGACCCGAGATTTAGTCAGGATACCGGTATTGTGAGGTTCATTCTGAATCCCTCTAACATGCGTGCAACCATTGAGATGGTTATTCATATCTTGGCACTTGCCCTTGTTGAGGATTTCGGGTTGATCCCGAAATTAATATTGCATATTGTTGAATTGCTGGTTGCTGATTTGAGAGTACCATTATTGTGATTGCCCGTATTGTAAGCTCCGGCTTATTGATCTGAAAGCAGCCTTGTTCAGTCTACAATTTTCTGGATTTTCGTTGATCCCGAGTATAGGGAACTTACCAGCGAATCTGTCGCTGATAATCTTTCTTCTTTATTTCTTTTTCCTTCCATGGTATGACTAAAGACTGACAAGGGAAGGGACTGCACCTACACGTTTTCTGCATAAAGTACTTTCATTAGTTTTTGAAGATGTCAAATTTTTTGTCAATGTTGTATTATGATTTTTCTATCACATGTATAATATTAAAGTTAGGTTGTTATTCCTCTTTGTGAGTTGTTTTGAAAAACGATCTTCGGTTATATGAAATATTATATCTTTTATGTTTAAGCATGGTTGTTTGTAATGGATATTTGATATACTCATTTTAGCCTTAACATCTCCTAGATAAACCGATGTGTTAGATCGAGCCTTATTTAGTAGGTGTGGCGGTAACACCCGCGAGTTGGAAAAATCGGGGTGTTACAGAGTGGTATTAGAGCTTCCAATTATTTTTCAGAATATTTCCTATATAAATAATTTTAAATCACGACATCTTCTTAGGGATTCTACCATTTCAAATTTTGCATACATTGCAATGCACGACACGAGGGTATAAACTACTGAAACGAACTAATAAATTAGTTCGTTCCGGATGTACTCACTCAGGACTCAATAGGTAAGCTTTGGCAGAAGAGGATAGTGGTTGAAAGGATACTCAACCCTATCTCAGAAAATAACCAAGGCCTGGATGTTGTTCCTCTAAGATTATCTACTACACTGTATTTGAATCCAAGTGGACCCCATCTCGGTGTAATAATTAATCTCGGATTCCCAACAAACAACAATTTTGGAAAATAATGAATCTGAAAACCATTCCCTAAACAGGTACTAGACTCTCAATTAAAACACGGATCCTTTCAGTCTAGATGAGACCTAATCGCTGACTCTGCTTCTAATTTCTCCAAAATCAACCCTTGACAGAATATGAACTAGTCATAACTGAGGAATTTATCCCTTACTCAGATCCGAATTTTATAAAGGAGTTTTTGTTGGAAATTTAATATGCAATATTTGTTTAAATCTAGACTTCTATTGTCCAAGGGAAGGATCCCAAAATTTTATAGACCACGTTAATTACATAATAGTTGCATGCATACTGATATAATGAAGTGTAAAAATGAATTGACCCAAAATATACTGGCGGGTCTAGACAGAAGATGAAACACAAACATGAGGTGGTCAGAGGACCAAAGTAATGGCAGAATAATCGGGTAGACTGCAAACATCTACTGTCTAATTTCCCAATTACTCGGATGGAGCGAATTTAGATAGCTTGAACCCTATAATGGCAGTGTCAATGCCAGTTGGGCCTCCACTGTCTGTGAATTCAGATAAAAACCTACATGCTTCTTTTCTGTAATGATCATTAGTCAGCATTGACAGATGTTGACTGATTCACACTACAGATTAGAATTTGGGTTTGGAAATTAAGATAAATAAAAGAAAACTGTATCCGGATAGGAGTCAGCTGAGCAGCTATTATAATCCCGGATGGACGAACCGCCAAGGCTTCCACTGACAACCGTCCAGACCATGCATAATAACACTTAGTAACTAATACCCAGAATACGAGCTAGTTTATCCGTGAGGGAATACCCGCCAACATTAGTCTGGTGTATTCTTCACTAATTGTTACACACAATACAGAAAAGACAAGATGGAAATAAATTAAGAACAAGGCCTTGTATGAGAGACATTGGTTTCTCATTAGAGCTGTAAACGAGCCGAACCGAACCGAGTTTCAAGTGTTTGAGCTCTATTCGTTAAGCTTAACGAACGAACACGAACCGAGCCAAAAATCTTAACGAACCAATTTTCATGTTTGAGCTCAGTTCGTTTAACCTTACGAACGAGCTAATAACGAACGAACACAAGCCTAGTCGAGCTCAGTTAACGAGCCATTTATTTTATTAATAAATTTATTTGTTTTAGAATTAAATAAAATAAATGGAGCTTGTCTAGGAATGTTCAAATATGGCTCTAAGATTGGAGCTTGTCTAGGAAATAAAATAAATAATTCCTAATTTATTAAATAAATAATATATTTATTTGTCTAGCCATTTATTTTATTAATAAATTTATTTGTTTTAAAAAATAAATAATTTATTTTTTATAATATATATTCCACTAAAAAAGAATTTCGAACTGTTCGCGAACTTAACGAACGAACACACAAACCAAATTATGTGTTTGAGCTCGGTTCGTTTAACTTACCGAACGAGCTGTTAACGAACGAACACGTGTCGAACCGAGCTCAGCTCACGAACCGTTTGTTCTATTTATGCAAGGTTATGGAACTAATCCATAGTTGATGACCTAAATAATCCCTCATACCATAATTGACTACAGTCCGGATTATCTGTTTAAGGCATCATGGTTTTGTTTATAGAAAAATGTTTTAATGACAATTGAACAAAGATCCTTTAATCATAACAATTAGTGATTTAATCATTGCTAATTACAATCATTAATCATTAATGACTAGAGGGTTCAATTATTTAAGTGAATTAATCATAACAATTAGTGAATTAATCATTGCTAATTTCTCAATTTCTCCCAATCATGGAAACCATGTTGGGAGCATTTCCTGAGTAAGTTGAAGAATCGTTCCTTTGCGTCATACAGGGACTCGTCTGGCTTCATTTTGAATTCCGCAATTTTAGAGCGACATTCATCCACCTTGGACTCCGGGAAGTATTTCGCTAAGAAATTTCTGATCACGTCCTCCCATGTGGACTTCTGATTTACGGGCAGTGATTTGTACCATGTTCGTGCTCCGCTAGTCAGAGAGAAAGGGAACAGTCTTAATCGAATGGTGTTAGCAGATACATTCTGGTTCTTGATTGTATCACACAATTCTAAGAAACTCTGCAGGTGATCATGGGGATCTTCATGACTTGCCCCAGCGAACTGATTACTCTGAACAAGATTGATGGTGGCCGGCTTCAATTCGAAATTCCTGGCCAAGAATGGAGCTTGTCTAGGAATGTTCAAATATGGCTCTAAGATTGGCTGCATGTAATCAGCGGCTGCTGCTTGTTGATTGTTCTCAGCCGCTCCTTGATATTGTTGTGGGTAATAGTTCTGATGCATATAATAGTTCCTAGGATCATTGAAGTCATTAGGATTTGGGGGATTCTGGTGGGGATTCTGGTACTGCTGATTTTGCTGGTTTTGGAAGTCTTGGTTGTTTTGGTGATTTTGGTCATTTGGTGGATTTTGAGGGTTCGGGTTGGGAGGAGGTGCCTCGAAGTGTTGCTGTTCAATGTTTGGTGGGTTCCCACCTCCCTGTATGATCTGAGGAGGAGGATCATCCAAATCATCGTTATCAGCATCTTCGGGGTCTTCCTCAATGTTGTGAAGTGGTGGATTGGGTGGAATGATTGGAGGAATGTCAGGGTTTAACGTGACAACCGCCAAGGCTTCCACTGACTGCTATCCAGACCATGCATAATAACACTTAGTAACTAATACCCAGAATACGAGCTAGTTTATCCGTGAGGGAATACCCGCCAACATTAGTCTGGTGTATTCTTCACTAATTGTTACACACAGTACAGAAAAGACAAGATGGAAATAAATTAAGAACAAGGCCTTGTATGAGAGACATTGGTTTCTCATGCAAGGTTATGGAACTAATCCATAGTTGATGACCTAAATAATCCCTCCTACCATAATTGATTACAGTCCGGATTATCTGTTTAAGGCATCATGGTTTTGTTTATAGAAAAATGTTTTAATGACAATTGAACAAAGATCCTTTAATCATAACAATTAGTGATTTAATCATTGCTAATTACAATCATTAATCATTAATGACTAGAGGGTTCAATTATTTAAGTGATGGAAATGGAGAATCAAAATTTCGGCAGCATAACGCCTTATATTGCAATTCTGGGATATTACATCTTAATCCGTGGGATTAAGATGTGAGTGTTTGCAATATAATAGAGGATAAGCAATCAGAATTTGGGGATTAAATAGAAGAGAGGACTCTGTTGAGAAACCATAAATTGTGTCATGAGCCTAGACCCGCGACATGGGTATCTCGACAGGTTTTCAGAAATTTGGCATAGTTTCACCTTGTGTCGCTAAGCAAAAGTGTGTCGCGAGGCGTGGCCTCGCGACAGGAGTTTAGCGACACAGGGTTTTCTGAGAATTTCAAAGTATTTGGCTCCCAGTCGCTAGTCATGGAAATTGTGTCGCGAGGCGTGGCCTCGCGACAGGGTGTCTAGCGACTGGGTTTTCAAAATATTGACAAGGCATAATTTTCTGTCGGACTAAAAGTGTGTCGTGAACCGTGGGTTCGCGACAGGGGTGTTCCGCGACAGAGGCCATGCAGAAAAATTGCAAGAGTTTGGTCCTCATTCGCTAAGCAGGTGTTGTGCCGCGGACCGTGGGTTCGCGACAGGAGTGCCTCGCGACCGAGGGTTTCAAAATATCAAGACAGGTGTCCCTAGACACCCTTGTCGCGAAACAACCTTCCTGTCGCTAGACGTGGTTTCGCGACAGGAGGCGGTTGGCGACAGGGATGGTTCAGGACACAAGTCAGTAAAAGCAGAAATGAACAGTGGCATGCAAACAGCGTGATCTCACCCTATTTCAGATTAAAAAGCTGTTCTAAGCTAAAATAACCAAACACAATTTAAAATCTACAAGAACATGCTTGAACATAAATAAACTAAACTGGGACAGTATTTAAAATAAAGCAAAATCCTAATCTAGGGTTTGATCACACACATACATACATCATCATCAAAAATAAAGAACACAGTAAGCGCTAAACAAGAAATAAGGGTCAAATGACCCAAAAGAAAAGAAAAGCAGTAAATCCATGGGTTAATAACACCCATTTCATGTTTTTGGGACACATTTTCAGATTAATTTCCCATTTATTAGGTGGGTTTGTTAATCCCTATTAACTTTGGCATCGCAAACCCTAAATCAAAAATCCATAACCAAAAATAATAGGGCTGTAAACAGTGGTTACTTAAGCTATTTAAAGGAAGAACAACATTAAAATAGAACTAATCTAAGCTAAGCTAGTGCAAAAATTAAATAATACAAAAAAAAAAACTAACACTAAACTAAGAACTACCTAGAGAGATTCTTGATTCTGTCTTCAAGAATGGAAAATGTCTAACTCCTAAAGCACATAGGGATCGCCACATATTTATAGAGGTGAAACCCTAGGCCCATGGGCCTTGATTTGAGGCCCAAATCTGTCGTAAGGCTCACACACATCACAAGCATGTCGCGGCATCACTCGGTGTGGCGCGAGACTAGGTTGCATGTTGCAAGACTTCACGCCCTGTCTTGAGGCTCTCTGGACTAGGTCTTGATTCTGTGTCGCTAGCCATACTCTTGTCGCGAGGCCATGGATCGCGCCACGGGGCTGGCGACAGGAGTCTAGGGACATAGTTTCTTCTTCATCATGCTGGTGTGGCGCGGAACCCTCCTGTGTCGCTAGACCATGGTTCGCGCCACGGGGCTAGCGACAGGATGTTCCAGGACTGGCCTTCTCTTCAGTTGGGTTGTTGTGTCGCTAGCCTGCCCCTAGTCGCGGGGCCATGCTTAGCGCCAGGATGCCAGTCTCGCGACTGGTTCGCCTTATTGGGCCTGATAGGCCGGAACATGTATTTTTGTGGGTTTTTCTTCCTTTTCCCATCTTTTTGTATTTTGTGGGCTTGTTTTATTCTTTTGCCCATCTTTTTCATTCCTTTTTCTTTTCTTTTCTTTTTCTCCTATTTTTTGGATTTTTCCAACATAAATGTGTAATAAAATTACATATTTATGCATTTTTCATACCAGCTCATTATTTTTACAATTATGCATAAATCAGTCCAATTCAACTGCTTTCTTATTTAATATAAGACCGGAATGCAATCAAATGCCCGTTTTAGACACGGAAATGGATTGAAAATAATGGTCATTTCTGGCCATTATCACATGGTCAGCTACCCTGCGATGGGCCTATTGCAGGGCCCAGTACGCCGGCGAGACCCATTGCACCAGCTATAGCGGCCCCCACCTGTGATTGCAGCCCCACCGACAGCCGCCCGACCTTCGGTGCAATGAGATTGGCCCCCTCATTGTGGCCCTCAGCCCCAGCCAGAGCGACATCACAGTGGGAGCCCCTCTCATCGTGAGGAGGAGGACCCGGAGGAGAGTATTGGTTCGGAGCACACACCCACGCCCCCAGCTCTCCAATCAGCACCCTGGGTGGCCCTACTCCGCACAATGTTTAGCCTGACTACTAGATGTTTCGAAACTTCTGTATAGTTTTGACATTTACCATATTTTGCTTACTACTTGGCTCGCCATTTTGCTAATCTAGTATAGATTTAGGTGACTCTTGTATATGAATCAGAACTACGTTAGTCCTTGATCCCCCTAAAAAGGGTACGTCTACAGCCCTCGGGCCCAGGACTTTTTGTTGTTATATCTTTTTGTCCTTAACTTACTTAAGGAAGTAGTACTAATCATTATTCTCCGCAGAATACTACGCAGTGATAGGATTAATTCTGTCCCCGAAGACTCGATATCTAGAAACACCAGGAACTGCCGACAAAGGTGACCGGTGGTTCCAACTGAAGAGAATATGATGAACCAAATAAACTATCAACCACCTCTGCCTCCAGTCGAGCTTCCAATGGATGCCCAACCTCTTGAGGATCCAAACGGACTTAACGAAAACGTCAATCAGGCCCAAGGACAGCCTGACCAAGTCCCACTAGAAAGAGAAAATGTGGCACCCCCTCCACATGTAGACCCCATGGCAATGATGCAACAACTGTTGGCTACTTTGGGAGCTGCCATCCAGAATCAGGCCACTCCTTAACCCACCCAACCTACCAACTACTTGAGCTTAGTGGCACATTAAAATTCACCAACGTATGAGGGACAAGAGGATCCAGCACGACTAGAGGACTGGATTAGGACATTTGAGAAACTTTTGAATGCTACACAGTGTCCTGAGGAGCAATATGTCCATATTGCCTCATACTATTTGAGGGGTGAAGCTGATGCATGGTGGCGGACTCATGAAAAGTTAATAACCAATGAAAGAGATACTTACTACTGGGAACAGTTCGCGGCAGACTTGAGAGATCGTTTCTATCCTTCAAGTGTGAAGCAAGCCAAATACGAAGAATTCATGACTTTGCGACAGGGGAACTTGAGCGTGCAAGAGTATCACGCAAAATTCTTAGAACTGTTGAGGTTTGCACCTGACTTGGCTTCCACTGACCAAGCGAGAGCTCAGAGGTTCGAGCTAGGATTGAATTTTTCAATCCGTGAAGCCTTTGGAGGGAAGCAGTTTACGAGCCTTCAAAAAGTCTATGATCGAGCAGTCACTATGTCTCGAATTCTGCAGCAAAAGAGAAAGTTGAGTGGAACAGAAGCTAGAAACAAATTCCAGCAGCAAGAGTCTAACCAGAACAAACGAGGACATTTTGATCGGAGGGATGACAATAGAAACCGAGGAAGAGATCGGGATGGTAGGAGAAATGATCGTGGCATCGACACTCGTCCGGCTGTCGGCAGAAATGAGCCACTTCCTTCTCCATGCTCCAAATGTCAGAGACGCCATCTATGCCAAGCATGCCCTGGGAGAAATTCTTGCTATAGATGTGGTCGGGAAGGTCATCAACGAGTCACTTGCTTTACTCGTCTTGACAGGATTACAAAAAGGGATGACCTGGAAGGTAATCAAGGCAATAACATGGGAGATCGCCCCAGGAATGATCGTGGAAATGGAATCCAGAGGTAAAATATACGAGATACAGGAGTTGGACGTAATGGGAACCGTAACAATCCCCCACAGCCGCAACAACAACCAGTGGGACGACTTAATGTGCTAAACCAAGCCGATGTACCTGAGCATGGAAACGTGATGACTGGTACGCTTACAATTTCCAGCACTCCTATTAAGGCGTTATTTGATTCAGGAGCTAGTTGTTCTTTTATATCCTCGAACATAGTATCCCAACTAGGACTCTCTAAACCTAACACAATTTCGTTTGGAATCTCTCTACCATATGGGGGAATAGTCCCTTGCTCTAAACAGTACTCTCAGGTCCCTTTGTTGATTAACAACATTGAGTTCCCATCTAACTTAACTGAGTTCCCTTTATCGAATTTCGATGTAATTCTGGGAATGGATTGGTTGGCACTATATAAGGCGAAAATTGAGTGCCAGAAACAGAAAGTCGCACTCCGGAGCCCAAAAGGTGATAAGGTGTTTTATTATGCACAACTGATGAAGTCGTGCATAAAAGTAGTATCAGCACTACAATTGGGGACCTTACTGAAGAAAGGTTACCCACTGTACGCATGTTATGTACATAACATGCAAGTTGAAGAAAAAGAGATTGATACAATACCGATAGTAAGGGAATATCCAGATGTCTTTCCAGATGAGATTCCTGGTTTGCCCCCAACTCGAGAACTAGAGTTTACTATTGATTTAGTGCCTGGAACAGAGCCCAATTCTAAAGCTCCTTATCGTATGGCTCCAGCTGAGATGAAAGAGCTAAAGGAGCAGTTGGAAGACATGCTCAAGAAGGGCTACATCCGCCCTAGTACATCCCCGTGGGGTGCACTAGTTCTTTTCGTCAAGAAGAAAGATGGCGGATTGAGGTTATGTATCGATTATAGAGGCCTAAATCAAGTGACTAGTAACAACAAATATCCTTTGCCAAGGATAGAAGATTTATTCGATCAACTTCGAGGCGCGAAAGTGTTTTCGAAAATAGATCTTCGGTCTGGATATCACCAATTGAGGGTTGCTGAGAAGGATATACCGAAGACCGCGTTTCGAACCCGTTATGGGCATTATGAGTTCACAGTGATGTCTTTTGGGTTGACAAACACGCCTGCAGTATTTATGGGCCTCATGAATAACGTTTTTAGGAATCTATTGGATACATGTGTCGTCGTATTTATAGACGACATATTAGTCAACTTAAAGGATGAAAAGGAACATGCACGACACCTACGAGAAGTCTTACAAATTTTAAGAGACCACCAACTCCACGCCAAACTCTCTAAATGCGAGTTTTGGCTAGATAAAGTGGCCTTTTTAGGGCATGTGGTGTCAGCTGAAGGAGTAGCAGTAGATCCTTTAAAGATTTCCGCGATGTCTGAATCGCCAAGGCCAACCAATCAAATGGAGATACGAAGCTTTCTTGGCCTAGCTGGCTATTATAGACGTTTCGTTAAGGATTTCTCGAAGATTGCTAGGGCATTGACACAGATGTTGAAGAAGGGATTGAAGTACGATTGGACTCCCGAATGCGAGACTGCATTTCATGAGCTGAAACGAAGGTTAACAACTGCACCAGTTTTGACCTTACCAACGGAAGGAGATAACTTCGAAATATATACTGATGCCTCGAAGAGTGGCTTGGGATGCGTTTTAATGCAACAAGGCAAAGACATTTCATACGCATCAAGGCAGTTACGACCTCATGAGGAAAATTACCCAACGCATGACCTCGAGTTAGCTGCGGTCATTTTTGCATTGAAGATTTGGCGCCATTACTTATATGGACGAACTTGCAAGATCTTCACGGATCATAAGAGTTTAAAGTATATATTCACTCAGAAGGAGTTGAATATGCGCCAAAGAAGATGGCTCGAATTGATTAAAGATTACGACCTCGACATCGCCTATCATGAAGGGAAGGAGAATGTGGTTGCAGATGCTTTGAGTCGAAAGTCGACGCACCTAATGAATATAAGGATTGTGCCACCAGAGCTTTACATGGACTTGATACGTTTGGACATCGAACTTGTCCACCAGGGTACTGTCCACACTATACTGAGCGCTATGACAATCCAGCCTACTTGGTTCGATGAAATACGTGAGAACCAACTAGGAGACATCAAGCTGGACTGTATCAAGCAGAAGATAAACGAAGGAAAAGCCATTGAATTCAAGGTCCATGACGATGGAAGTATTAGATACAAAGGAAGATGGTGTGTCCCGCAGAAGTGTGAGGATTTAAAAAAGAGGATAATGGAAGGAGGACATGATACACCCTATTCAGTGCATTCTGGAGAAGATAAGTTGTACAAGGATTTGAAGAAAACATTTTGGTGGCCGAGGATGAAGCGCGAAGTAGCTGAATTTGTGGCAAGGTGTTTGACTTGCCAGAAGGTCAAAGCAGAAAGAAAGAAACCACTCGAATTAGTACACCCCCTAGAGATACCCGCATGGAAGTGGGATAGTATATCTATGGATTTCGTTTCTGGGTTACCCACGACCCCACGGGGTATGAACAAGATAGGGGTGATAGTCGACCGTTTGACTAAAACTGCTATCTTTATTCCCATGAAAAACAAATGGTCATTGGATCAGATGGCTAGAGCCTACATTGACAATGTTGTTCGAAGACACGGAATTCCACATGACATAGTATCGGATCGCGATAGTCGATTCATCTCCAACTTTTGGCAGAATTTACAAACAGCATTGGGTACAAAGATCAAGATAAGTACCGCCTTCCACCCAATGACAGATGGTCAAACAGAAAGGACCATCCAAACTTTGGAAGATATGCTCAGAGCCTGCGTACTGGAGTTCAAAGGTAGTTGGGAGACTCATTTACCTTTAATTGAGTTCTCTTATAATAATAGCTACCATACCAGTATCGGTATGTCCCCATTTGAAGCTCTGTATGGACGAAGCTGTCGAATCCCACTATGTTGGAGTAAGGATGTAGATAGAGTGGTAGTAGGACCCGATATGTTGGAAGAAACGGTAAAGGCAATCAAACTCATCAGACAAAAATTGAAAGCAACTCAAGATCGCCAAAAGCACTACGCGGACCCCAAACGACAAGATGCTGAATTTCAAGTTGGTGATAATGTGATGTTAAAGATTTCTCCCATGCGTGGCGTGATGCGTTTTGGGAAGAAGGGGAAACTGAGCCCTCGATTCATTGGGCCATATGAGATTTTAGAGCGTGTAGGTAGTCTCGCCTACAAACTTGCTCTACCACCAGCAATGAGTGCAGTACATGATGTATTCCACATCTCACAACTTTGAAAGTACGTTCACGATCCCGCACATGTTCTCTAGCCGGAAACAATAAATTTAGATGAAGATCTTACTTATGAAGAGAAACCACTTCGGATCGTCGACACAAAGGAACGAAAGATGAGAAATAGGACCATACGCCTATTTAGATTTATTTGGTCGAATCATGGCACTGAAGAGCAAACATGGGAAACAGAAGTTGAGATGCGGCAAAAGTATCCGGAACTTTTTGCCGAAAACGATATAGTTATGAGGGCATAACTAGAACCTTAAGTGGGAGAGGATGTGACACCCCGCCAAAGTTACCACGTTGCTCTTAGCATGGTGCAATTCTAATTTTAGGTAAATTTTATTTTGGTTCTATAACTACTTGCCTTTCTTTTAGAAGACTGGAACATTGACTTCGAGGACGAAGTCATTTCTTAAGTGGGGTAGATTGTAACGCCCCAATATTTATTATACTATATCCGCAATTATTATTATGTTTATAGGATTATATTTTCATTATTATTTTTGGGGGACTATTTTTAATTTTGAGGTTATTAAAGTTTATTACTAAAGTGTATTAATGTATTTAAAATTATTTGTTTAAAAAATGGTTTATTTTTTTAGAATAATTATAAGTATTATGTAGTATCTATTAGTTATGGACGAGTCAATCATTGTTCAAGAATATTTTTAATTTTTTTTAAAATAAAATTATTATTATTATGGATTATAGAAAGGGAGGGAGACTTCCGTAGCCTATAAGTCAATAAAGAAAAAAAAAATAAATTAATGAAGTAGGCGGTTGGAAACATAGCATACATATATATATATATATATATATTAAATTATAGTACATGAACATATTGAAATAGATCCCACATCGGAGAGAATGAAATTTGCTATACCATACTTTTCTTATATATAGCAGACACGACACACTTATAATTTTGAAAAGCCGAAAGCTTACCTGCAAAGGTAAGTCGGTTAGTTAATTTTTATTATTATTATTATTATTATTATTATTATTATTATTATTATTATTATTATTATTATTATTATTATTATTATTATTAATTAATTAATTAATTAATAATGGGGTGATACTTTTGCGTCGTCCCGGCCTAGTGGGGTGATGCCTTCGCGTCGCCCCGGTCTTTCTTTTAAAAGAAGGACCTTAATAATTTTGTTTTTGTAGCAGAATAGTAACCGGGGAGGCACTAAGGAACTGCTAGGCGTAGGTGTTAGTATAAATTTTGCAGTAGAGTAAGTTTCCTATGCTTTTCTGCCATTATTATTTTTATTAGCTTTCCTTATTTATTTAATTTGTCTTTGTTTGGCTTTCCTTTTTCCGCTTTTCTTATTTATTTAGGTTGTGTTTGCCTTAGTAGTAGGCCTTTATTTTTGTTCCTGCTTTAGTAGTTGGCATTATTTTCGTTCTTGCCCTACTAGTAGTAGGCTTTTATTGCTTCTTATTGGCCTACAATATCCGTTATCGTTTGTTCGTTCATTGATCATTGTTTTATTTGTTAGCCTTGTTGTTCCTGTTGCACTTGCTTCCGTCGCGTATTTCCTTTTGACTTCATTCCGATTGCCTTTGATTTACGTAGAAACTCGCTGTATAAATAACCCTTTGACTATATGCCCTAAGTACGGCAACATAGTTTATAGCCATCCCGCCGAGGGGTTTAATGGCATATTATGAGTGAGACCAATTCATTGATGATGTTTGTTGAACCTGGTGAGGTAATCCAACTTGTTGTTGACTCTTTGGCCTGCGGGCGCCCTTAAAGGGTAATTATCTATTGATTAATAGATAACAAGCATGATTGAGGTTGACTTGCCGTGTGACGGCCCGTGTTCAGTAGGCGCTGGAAAATGCCATATAGAGTGACCCCTGATCTAAATGAGATCGGGTGAGACCCGAGATTTAGTCAGGATACCAGTATTGTGAGGTTCATTCTTAATCCCTCTAACATGCGTGCAACCATTGAGATGGTTATTCATATCTTGGCACTTGCCCTTGTTGAGGATTTCGGGTTGATCCCGAAATTAATATTGCATATTGTTGAATTGCTGGTTGCTGATTTGAGAGTACCATTATTATGATTGCCCGTATTGTTAAGCTCTGGCTTATTGATCTGAAAGCAGCCTTGTTCAGTCTACAATTTTCTGGATTTTCGTTGATTCCGAGTATAGGGAACTTACCAGCGAATCCGTCGCTGATAATATTTCTTCTTTATTTCTTTTTCCTTCCAGGGTATGACTAAAGACTGACAAGGGAAGGGAGCACTGCACCTACATGTTTTCTGCATAAAGTACTTTCATTAGTTTTTGAAGATGTCAAATTTTTTGTCAATGTTGTATTATGATTTTGCTATCACATGTATAATATTAAAGTTAGGTTGTTATTCCTCTTTGTGAGTTGTTTTGAAAAACGATCTTCGGTTATATGAAATATTATATCTTTTATGTTTAAGCATGGTTGTTTGAAATAGATATTTGATATACTCATTTTAGCCTTAGCGTCTCCTAGATAAGCCGATGTGTTAGATCGAGCCTTATTTAGTAGGTGTGGCGGTAACACCCACGAGTCGGAAAAATCGGGGTGTTACATGCCCCCTTTCTTGTTAGGGCGAGGTTGGCGCGACACCATTATCCACTCACCATGAGTGGCAACCAAAACATCCGGCTGAGGGAGATTTGTTTCCATGGGATCCGCATGCTCTTGCACTGGCTGACCATCCTCTGCCACTTTCGATTTTCCTTTTAGTTTCACAGTAGAATGGTAGCAGGAGCATTAGCCTCATGCACACAACCCTGATTACCAGGGTCAAATTTACCACAAACAGTACATATACTATGCAACCGTTCATAGGCAACATTATGCCAATACCCATTCACGCGGACTTTGCCAACAAGCGGTTGTGTGAGATGAATCTCAACACACACCCTCGCAAACTGGCCTCTGCTCAGAGTGGAGGTAGTATAATCAACTCGCTTCGCTCGACCAATCAAGTTGGCAATAATAAACAACGCATCCTCAGTATGGTATACCGGGTCCAAATCCAAAATTTGCGCCCAAACCGTAGACTTGGTATATGTAACCGAGGGTGCAAAGAATTCCTTCGACCATGGGATGACGGCCACATGGTGGTCGAAAATAGACCAAGGCCCCTTGAAAAGTGCCGTCTTCCGATCTTCTTCAAGACTAAACTTCGCCAAAAAGTGCCCCTTGGCTGTATCCAAGAGGACGAATTTTCCAGTAGGTTTCCAAAGTTTAACCAACTTTTCTTGCAAAAGGGGTAAGCCAATTTTTTTCCCGAATACCTTGACAACCAGCGCCTCCTGGAAGGGGGCACACAGCCTGTCCATGGCTTCATCATTAAAGTCCACCGTGGGGAGTAAAGGATTTCCGTTGTAAAAATCCGTATCAACGAGTTCCGTAATATGCTTGCAAGGAGTAGACAAGGGGTCATGCGGTTGAGAACTCTCACAAACGATGTCCCTGAAGGTTGGCCGACGCGACTCCGAAAGATTCGCTGTATCATGGGGCTCCGGCGATGGCCGAACAGGAGCCGGGGGGGAGCGCGGGAGAGACGACATAAACCCTAGTTTTTCCTTCCTTTTTGGTTTCTTTGTTTTTTTGTTGTTTTTTTTTTGTTTTTTTTTTATATTTATAATTTTGGTTTCCTTAGATTCACTTTATGGCGCACATTCCATATTCATCCATCGTGTGAAAATCGCTAAACCCATTTTTCACTTTTCATCTCGTTCCCCTTGATGTCGGCACCCCGCTCGGGATTATGATTTCAAATCGGCAGATGATTGGGCCAAATGTCTCCCCTAATAAATAAATAAATCCATCTACCCTATTATTAGCTTGTTTTTAAGTTTTCCCATTATTATTATTGTCAGCACTAGCCAGAAATTTTTATTTGGTAGGTCAAATATCTTGAAAAATATCTTGAAGGGTGAACAACTAACATTAAAAAGAAGATGTATTCAATTAAAATTTTGTTACATTTTGTAAACTTATAAAACTTGGTATATTTAGAAAATTCGTAGACTTCACGTAGAGTTTGTTGACTTTATATGTTATACAAAATCCATAGAAACCTTTTTTGAAAAAAAAAATTGGTATAATCATTCGAAGAGAATCCATTAAAAATTGATAGAGTTTAAGTCATTAGGGTGTTGAATACCTAAAAATTTTTAAGACGTTTTAAATTTGTATTAAATACTCAAAAAAATTTAAAGACTTGGCTCTTTATTGAATAGATCTCCATTAAAGTTATGAAACTTTTAAAATTTACATACATTAATAATAAAAATAACCAACATGCTATTAAACTCCTATTCAAATTACTCAAGATTTATCCTAATATTACCACTTAATTCCTAGTTATATCAAAATATTAGTACTAATATTTTATTTTTAATTTTTTTTGGTGGGTCAATTGACCCACCTTCTACCTTAATAGATACGCCCTGATTGTACCAGATACTGTAATATTTTTTCTCTCAATCCCCTGCTGCAAATTTCCCAGGATGAGAGAACCAGCCTCCTCGTGATGCCTCCTGAATGCCACCGAGCACGTCGCATCCAATATAATGAAGATGAAGGACTTGTACACAGGATTGGAAGAGCTAGGAAGGCAATGGAAACCAGCAGCCCTGCAAATTCATCACCACAAGTTTCTGACAATGGGGTTAGGAGGAGAAAGGTAGTAATGAAAACATGCATGCTGATATTTCACAAAGTGGCTCGAATTTGCATGTTTGCTTTTACCTCATGTCGGGAAGAGGGAAGAGAGTGAAGTTATTCATGTTAGAGCAGCGAAAAGGGGACAAGCCACGGATAAGCATAGCCGAGAAGGTCAAAAGAACTTCATATTATGAGAAGAAGAAGAAGAAGAAAAAACTAGGCTATTCGAATTCCTACCAATAGTGGCGTTGGTGTGTAAAGAAAAGTGCAATATACTGGTATCATGGAACGCGCGTGTTGTTTATCTTCTCAGGTCCACACTCCCCTTCTCCGATCCCTGCAATGGTTCCAAAACGAGCCCGAGCCCGTTCGCAGAAGAATATAATCCGGGGGAAAATGACAAAGATAATGGCACAGATGGAGAAAGGAATTACGATCAATACGGTTACCGATCAGACGATTCGGCTTGGTCTGAATGAATCCCCTCCTCGAGTTCGGCATCCTGTTTACGGAGTTCTTACCATCTGACAATGAAGATTCTGATTTCTGATTTTCTGCTGGATACTCAAAAATTGATTGAAATCATCAATCCCACGCACATTTTTCCTCAAATAGAGAGGGAGCCTTGTAATTTCCCCCATTCGTCTGAATTTCTAAACTTGGTGTTTCTGCGGCCCTTTCTTTCTTTCGTTTTCTCCCGTCGGATTCGAGAAAGAGGAAAGTAAAAATAGTTCTCTTTTTTGGCCGAAATAGATAACATAGTGGTCACAATCATTGTCAGTATTTCTTTGTGGTAGATAAAAGAATAAACTCTAGGCAATCCAGAAACTTTTGGTTTTCAAATCTCTATTTGAAATATTCAGAATAAATACTACTGCACAGGTTGTGAATCATCTGCATTGGAAGAACATGGGCCGAATGTGAGCTAGGCACACACATGAGCTTACAAGTCTAATCTGGATTTGCTAAATTCTTTTTATCGAGACAAAATTTACAAATTGCATTCGAGTAAAATGCACCAGACTGAGTTGTTGTAAGTTTAATTAAAATCCTTAATAGCAAAATCATTAATTTCTCAGACTTATACGCTCGAAGAATATTTGCAGCAGAGGACGCTACTGGGCCATTTTGATTGATTTTAGTGCACCAGTCACCAACGACTCATCGATATTCCAACTCTCCCTCCATCCAAAACATTTCATTTCATTTCATCATCAAATGTTAACTTAATAATTTCATTGAAAACATTGTGTTACAGAATTTCCCACAATTAGTGAATGGGCCATGGGAAGAAATTGCCTATTTTTACCACAAGAAAAATACGAGCTTCAAAATTGTCATATCTTCAACGCATCTTGGCCCTCGCAAACATCACGCCTGCCACCAGACCTGTAAAACAACAGATCATGATGTTAAAATTGGATTCTGTGATTCTGGCTGTGCCTATAAAGAGCTCACTCAGAAGACAAACACTACCAAAGACGATGCTAGCAGAGTTTTCTAAGCTCGTTGGGACGTTGAAAAGGAGAATGCCAGCAATGGATAGAGGTATCTTGTTCAGCGACCCCACAAGACTGCTTGATGCATCCACCACAAACAAGACGAACAAAATCAATCACAAAGTGTAGTGACGTCACAAATAATGTGTAACAACAACAGTTTCAGCTTCAAGTGAGTCACTATTATGGCATAATTTATCGACTATCATCCAGTCACCATCATGACATTGACAAATATAACATACTTATCTAATACTCGTTTATTCTTGATCATTCTTAAGGCTATCCATTCTCCTTTGAACATGTATTCAAGGGTCTTCCCATGTTTCTTACAACACAGATAACTTAAAAAAAAAAAAATCCCCGGTACGTATAAAGATGGAGCAGAAAGGAGAAATTGAAATAAAAAGTACAGCAGACCTGTACGTTGTAGCTCCAGTTTGATGAAGAAACCACATAGAAGTGAAGCTGATTGCCAGGCCCAGGAATCCGCTGAATGTCATCACCAACCAGAAGGTTGGCAACCTCAATAGTGGACTGCCGCAATAAAAGGAAAATCCCCACAAAAGGTTAGTGCACTTGATGATCTCTGCCTTAACCAACATCAATGAATCAAAGACATTTCTATCATTTTAAGCTGGAGTGACAAAACATCAAAAGCTGAATCTACACAATAGTACTATCATCGAGGAGTAAGACCCAGTCATAAACACTCAAAGAAAGAATCAGACAAGAATGACAGACAATACAGTGAAAGCATCACTTACGTTTGTAATAGATAATCAATCTCATTGAAGGTAAAAACAAGAAAAATTCCCAGAGGCAGTGAAAGGGTATTGTTTAGCATGACCATTGAGAATTCATTCAACTCCCCGGATTTAGTGACTTGCTTTGCAGTATCCATGACCCTACGCAATGTCAACTGCGATCAAAGAAAATTGTTTCAATTTCATAAGGGAAAAGTACGACCCAAGAATCACCGAAAAATACATTGACTAAAATTTCCAAGAAAATGATAACAAATGACTACCCAGGGCTTGGTTGCCCAAGAATGATTTAACGATACATGCACCAAAAAAAAACACAATTTTCTGGCCCCAAATAGTATCTGATCTTAAACTGGGTTGAGGTACACCAGTTCAGATATGGTGCTGAATGGAATTTTATCAATCATATGCTGACAAAGAAACCTGTTTACTCATCAATATCCACTATGTATTTTGCAAAGAGTGAATGCTGAGTACTGACAAAAATACCCTTTTTTGGCATGCTAACCATGACAGTCATACAAAAGTGTAATGAGATCAATATAACAGCATAATCGAAGCCAATGCAGATGTGATAAAAGCGCAGATGGAATGAAGGCATGATTTTTCATTCCTGGCAGAATTTTCTTCCAAAAAGTAAAAACTATAGGATCCAGTTTACAGTAAATAATAGAGGCATCGAGGCAGCATTCCAAGTATGGTCCTATCGTGGTAGAAATATCCATCTTAAAACTTCTGACTATAATCATTGTCTTCATAGTTGACAAAAAAAGAGGTGGTGGATGGAAGAAATAATACTTACAGAATATGATGCAGTCAAGAAACAGTTGAAGAACTGCCATGTGTATCCAACGGCATGGAAAGAAAGATCTGTAAATCCTCCTGATATTGCTGAAATGATCTGCACAATGCAAGCGAACAACTTTTACAGGCAGTTTGATTCATCAAATTATTACGGAGGACTTAATAATAGGTTGTCAGAGGGAAATTCAATTAAAGCTAAGAAAAGAAATCTATAGCATGTGATCTGTTTATGAGCGGGGAGTTAGTAAGTGTTGATAATAATCTTCTCAATATTTTGTGTTAATGAATCACATCCACATGTTTTCATAAACAAGGTATCATCAGGAACTGCAGTGTAAAACTCATGATGGCCAATAACAGTGAAAATTCCCCAAACTGTATAAACAAGAAGAACGGGACAAGAGACTACCAAAAGTGGATATACATTCCAACAGAAGTGTTGATGTACACATGAAAGGTGAACATGCAGTAGTCACAGTGAAATGTTCTCAGATAATTTAGCTAAAACTGAAGATGCATGTCACCAGGCTTTGTAATTAAACATATAGAATATGTGTTATATATTCTTCGCTGTAAGACATACCATTAAGAAAAGAGCAGCCCAAACTTTATTCTCATGGTGCTTGTTGAATAGATACATTTCGCCAACAGCAGTGATTACATTTGTCACATTCTTCAGAACCGTGACCATGGCAACATTTATGTACTTCAAACTGAAATGAGCACAGATGATGTGTCAACATTTGACAACCATTTTGGAGACAATGTTGCAGATATATTCAAAATTCACTTTTTCACCCCTCATCTGAACTTCTATGCTTCATGAAACAATCTAAACAGTAACAGAGACATGATATGCAACTCTAGGTAGATTGATGGGCAAATTTGTGCAACAGAACAACTCTTAAACTTGAACTAATCATTTAGAAAATAAAAAGAAGATAACGGAAGAAAACTTAGTACCTGAACATACTTGTTACCAGCATCCCAACAAATATAACATTTACAGGCAACCAGACCTTGATTAATCTCCATGTAAGTGGTTCCGTTGTAATTACACCAAGTAAGCTCAAGCATGAAACAACTATAACTGATACAAAATTCTGCATTAATTGACAAAAAATGTCAGTCCATAGAATATAAAAACAAAATTTGAAGTAAATGAGATAATGAAGTTAGTGTATGTCGATGTTGAAAATTTATAACCTTGAACTAAGAAAGATAATATATAGATGTGAGATGGCAACCTGGTACAACATCAAAGATATTCCAGCATTGAAGTTGTAGCTGGAGAGGACATACTTGTTAACAAGTATCATGCTGCAGGAAGAAAAACAATAAGCAATGCCGGATAACAAGGCTTGATTGTGTAATGAAAGCCCTTTTTTACTTCGGATAGCCTTTTCTGTGTCCTTGTCTAATCTCCCATGTTCTAGATCTAACTCATTATTACTACTTGGGGCCTTCATCCCTGAAAAAGACCTGGAGAGAGCAGATCAAGAATCAATAGTTATTATCAATAATTGACAATAAATGGAAATAGTCACTGCTGCATCGGGTAAATCACTTCCCATATAAACTGAAACTTTCCCAAGAATGGAGATTTAATGTAAATCGAAGGCTTCTCTGAAAGTAGGAGAATCTATGATTAAATTATATTCCATGAAGTTGGATACAGAAAGAATGTTACACAGTTTTTTGGACAGCAAATTATAATGAAGAAAATAATTTAAATCCGCCATTGCTCAGAAGTCAGAACTATTAGGCTTGGTGAAGATCCAATGGATTGAACTCATCAATCCCACATTTTTCCTCAAATAGAGAGCCTTGTAATTTTCCCCATTTGTCTGAATTTCTAAACTTGGTGTTTATGCCCTTTCTTTCTTTCGTTTTCTCCCATCGGATTCAAGAATGAGGAAAGTAACATAGTGCTCTTTTTGGCCGAATAGCTAATATAGTGGTCACAATCATTCTTACTTCTTAGTGGTAGATAAAAGAGTAAACTCTGGGTAATCCAGAAACTTTTGCTTTTCAAATCTCTATTTGATATTCAGAATAAATACTACTCCACAGGTTGTGAAGCATCTTCATTGGAAGATCATGTGGCCGAATGTGAGCCACATGAGCTTACAAGAACTAATCTCGATTTGATAAATTCTTTTTATCGAGACAAAATCTACAAACGGCATTGAATTGGCAAGGTGTTCTTACACAAATCTACATGTGCTAGCCCTCATTTCATAGACATGATTCGAGGCCAAGATGATAAACTAACTAATTTTGATGTTTCAAGCCACTAACTACAGATTTTTGACTCATCAAAGGTTTAAGAAACGTTTCCATATTTTAAAGTTGTGCAACCAAAGATCAACCAAATGTGATGAGTTTAAAATAGAGTCTCCTAGCTACTTTATCAGACTTCAAGTTCAAACTCGAAGCATTCTAATTCAATGGGAAAAAATGGAAAAGAAATATAGCAAATGTACTTTTGAAGCTTGATCATAATATGCTTAGCCCTTGATCCTAATTATACAAAACCCCAAACTGGGTACTTCAAAACTAATCAACCTGGCAAGACCACACAAGGCCATTGTGCATTTATGTGCTTTTATAGTGAAGAAAGTTAAGCCTCAAATAAAATTTTCCTTATAACTACCTGCTGGCTACTTCTCTTCGAACTGGACTCGAGACCTGATCCCACGAGTTGTTGGCCTGATGATTTCGCGGTGAATGGATGTCGATATCCAAATGAATATTGCCCCTCAAATTTGATTCAGGAAAATCTACTGAATCACCTTTTATTAATTCTCTACAATAAAGAGGGGGAAATAGTACAAAATCAATTGGCATATAGTCGCTGTCAAATATTTTTAAGTATGCAAGATTAAATAACAAACATCAAATTAACCTAATTCAAAAATCTTGCATCAGAGCTCTACCACAAACACAAAACATGAAAATCAGAGCTTCCAAAAACTGAAGCAACTAAACCAGGAATCGTATAAAAATGTTAATTTTGAGCCGGAAATTGGGAGGAGACGAGAGACTAGAAAGGGTAAAAAGCCGAATATAGAAGCCGAACAGCTGAGGTTGTCAGGTTGAATTTGTTAAAGTCTCCATCTTGCCCTGCGTCGGATGATTGTGGGAATTTATCTTTGGAAGATTCTGTTAGCGGCAGTGTCAGCTCCGATTGGGTAATTGGAGTGGATCGGGATATTTCTGGGGCATTGGCAGTTTTGAAGCCGGACAATACTGCGCAGGTATTGGTTTGAGTTTAATTAGCTGTTCCCATGGTAAGGTGTGAGTAAATCCAAACCCTAGTTGGTTTCGGGAAGCACGAATCAGCCCATGATTGTTAACAAGTTCCTAATTAGAGTTTTCAAGGCGAATAAAATAATTGCCATTACATCTGGCAAAGAGTAAGGACAGCAGCAAACCTTGGAGTCATTTACAGCAAGACCATGAGCGCGGGAAAAGCAATTCTCCAGCGATGATGAATTGAGGCTACTGAATCGTCCGGTGATCAAAACCCAGATGAAAAAAATGGGTAAAAGCTACTGCATCAGGCGAATGGAAACGATAGGAGAGTATAAATACGAGAGGAGCAGAATCACAGAGAGAGAGAAAGAGAGAGAGAGAGAGAGAGAGAGAGAGAGAGAGAGAAGGAAGGGAAGAAGTCAGTGAGAGAAAGAAAGAAAGAAAGTCAAATCGGCAAAAACAAGTGGGAAATTCCGATGCTGTGATTGATTCCCTTTTTATTGTTATCAACAGTTTTTTCCGTTTTAAATTCATGAATTTTCAAATTCTTTTGGATGAAATTACAAAATTCGCCCACTGGTTTTTTTTCCTGATATTGGGAGTTTTATTATTTTATTTACTAAAAAAATATAAGTAAATTCCTATAGGGTGAATTTGTGTGGACTTAATTTTTTATTTTTTTTTCTGGAAGAGTTTTTTTAATCAAGTTACCGAATCGAGAAAATCAAGTACTAGTAATAATAAATTAATACTATAGATAGTGTGAAGGATATGAGTTCCCTGGGAAAAAGGAAGGAGGTGAGTTAATTTAATAGCAGTAATTAGTTAAGTGATTGAGTCGAGTGTTTCTGTATTTGCATTTACACTAGTTTTTATTAATTTACTACAAAGCTCACATTATTAATTTATTATTAACACAAGTAATGGAGTGAGTACAAGGGATTTTTGAATTTAAGAGTTTTTCATTTTAGCAATTTCATGGAGAATTTCCAACCCTTCTTGCAGTGAAGAGTGAAAACAAATCAGCCTTGGCTTGGCTTGGCTTGGCTTGGCCTGGCCGGGTTGAATTCTCTGTGATTTTGATCGTGATTATACATCTTCCATCCCTAATACACTCTAAATGAGCGTGCTTGATAACTCATCTCAACATTTGCTCAAATAAATCAAAAGGCATATATATATACAGTATACAACTATATTTAGAAAAGATAATTATAGTTAGGCTCATGGGCGATGGGTAAGTTGAACCAATAAATGCATACTTCATCTTTATTTATTGTTTTTTTTAACATTATTATTATTATTATTATTATTATTATTATTATAAAAAATAAATAAATAAATAAATTCGAGATAGAGAAGAATCTTGTGAAAGTTAGGCTAATTAAGACGGTAGGAGTCAACTTTGGCAACAGGATCGCGATCTTGGATACCTCATTTATTTATTTATTATTAGTAAAACTAAAACAACAATAAAAATGGAGTACTCATTAAAAAGTAAGTACTACCACTAGTAGCAATGAATAAGAATAATTAAGAATTGTTCGTTTCCACTTTCCCGATTCCAGTGGTTTAATTTTACTACGCCATACCTGAACAAGTCAACGCCGCCGTTTCCAAAATGGCTGTTAACACCTATGTTAGGCTTTTCAACCAACCCATAATGTAATGTTAGTCCAATTTCCACTTCCAAAATCACCACCACCATGTCAACTTATTCTTCTTTTCCCTTTCATACCCATTCCTGCATTTGTTCAATACACGCGTTTTCCTTTTTTTTTCTTTTATGTAGCATTTATTATATATCGCACGGTACAAAACGACATGAAAGTTAGGGGAAACAAACCTTAGCATTAGCATTTTCCTCGTTACATATGGACAACAATATGACAGTAGGACACAATGATTAATCTTTTTCATATGAAAAAAGGGGAGTGGGGAAGGTGAGATATTCTAGAAGAATTGAAACTATGCTACATTGAAATAGAAATGAAAATTGTTATTTTGACTCAACACTCTACACAGCAGGTATCAGCTCGCCATCCTTGCAAGTTAAAAATTTCTTGGATGAATCGGGATAATATATCCTCCTTTTTAAATAATATTTCTACAGAATCATATCATTCAAGATGTGGGATGAATCATCATTAACCTTTAGTCCCTTACCGTATGCTGCGATTAGAAGGGCTTCAGCTCGACCTACGTGACCCAAGAACACAAAGCAGGATAAATATTATACAGCAGGTTAAGGAAGCTGTGTTGGAAATTTGAAAATCCATTACCGGTTTGATTTAAAGGAAAAGAAAAGATTATATTGATATAAAAAGCTTACCATGGTCTTTCTTTCGTTTAAATGAGGAACTCAGGGTTGGGAATAACGAGGCAGCAAGCTCTCTGCTATCATCCTGCAAAAAAATAGAAAGGTTTTGCAATTCAACTATATGTTACGGTGAAGAGTTTATGCAGCAACGATAACCAACCAGAAAGCCATTTACTAATTTATAACTTCAAGCTTTCAAATGTTCTTTAAACCTTGCTTGTTCGACTTCCAGAAAGTTTAAACTCAGACTTCCACAAGAATGATGGAACAGGAACGACAGAATATCCTGAGGCAACCAGGAGCCCGATCCATAGTCCATAACCGAATCCTCCACACCACCATCCCTTAAGCAATGCAAGACATTTTCAGAAGCTATCACACTAGAATAAAAGTGAAATGGAACCTGCGGTGGTATCAATAAGGGCAAATAAAAGACAACAAAAAGAAGGCATGAAAACAAAAAGACTTTAATTTCTTGCAAATTGCAGTAGTCGGGCATGCTTGATTCTAATAAGGCAGTTGATGAACTAGAACATATAAATTCCAAAATACCAAAACAGGTCATCAAAGAATACCACAGGGCACTGGCATGCGGAATTAATAAGGGCATATCTCTGAATAGAATTCTAACCTGCTTACCATCTTGAGGAAAAGGAATTGATTGCTCTAAATATACTGTGGTACCTGAAAGACAATAAACACAAACAAGCAGAACCAAACATGCTTTAACCAGGAGCAGAAACCACAAGACAACTTGTTGACATTTATATGCAAGTATGCAACTCCACTGTTTGCAATGTTCATGTTCCCAATAGGCATAACCCCTAATTCTGCAGGTCATTGATTGATTAAGCGCTATGAAATCCTACTCATAGTGTAGGGTGTGGAAGTAGAAAATGGTAATACAAACATTTTACACTTCTAGAACAAACGAGAATAATCCTAAACTGCTTACTTCAACTCATTCTCATGTCAACTTTCTAGCAGACATACAATTATTGTAGACTTCTAGAACAAACAAGAAAAATCCTTAATGCTTACTTCAACCCACACGTACCTCAACTTTCTTTAGATGTAAAAACATGAAACTGTAGTTGTGGTTATTGGCTTGAAGTAATGGACCAATAAATAAAACAAGATAAAAGTATCTAGATTCAAGAAGAAATAGTTACCCGTTGGGGCATTGATAGTTTGAAGCAGTTGAATGATTGATCTCACATCCAGCCGCTTTCGTATTCTTTTCCCAACCAGTAATTTCAAGTGCGGGGAATCAAACACCTATCCAAAAATACAAAACAAATGCAGTAAAGAAACATTGCCACCAAACACCCGAATGAAGCTATAAGACCTTTCAATGAGCTTACAGAACACACATTTTTCTGATAAACTAACAATGTGGCAATTCTATCATCTATAACAATTCAATTGAGAAAGCAAATGTAGGCAAAATATTTGTTCCCAAACCAACAAAAATCTATGCACTATTAACTTGAAAGCTCTAATTAGGAACTTGTTAACAATCATGGCTTGAAGCTTGATTCATGCCTCCCGAAACCAATTAGGGTTTGGACTTTGGATTTACTCACACCAGGAGAACAGCTAATTAAAATCAAACCGACACCTGCGCAGTATTGTCCGGCTTCAAAACAGCCAACGCCCCAGAAAGATCCGGATCCACTCCAATTACCCAACCCGAGCTGACAGTGCCGCTTCCAGAATCTTCCAAAGATAAACTCCCACAATTATCCGACGCAGGGCAAGATAGAGACTTCAACCAATTCAACCTCAGTTGTTCGGCTTCTATATTCGGTTTTTTACTCTTTCTAGTCTCTCGTCTCCTCCCATTGGGCGTGGGCGTAGGGATTGCCGTCGAGGGTTCCGGAGTTGCAATTTCCGGCGCAACAGTAACCGTAGCTGGTGCGGCAGCGGTTGTGGCAAAGTGCTTGAGCGCGGCTGGAGTAAGGCAGCGGAGGACTGGTTGAGAGAGCTTCGAGGAGACAGTGGTGGTCATCAATGGTTGGGGTTTTGGAGGGAAGATTTGGAAGTGATGATGACCTGCAAAAATTTCCATTAATACGGAGTATTTCAATGGAAGGACTCTACTTCCTCAGAAATGGGTAAGCTAAAGACAAATATATACTCCATAAGTTATTGGGCCTTTTGGGCTCATTCAGTTCAGCCTATTAATCTCGTTTGAGCCCAATTCTTCAATAACTGGGGAGCCCATTTTTGGATTAGCATGGTATTTTGATTTTTTTTTTCCCAAAGTAGTAGAGTTAGGTTTAATGTAGTATTAATTAGACACATATTTACCATTTTAGACTTGGCTGTTGTGGAGTGGTTCTACCTCTTTAGATATTTGTTTAGTCTTTGAATGCAAACTTCATTACATGAAGATGAAGAAAGTTATGGAAAATGGAAATATTACTTGAAATTAGGATATTCTTGGGACAGCCTAGGAGACTAGGGTAGATGGCATTTGCTCATTGTTCCCAAAATTTTCTAGCAATTGAGTGTTTGATCATGAGTGCAGATTCCAGAAATATTTTGCAAGCAACATGTTGGACAAATGACCATTCCTATAACTCAAGGTATATATATGTATGCACAAAATTACAAGATAAGTCACTTCTTACATCATTCCTCCATGTAAATTCTTCTCCCTGAAAATTTTGCAGTAGGGTTGAAAATTTTTGAGATACATGAAAGCACAAAATAGCCACAGGGGACACAACAGAAGTAGAAGCTGCATGGAGCTGTCCTCAGAATTGCATCAACAATCAGGCAGCACCACCATTTGCAATTACCTTTATTTTGTGCCTGAATCAAGCCGAAAAACCATCAAAGAATTCTTGCAATTAGGAGATCATGAAGAGTTTGGCTTTCGGGAGGCATGGGAGCCTCTCGATGGCCCAAATGAGCCATTGAAGCCCCCTCCGAGGCTCCAATCCAACGTGGATCTCAAAAGCTCCAACCGGAGATTTACTGCCTCATCGTGCAAAAGGGAGGCAACTAAAGGGCCAATTGAGCCACCGAAGCCCCCTTTGGAACTCAGATCGAACGTGGGTTCTAGAGAGTTGAGCCAAGGGTTTAGAACCGATAATAGGGAGCAACTCAATGACAGAGATGAGCAACTGAAGAGCCCTCAGAGTCTTCAATTCAATACAAATCTCAAAAGTTTTAGTCAGAGATTTACTCCATCTTCTCGAAGATGGGAGTCCCTCGACAGTACAATTCAGTCGCTAAAATCCTCTTCAAGCCCCTTATCCAATGCATGTCTTGGACAATTTAGCCAGAAGTTCACCATATCATCACATAAAGTTCCATCTGCACGTATGACTACATGGAGCGATGATTTCGACCCCTTCACGGTTGCCTTACAAAAAGTGAAAGGAGAAGAAAAGGAAGAAAGTGTAAAAGAACCATGGACGAGATCCTACCCACCTAGACGCATGTCGATGCACCCAAGTAGTCCAAAGACCAAAGTGCAAATCCCTCTTGGAGGGAAAAATGCTCAAATGAACAACGAAGTTACCACTAATGTGGCGAAACTAAAAGCTATTCTGCAGCGGTGTCCTTCATTTCTTCACAATAAAAACAGAAGCAAGGAGATTAACACAACCTCGGAAGACCATAAACCGAGCTATTTCAGCAGGCTAGGCTTCAGACGGAAGGGCAAGCATCACAATTAATTCAAATAGAAACCATTGTAAATAATTGAGTAATCAAATATACATCTATGTATTTCATCTACTTCGTATATGATATCAATGCAAAGAAGTTATCAGTTGAAGCAATAAGCAAACAGCAGCTGTTACATATTATAACTGAGAAGAATGCCATCCCTAATTCGTATGCTATTGATGATAACTATGATCTTGCGAGTTCTAATCTTACATCTTCTAAGAATATGATAACGATTAATGTACAACGTGGCATCGTTAAGTGTGATATACCTTGGCAGGTGTAAGAAATAATATCTCCTACAAGTCGAGAGAATCGGGCTTTTGATTAGTCCTTCATGCTTTGTAGAGATCAGAGAAATCTGGTCTTTTTTTTGTTCTGAACCGTATGGTGATCAAAGTATATACAATCTCCCAGGCACAATGAATGCAGACTTTTTACTCCAATGCCTGAGAAGGCCAGAGCTTCTCCCACATGGAAACCTCCTTGTTGCAACTGAGTTTCCGTATCCCACCATAGAATCCATCGGTTTCATTTCCCTCCTCCCTATGGTCCTTCCTGTTTACAGTAGTGGTTCTCCAACGGGAGCCACGGGTGTACTGGTTGAACTCCAGCACTAGAGTATCTGTTGACAGAAATACAGAGAATTTACTTTTAAAAAAGTAAAATGACTTTCTCCATAAAAAAAATGATAAAACAAAACAACCCGGAAAGTCAGTTCTTGAACTATTTTTCACTATCACTCAATCCTTAAACAAAGCATGGCTTATCAACTATGCCTAGTGACGAATTCAGCAAAGGTTAAAGATGTAAAAGAAATTCCACTGCAGTAACAAAAGGATAGATAATCAATCCAACGAGCATGCTCAGGTAATTGCAACAAAAAGTCACGAATCAAAGAATATCCCCTCAAGTCATAGAGCATAAAAGGAAAAAGTAGATGTGTGATCGACTCCAAAATAATCATGGTGGAGACCAATTAGAGTAATAGGGAATGATGCAACAGAAAAGGAGCGATGGGTAATCATCTAGCCTATAGATGATGAACAGCAAAGTGGCCAACGAGTAGCAAACTGACACCTATGCAGCTAAAAAGGATGGATAAGAAAGCAATACCAACAGTGCATGAAGCAGAATCATTCAATCTCCACAACCAAAAGATATATATGAAGAGATAAAAGTAGGTTTCCATCAATGGCCACCAGCCAGTCCAGCCTTAAAATGTTCCACCATAAACAGCATTCATAATGTGTCGGAAGAGATCGTAGCAAACTAAAGGATGACCTACTACAAGAATCAGTCATGGGCTCAAGGGGGCGACCACACGTGCCGACGACATGGGATTCAAGGGATGGCCTACCAAGTAAAAGACATGTACGTATATAATTCGATGCTAAAATAAGTTGTCCTCGAAACAATCTGGATGCTTCGTAGAAACTTTCTTTCTTATAGTTTTCAGCATATTATTCACATCCCCAGGTAGTTGGGTGGCCTAGCCCACCCGCCCCCACCCCTTTCACCTCCCCACATTCCCCCACTTTATACACTCACAAATGACCACATCACCTAAAACTTTAAACTGTTCTTTTTGCCCCAATCTTTTGAATGTTTAACTCATCAGTGCTCATACACTTTACTCTTTACATTTTAGTAATCGTTTCAAAACAGAAATTTTGTCGAAAAATTTATGGAAGTGTAGAAAAGCAACATACCCTTATCTGAGCATCGGCAGTAAAAGGTATTTCCATCACATGTTTCCAAGTGACCTACGACCCCATACCACCAACCTGTGCATACACATAGGAAAGGCACTATTCATGAATTGATCTGCAAAGATTAGATCATAGTATATCTGAAATGAAAGAATTTGTTTTGAGTTACGTCTTGAAGCTCTTTTTCAGCCAACACCAATTGACCAATCAAAGTATTGTTGCCTAACTTCCATTTTGAATGAAACATATGTTTGCTCAACTCTAAAAGATGCTCTGACAGCACCCACAGCATAGTGCTAAAAGTATAACAGTAAGGGAGAATTTCAGGAACAAGTCAATTCTGGCAATTTAGCATATTTTTACTTTTCAGCTTGGATTCGATTTTCTAAAGTAGGCGGCATCTTTGAAGACCGGCCAATCTAAAGGCAAGAACAAAATAAGATGCCTTTACACAGTGAAGAAATATAGTAGATAAGTAGCTTGAACTTTGAATTATTACCGTAAGGAAATTCCCTGTTTCGTCGCCATTGGATTTCGATTGGGTCACCTGGTCGGAGCTCATCCAGGCAATCGGAGATGTGGAGATCATGTGGAGGTGTGTTGACTGGAGGCGCCCTTAGCCTGTCCCACGTTACGCCGGATTCTATTGCGCATATTCTCCTCCCATGAGGCGGATATCTGATCATTATTCATTAAACATTGAATCTTTATATGTAAAGCATTGCATACCTCATTACAAGCTAAGACAGCAGGAATTCCTGTTCTTGCCGAGACTGTTAAAATTCTTGTGTGTACACAAAATAAACACAGAAGTGTATATGCTAATCATTATTCACCTGGCCTGAAAGGTGTTTGTGTGACGGTCATAGCTCAGTTCAGCGTCGTAGCAAGACAACACAAACCCAAAATGACCATTCTACAAGCAAAATCGAATCAAATCCGATCAAGAGAAGGAATACAAACATACGCAAAATCGTAAATCCCAGCTGAAGAAGTGAAATCAGCACAAAACATCAAGTACCTCGCGATTGTAGACCTGAGCGGGGACCCAAAAGCTGCCAGTCTCGAGAGCAATATACCAGGACATGACTGAATCAGCTGGAGGGAAATTCCTCTTCCCAGTGTTGTTATCAGAGCTCAATCCAGATCTGATCAACGCGAGGGGCCATAGCCGAATCAGGTAATCGGCCAATCCCCCTTCCCCGCAAACAGTGCCATTTCCCTTACCATTCCCCTTTCCCTTCCCCTTCCCGAAAGCTGCTGCGTGTATCCTCCACTCGCGGCGGGCATTAGGGCCAATGATTCTCCCCCATTTGTGATGGAGATGCCTCTCCCAGAGATGGTCTGCGGCGCACACGTCTCTGAGGGATGTGCAGGCGGCGGCCATCCGGCAGAGTGCCTCCGGCGGAAGCTTGTGGAGAATGCATTCGAGGACGAGGTCGGGGAGGTCGAGGAGGGAGGGGGAAGACGGCATTGGGATTACAAGGGGTTTTTCCTGGGGAACAATTTGGGGCTTTTTCCTGGGGAACATGGAGGGAGGAAGTAAAAGGGAGAGGGTGAAAGCGATTCGGTTGAGGAAAAAGGAGAAATCTTTCCAGGGAAGGGGGTGAAAACGGAGGTGGAATCTCATACCAAGTGGGAAATTGGCGCAGAGGAAGAAGACGGAGAGGGAGAAGGAGAGCAGGAAGAGAAGCATTTGGCACTTGACAGGGAAGGAGCAATTCGGCCAATCAAGACCGCCCCACCTCACCCCCACATATGGCATTTATACTTGTAGTATTATACTACTAGGAGTGTCAGTATGGGTGGTCTTAACACTCTGTTACTTGCAACTTGTATTGTAGTGTAGTATGTCCGTAAATGGATCCTTGAGTGCAATTAAGGTTGCTGCCTGATGGAATGGGGCTACTGTATCTGTGCTTGAAAATTGAAATAACAAGAACACTTGCTACTTTGGGGTTTTAGTTTAGGTTCCAAATTCCAATCCCATATTGTTTAGGTGTCATAAATTCATGCTTTAAGTGTTGGCAAAGAGTGGTGAAAGTCACAGACTTACAAAGAAAAATTAAAGAGATAAATAAGGGCAAGCTAAGTGAAATTCAAATCTTCATTTTTTAATACTATAATTTTTTTTTGCTTTTTTTTAATACTATAATTTAATATAATGAAATATATAAATTTTCTGCAAATATTCTAAAAAGTCGAATTTAAATTTAAATAGAAGTGAAAATTGAGTTCTTAAAACAAGAAATTCAGACTCCTCGACTTCCAACAAAGATCGGAGGTTCGATTCTCTACCGGTCCCTTATCCTTCCCTTTTATTCTCTTTGTAATTTATGTCGCTTGTGCTCTCACAACCTATTTCCTAATCTGTATAGTTTGTTCAGTAAAAGAAAAAGGAAAAAAGAAATTCAGACTCTAATGATGGAAGGTTATTGCTTATCAGTAAAATTATGCATCCAATTTTATATGAAAAGAGAAAAAGTTGTAGATAAAACATGGATTTAAAAAATAAAAATTAAAGTTAAAAGTTTTTTTTTAAAAAAAAAACATTTGAAACATGCTTAATGTGTTTCACAACCATAATCGTACTCATTTTCTTTCAAATATTAATAAATTATTTTAAAAAAATAGCTTAAATTTTATTGTCCAGGCTTCATATATCCATAACCATCCAAAAAATATAAATTCTTTTATCCAAACCTTGCTACGTCCTAAAGTAAGAAATAAAATAGGATTGTGTTGATTGTTACCGAATGAAACCAGTACGGATAAACAATCGGTTGCGGTCGAGTGGTTGGAGGGAGTCCGTAAAATTCCGGAGCTCGAAAGACCCAGTAACAAGGCAGTCAAACCCGATGTATGAGGTTTGATGTTTAATTTTATTTATGGAAGCATATTATTTGATAAATGGACTAATAATAAAAAAAAAATTATGGTTTTGGGGCTAAAATAAAATAATTTGAAAGGTTGGAAGCCAATTTAATATAGAAATGACTTATTTGGGGTAGGAACTAAACGGAACAAAACAATAGGATTGAATTGGTAAAAAATAAAAGGAAAATGATTAAATTGCGTAATATTAACTGGTTTAAATTTAAAGACTTGCGATGTCAGTCCGTCCCATTAAAAGTGGTCACTATTCCTTTTTGGGGTGTCCCATTAAAAGTGACCACTTTCCCTTTTAAGTAAATTAGATTAACATAAACATGATTAAAAACCCCACAATATTGACAATTGTACTTTCTGCACAAAGTCCCTATATGTTTTAACCATTAATATCTCAAAATGGGTATAAATAAAAATTATATAAAATATATATTCTAAAACTATACGATTAGATGATTTCAACAAGATCACACTTGACTATTTTTGTTTTTCTACATCATTACGATAACATTAAGTCAAAGTTAAATAATAAATATGGTTAAAAGTCAAATGTAACCATTATAAATTAGATGGATGAATTAGTCAAATTTACTCACACCACTTTAACTACTAAATGCCATTACCTAAATTCTCGTGCCCAAAAGAAAAGGGCCACTTATATCGGAACGGAGGGAGTAGTTTTTTGTAAAAAAAAATAGACTAAATTTACCTTTTTTACTTTCTTTCCCTTTACGTTTTCAAACCTGCCCATATATAGATTGTTCGGTAAATGTTCATTATTTAGAGATTTTTTTTATTATTTTTAAAAAAGAGCAATTAATTAGAATTCCGGATTAGGTTTTAGGGGACGATAACTTTGCCTAAATGGCCAAGTCTTGATTTTTGGTTTGATTTCTCATATGACCTTTTATTACTCCACTTTTGTCCAGTTATAAATTATGTATCATGAGCTTTCACAACTTATTTCTAAGCTTTTATAGATTGTTTAGCAAAAAAAGATTTAGTGAAAAAATGATTATTCTAATTGTTGAACACTAAAATTTTTTTCCTATTTTTCCTTGAACTTTTAACTTTTTAAAAATTAATACTTCCTCCGTAATTGAATAACTCTAACATAAGCATAGTACTCCCTCCCTCCCCGTATACTTGTCATGTTTGACTTTTTGACACTGTTCATTATTAAACTTTGACTCAACATTATTGCAAGTATATATTTTAAAAAAATAGTCGAGTTGGGTCTTGTTAGAATCGTAAAATTATGTAGTTTAATTTTAGAATATATATTTTATTTAATTTTTTGTTATATATATTTTGAGATATTAGCGATTGAAAATGTGCATTAGATTGTGTGCAGAAATGAAACAACACAGGTTAAGTGTGACGGAGGGAGGATCAACTATTCATTGAATTACTTTGTTTCCACTTTTTAACATAGTAACATAAGATAAAATATAGTTAATTATGTGAGATCTTATTAGATTAGTCTAATTACATAGTTTTAGAATAGTAAATTTTTATAATTTTATTTTATATAATTTTATATATTAGTCTTTAAAAATATGTATTGGATTACGTAAAATAGGGAATGTTAAAAAATTTTATGACGGAGGGAGTATTAAATTCTAATAACAAGCATCAACACCTAAAACTATTTCAGTTATTTATTTAATTATAACTTTTCTCTTTTAGCATTATTAAACTCTAACGGGGGATGATGACCCGACCAAATAATCAAGTTCCCTGACTACCAACTTGAAAGTTGAAGTTTTGATTCCTTATCCGGTACCTTATCCCTCCCCTTTATTCCCTTTGTAATTTGTGTGGTATGAGATCCTACTACCCATTTCCTAACCTGTATAGGTTGTTCAGCAAAAAAAAAATCTAACGTTGTATTCTCAAATTTTAAAATTTAAGGAAAAGAAAGGGAACGAAACTTTCTTGGGGCATACCGGGTATCCCCAGGCCAAATAGGGTCAAAGACTAATCCCTTTATAAGGATTTGGTGGCATTGAGCCTGACAGGTATAAGGCTCTATCAGCTTAAACAAAGGTCTCGGGTTCGAGCCTTTGTGTATGCAGAGTTCTGTTTTGGGATAGACAATCTTTCAAGACCCACCAAAATCTTCGAGGGATTAATTAGTCTTGTACCCAATGTGGAAAAAACTAAATTAAATTATATTTAAAGCAAAGTAATAAAGTAGAGTTATTATATAAAAAATAGATTTATTTTAAGATGATGATGATGATGATGATGATGATGATGATGATGATGATGATGATGATGATGATGATGATGATGATGATGATGATGATAATAATAATAATAATAATAGAAGAAGAAAGAATGAAAGAAAAGAAATAAAAATAAGAGAGATGATAGTATTTTTTTAAATACTACTATAAAAAGGGAAATGTGAATTTTCATCTCTCGCCTAGCATTATGGTCAGCATCAAGGTTATCAAGATCGGGATCCTAAGTAGGATCGTTTTTGTCTTTGTAAGATCGGGATCGTAGGATCGAATCGAGATCCTAAGATCCTATGAAATTATTATTTATATTTTTAAAAATTAATATTTGTTAATTATCTCATTAAACTGGTGACATGTATAATTGAAAATATATATTTTAGATCAATTTTTAACAAGAATTTGATAGTTAATTGTATGCTTATTAATGATCCAATAGAAGTTAAACACTGACATAGAATCCAACAATTTTGAGTTCAATATATGCAAAGATACATTAAACAAAATTGACAAAAATAACATCATGACCAAAATCACAAAGAGGTAGAGATAATAAGTAATTTTGCTCTGGAAAAAAAAAAAAAACCAAAGGGGTAGGATCGGATCGCTCAGCGATCCTACGATCTTACTCCGATCCTACCGATCCTACTGCGATCCTACCATATTTGCGATCCTATGGCGATCCGGATCGTTTTTTATGGGTGGGATCGTAGGATCGTGCGATCCTACGATCAGGATCGCGATTTTGATAACTATGGTCAGCATATTTATATTTATTGAATATTTGTATGAATTTGAAAACAACCACAACTCTATGAGTTAGTTAATTTACTTACCACAAGTGTTTATTAATGTACTAGCAATTAGATTACCGTACAAATCCTAAAATAGTCTGTGTGTACATACTTCTTCCGTTTTGATATAATTGCACAATTTGTATAGTGTTTACTATTTATTTAGTAATTTTGATTAATTTTTTTGACATAGTTATACAAAATAAAATAGTCATGTGAGATCTTGTTAGATTCGTCTAATAACATAATTTTAAAATATCAAATTTTTATAATTTTTATTTATATACAATTTGAGTTATTATAATTCAAATACTTGTATTTATTGCGTGAAATACAGAAATTGAGCAGTTATTAAAAAACATAGGTATGTGTAGCACATAGAACCCATTAGAAAAGTACGACTAATAATTAGTACTCCCTCCGTCCCATATTTATCTTCTTCGACACTGTAGATACGGAGTTTAAGAAAGTTGTATTTTATTATTTTCATGTGTACTTTTTGAGGGGTAAATTTGTCTCTTTTTGTCTTGTAGTGCAATTGTTAGTAAAATTAAGTATTGATTTTTCTGTAAATATATGGACATGTAGGGACATTTTAGTAAAAAAAAATTCCCTTTTGGGGGTAGGAAGATAAATGTGGGACGTCCAAAAACGAGAAGTAAGAAGATAAATATGGGACGGAGGGAGTAACTAGTAAACTTATGTTGTTGCCTAAATTTCCTCAAACGAAAAAAAGAAAGAAAGAAAGAAAATTGGTACTCCCTCCGTCCCGCGAAGATTGAAGCCTTTCTTTTGGGCACGGTAATTTAGGTAGTGGAGTTTAGTAGTTAAAGTGGTGTGGGTATTTGTGTTTAAGATTATAATGAATTTTGATACTGTTTATTGTTTAACTTTGACTTAATATTATCTTAGTGATGTAATTTGAGAAAAATATTCAAGTGTGGTCTTGTTAGAATCGTCTAATCGTGTAGTTTTAGAATATATATTTTATACAATTTTTATTTGTATCAATTTTGTAATATTAAGAGTTAAAGAAATATAAGGGACTTTGTGTAGGAAAGTAATAATGCATTGGAATTTGTGCAGAATAGTAAAAGTAAGTATTTTTAATGGGATTTGACAATAATTAAGATTCTAATCAAACTTATATTAAGTTAATTTTTCTAAAAACGGAAAGGGTTCAAACTTCGTGGGACACCCCAAAAAGGAATAGGGTTCAAACTTCGTGGGACGGAGGGAGTAGTATATAATTTTGGACACCCGACATGGTTGGTGCAAACTGCAGACAGGATCGGAGTTAGAATCTGTAGGATGACGGTTGGTGATGTTATCAAATAGTATTTGGATCACCAAATCATCAAAAGACACAAGTCGGCATATATAGAATCACACCGATGTGTTCCCATATACTAATACTTAGTAGTAATTAAAAATGGTCAATGCAATGCAACTTATTGAATGCAAATGTATAAACTATAAAGTAGTACTCTAATAAAATATTATTATTATTATTAAGTGATTTAATGACCAAATAATAATTTAACATCAATAATACAGACATGTAGCATGTAGTATGATATAGTAATAATCACATAACACATAATCTCAATTCAAATGTCATGCCACAGGTTACCATTACCATATACCTCAAGGCTCCCACCAGAGCCCATCACTTGCTGTCCACGTTGGCCGCAACCTAGCTAAACTCTTCATATTTGTCGAGTCATAAAAATTCAACAAAAGTTACTTAAGGTTCAACAACATGCGTAGAATCCAAACAAGCAAAAAGTGACGCCTTGCTCGATCGATTGAACAATTGGCAAAAGAAATTCAACAAGGATATGGCAACTCCAACAAACCCTAGCTAGTTCATAGCTTGAACCACCCAACTTCAAAGTGAGCTCAATATTCAATTCAAGTTCAAATCAAGATCCAAAAGATATTTTGGAAACTATAAAGCATGATTTGTCGTTCACATGAAGAAATCAAATTGTAACCCAACCCTAATTCTAGCTAGTTGAAAATCAGTCTTCAATTCGAATCAATTACACCGGAACAAACAAACAATTTAACATACATGACCTAACTTGTCCACATATATATAAATCCAAATCAATCGATTCCACCTGCAGCTAAATACAGTACCAAACACATGCATACTATAACTTACATGAAGAGCTCAAAGGTCAATTCGTGATGGAAATGACTGAAATCAACATTCCAAGCATGTTCTTTCAAGTTCACCAACTTGTATATCAGAATTTCAGGGAATTGAAAAAGTTTCTAGAAATTATTGATATAGTAAAACCCATGTAGGAATGAAAAAGAATGCTTTGTCAATTCCCTTGATGGGAGAAATCTATTATGTGATGGAAAAATATGGTATGATTTATTATATGTGATAGGAGAGATTTTGTGTGACGCAAGAATATGTGATGGGAAAGATATTTTTTTATGATGCAAGATCTCTCTCTTTTTTTTTTTTAATTATGATTTCTGCACATACAAACTAGATTTAAGAGTTTGTTCCTTAACCGACCAAATTGCAAATATGAGGCTCGAAAGAAAAAGATGAAAAGAAGCACAAGGGAAAAGGAATACGTCATTACCTTAACTTGGAAACCTAACTCATGTAATATTGTAATGCATAAAACACTCACATATATATCTAATACACTGATAGTGCACTATACAGAATTCAACATATATATATATATACACTAATAATACATATATATGTATTATATATTTTTATATAAATATATTACATTTACTAATAATTTATTTTTTTATAACATTACAAAATGACCAATATCTATTATATTTTGTATATATTAAAAATTTTAAAATTCGACATAGAAACTGGACCATGAGATTCAATAATGAAGTTGCAAATTAAACAAGCTAGTCCTTCAACTAATCTCAAGATCAAAAATTGACATTAATTAATAAATTTATTAGTGTCTTTTATGTTCACAAATGGAATCTTATCTAGTTGATGATGAATGTGCCAAGTCCATTGGATTTTTGCCCATGCTCTTTTTATACCTTTATTTTTATTTTTCTTTGTTTAACCATGGATTTTGTTTCTGCCCATGTGGCTGTCATCTATTCATTCATTTCTATAGTTCTTTATAGGGAGTATATATTTTTTTCAATCCGACTTTTTTTGCCCCCATTTTATTTGTTCCACTTTTGTTGATATTATTCTTTTAGGCTATGTTGGGCCATCATATCTCCCCAAATCAAGGAACAGGTAAATATAATGAAGAAATGAAACCTCCTATATACCCTGTCACCCACCAGCTGTAAAATTATTCAAATACGAAGTATAATCCAAATGGACACTCCATATCTCAATAATTTAAGTTTAATATTTTTCTACCCAAAATTCACCAAACGCAGGTAAAATAAAATTACAACCCGAATGATGCAATTTTTTTTTATTTATTAAATTGATCATATTTTCGAATTTGCAAAACGTTTAAATATATAGTACAAAATGTGTTTTGACGTGGACTAAATATTATGGGGACTCAATTCTTTAATAACAGTCCAACACAAAAAAGAAATATTCTAAATTAAGGGCCCGTTTGGATTGACTTTTGAAAAAAACAGAAGCCAAAAGCATAAGCATAAGTAAAAACCAAAAGCGAAGCATGTAACTTTTGTATTTGGGATGTTTGAAAAACAGTTTTTTTTCAAAAATGTGTTTGGATGTGTAAAGATGAAAAGTGTTTTTAGAATTTTATAATTACCCAAAAGTACATGTTACTTATGAGAATAATACATATTTATAGTGTAATTTAAATATACTAGTGGAGGCATTTAAGACTTTGCACACATTACTAGGTGCTTTTGGCTTCTGCTTTTTGGAGAATCCCAGAAGTACTTTTGCAGTTTTTCGAGGTGCTTTTGCTTTTTTCTAAAAAGCCAAACCAAATAAGTACTATTTTTTTCCATCAAAAGTGCTTTTGAAAGAAGCAAAAGCCAAAAGCACCTTTGTAAAAGCTATTCAAATGGGGAATGGAGGAAATACTTTTTAAGCATTTTGTCAGACTGACCATTTATGTATAGGGTTAATAATATTAATATATAATATAATCTTATCTAAATTTGTCTATTGATAAAAAAAGAATTTAAATTATACTACCTCCGTATTTGTTATTTTTTTTTAGGATAATGATAATTTATTACTCCAAACCAAGCCAATACAAATCAGCCTTGACAATATGAAATCAGTCCACTACCAGAATGCAACAATGAGATGCCATAACAGCATTACAAAGGCACGCACAGATAATAAATCTACAGACTGACTTAAATCGTTTCCATTTTTTTCATCGCCACTCCTCAACCTTGCTCTCCCCCGCAGCTCCCTGTCGAGCCCACGAATCCGCCATATTGTTGCGCTCCCTTAGAATGTGCTGTGCTCGGATTCCCCCTGCATGCCGGAAGACCACACTTATCGATCCTAGCAGATGTCTAAATCGCCATGGAAGACATTCCAGCTGCCCCAACCATTTTATCACATTTATGGAGTCACACTAAAAAACCATTTGGGAAGCGGGAACCCCTGATCACGAATTAAAGCCGAGCAAACGCGGCGAACCGCTGCAATTTCAGCTTCATTTGAGTCTGCAGTTCCTATGTGGTCCGAGATAGTAATGATCACCTCTCCAGCGTCATCCTTTATCACCCCTCCGATCGGCGGGTCCCGGGTTTACAAGCGAAGATCCGTCCGTGTTGATTTTCCACCACCCCTTCTCCGGCCGTTCCCATGTCAAACCCCTACGAGGAGTCCTAATCCGAGCTTACAAATTTTGATACAGACCCACTGGAAAACTGATTTCCAGATTACCAAACTCCAACTCACTGCCATTCATCATCACTTTCCACCACAAAGACACCTTCCATTTTATCTCATTCACTGCAGAGTTGATCCTAACTTGTTGTCCCTTAAAAAACTTGTCATTTCTTCTTACCCACAACACAGCTAATCCCGTGAGCCGCCATGCCATCTGCTTACCCTGGTTTGGACATGCCTCCATCCACAACGCCATTAAGTCACCTACCCTTCCTGGTAGTGCACTCACCACTCCAAACCAACTAGTACTTTGATACCACAATGAGCAAGCAAAGTCACATTTACAAAATATGTGATCAAGTCTCAATATCCTTATCGCAACAAGGACATTGCATATCTGACTCCGGGAGACAGCCACGTTTTACCAGAAGATCCTTCACCGGGACAACATAATGGGCAATTTTCCAAGCCAATAGTTTGACCTTCATGGGGATTTTAATTTTCCAAATCTCCTTCCACAGATGATGCAGCCCTGTCCCCTCCACACCTGTCTCTTTAACCCAACACGACTTAGTAGAGAACATACCACCACTCACCTTGACCCACACCACCCTATCCTCCACAAAACAGTTCAGTTTAATCCCATTCAATGCTGTGTGAAATGCCTGCCAAACTTCCATTTCCCAATCAAAAATAGACCTTCGTAGTTGAATGTTCCAGTTCCACTCTAAATCCGACCAGTTTCCGAATTCTACAATCCTTCCACTTTTATTGATCGCCAAAGCGAAGATTCTAGGAAATAAATCCTTAAGGGGACGCCCACCTACTACCCAATTATCTTGCCAAAATCGAGTCTTTATACCATTGCCAACCTGTATTTTAAAGTCTCCGCCAGGTAGCTCATATTCTAGGCTTTAATGATTCGACCCCACATAGATCTATTGAGTACCACTTCCGGTATCAAAGGAGCTTCTCCCCTATAGTATTTTGCATCAATCACCGTTTTCCAAAGTGAATTATCTATCCCAAACCGCCATTTCCACTTTGTGAGAATAGCAAAGTTGAATCATTTGGAGTTCCAAATTCCAAGCCCCCCATCCCCCTTGTGTCTACAAATTTTTTCCCAACTGATTGTGTGTAGCTTCCGCGTCCCTTCCCATTCGTTCCAAAAGAATCTCCTCTTAAGAATCTCCAATCGATTCGCCACATCCCATGGTATTTTGAAGACAGACAGAAAATAAAGGGGTAAACTACATATGACCGACTTAATAAGGCTAAGTCTACCCGCTTGGGATAACAATCTACCCTTCCACCCCGGCAAGTCTCTTCTCAACTTTGTCTAGCACCGGTTGCCATATCCTAATACTATTCACTCTCTCCCTGATAGGAATACCCAAATAGGTCATAGGCCAACATCCCACACCACAACCAAATATAGATGCTGCTTCCTTCTCTAATTCCACCGGACAATTAATTCCCAACAAACTGCCCTTTGCAAATTACCCTAGTGTAAGTCAGGCACCTCATAATCCTTTTAAGATAGATTACCTGGTCCAATTCTCCTTCACAAAATAGTAAGGTGTCATCAACGTATTGAAGATGAGTAATGACCGGCCCACTCCCACCCGCTGCCAGTCCCGAAATTAGACCCTTCCCTGCTGCTCCATTCAACAGTTTGCTTAGAACTCCTGCTATCAAGATGAATAAATATGGCAAGAGCGGATCTCCTTGGCGAAGACCTTTTTGCATGTTAAAGAAAGCTATGGGGGATCCATTTATAAGCACAGCAGCGAAAGCCGAAGTAATGCACTCTTTAATCCACTTGATCCATATATCACCAAAACCCATTGCTTCTAAGACCCGAAATAGAGCATCCCATGACACATTGTCGTAGGCCTTAGCAAAATACACCTTGATCACGAAACCTCTTCGGCTGGAAACTGAAGTAGAATTAATGACCTTGGCTGCTACAAGAACTCCATCTAGGATTTGCCTCCCTATAACGAATGCTATTTGCACTTGATCGACCAACCTATTGATGACCTCTTGTAATCTCTTAGCCAATAATTTTGTAACAATTTTGTATATGCTCCCAACAAGGGATATAGGCCGATATTCATTGAAACCATTAGGACGATCTACCTTGGGGATTAAAGTAATAAAGGAACCCCCCGCCTTTATTGGGAGTCTGCCCTCAGTTTCCAGCTTGTGGAAGATCTCCATAACTTCGCTCTTGAGATGCCCCCAATATTTTTGAAAAATCCCATATTAAAACCATCCGGTCCGGGCGCACGATTGCCATCACAACTCCATACTGCCTCCCGCACTTCTTCCTCCACGAAAATTCTTTCCAACCAACCTCGTTCCATTTTCTCGATCTTTGGCAGCCCCAAATTATAGACATTAAAAATCTCATCCTCCTGCTTTGTAAATAGTCCTTGGAAGTATTCCACCGCCGCTTGTTTGATCGCCCTTGGCCCCTCGAACAACTGCCCATCCTTGTAAATTGAACCGATAAAATTTCTTTTCCTGTTTAAAGCAGTGACCGCGTGGAAAAGTTTTGTGTTCTGATCTCCCTCCTTGAGCCAACGGATCCTCGACTTCTGAAACCATCTACGTTCTTCCGCCAACCATATATTCTTCCACTCACCTTTCTTCGTAGCCATGTTGTTCTCGCTTCTTCAGAATCCCCGTCTCCGGCTAAGCTCACTTCCAGCTCCCCAATTTCAGCAACTAATCTGTTAACCCAATTTTCTATATCCGAAGCCCCATAGCCACTCCAATTACGGATTTTGTGCTTCAGCCTCCTCAGATTAACAAATAGCCTGTCTCTCATGGAATCCCCATTCTCACTCCCTGACCCCCTCCAAACTTCACTCACTAGATCATTGAAACCTCTATCCTCCATCCAATAACTATAAAATCTAAAAGGTTTTGGCCCCCAAGATTGAACCCTCGCTTCTAAGACCTCCGGGTAATGATCCGATAGAACTGTATCACACATTTTCTGCAACACTTCCACCCCTTAACCAAAGCCAACCCGGAGAGATTAGAAACCTATCTAATCTACTACCAGCCCTACCACTCCTCCCAACCCAAGTAAAGAGGCCCCCCACCATAGGTAAGTCGACTAAACCAAGGCGGTCTATGAACTTTCTAAACTCTCTGCTAGACCCAGTGTCCTCACTCTCACCCCTCCTTTCAGACTCATCTACGACAATATTAAAATTCCCCGCAAAACACCATCACTCCCCATTCCCAGTTTCGCATCTACTAGACAACATCAACAAAAAATCAGCCCGTTCCCTTCGATTATTTGGTGCATGAACCCCCTGGATGTTCACCACCCCCTCCAACTCCCTGGAGAACCCTTTGAGCCATATAAAGTTAAGTTCTTTATCTACAACATCAAAAGAACAACTAGCGCAATCCCAAACCATAAGAAGATCTCCCACAGTACCCATGGCGGCCTGAAAACTGAATTTGCAACTATTCGATCCCCAAATTCTATTAAACAAGCGCTCCCGAATCTCGCCCATCTTGGTTTCTTGTAGACATATCACTGAAGGTCTAATCTTTTTACAAAGTCTCGCCACCGCCCGCCTCGGATGCCCCCATTGAGGCCTCTGAGGTTACAAGTGACAATCCGCATTATGAAGAAAAACCTCAATAACACTGCCTGGATACATATTAGGACACCTCCCTGATGAGATCTCTCCTGACCCTATCCAGCGTCGTCTCCTTCCCCTGTAAACAATCCAACCCCAACATTCCGGCCAGCTCTACCACTGCCTCTGCTTCCGACAGGTCTATAAATTTCACACCCTCCAGAGTCCGGAAGGTGGTGAATTGCAATTTAGCAAACTCGTTCCCATTTATAGCACTATTCCTACCGTCTTTCTTTTTCCCCTGCCGACCTTTCCCATTTGGAATTCGTCCACCTTTCCGGCCCCTGCGTTTTGCTCTCCTCCTTCCCAACATAACCTGAGCCAGAGCTTCTTCTACAACCCTCAATTCCGTCCCCAACCCCAACCCTTCTACCCCCAGCGATTCAGGATTTATCGCCTCAAGCCCAGCTTCCCCTCCACCCTCATCCCTCTTTGCCCCACCTGTAACCCCGGCCCCGTTGGAATTAATGCTATTTACCCCATCTTCATAACCCTTTTCACCCGATTCTGCTTCCGGAAGCCTTCCTACACCCCTCACAGCGCAAAGCTCTAGATCGGCCTCCACCATCCTAGACACCACCTATCCCCCAGGAGACGACTCTTGTCCAACCCTTTTAAAAGATTTTCGACTGTCCAGTGACAATCCATCGTCTACCCTCAAATTAATCATGCCCATCGACCTCACATCAGCCCTCTCTTCCCCTTCTGTCAACCCAACTCCACAATAATTCACTCTGCTTACCTCGCCACCTCTTCCCTTGCCCAACGACAGTCTCCGGAAACCTTACTACTTCCCTAACTGAACAGTTATCTGAATTAGGCTCCCCCACGACACCCCCAGTAGTCAGCACCTGACTGGCCTGCTTAGAGGTGTTATGAATTAGCATAAACTTCACCCCGTTTAAGTCCATGACCTGTTCAGCCCATTCTCCTTTTCCACTATAGCATCCGTATTATTTAGAATCGTCTGCGGCCCTCAGATAATACCCGTTCAGCCATGATCAGGTCAATTCCAATTATATTATTCGCACCAACCACTCCCTCCATATCGCCCACCCTTGTCTCTGCAGAACGATCCAGCCGTTCATGGGGAATGAAACCACCGCTCACCCCTCTCAGCCATTTGGTTGTGATTCAGTCTGCTAACTCCCTAACCTCCCTTAAGGAAATCCATATTTTCTCCACCCAACCACCCTGCTTGATGTCATTTACAACTCGTCTGCTCCTCTTGCTAGGAGATGCCCAATTAACCTTCAGTGGCAGCCCCATCCACCTCTTCCCATTCATAACTTGAATCACCTTAGCCGCCTCCTCCCTGTGTCTTAACCGAAAAAATCCAAATTTGTCAGCCTTCCCATTCCAACTTCTATTCGGAAAAAACCAATCCCTTACTCTCACCACCTTATCGATTTCTTGCTCCGCTATTCGCGGTGGTTGATATGTTTCCAACAAATATTCCAAACCACTCCTTCATCCACTGCCAGTCCCTGTCTCGAAGTCCTCCCAAGCTCCGAGTTACGGGAGGTTGTCCTCCTCCACTGCCATTCGCCCGAAACCCTTTCTTCTATTACCCTCTCGCCTGGGACCCTCTCACCTGAAACCCTCTCGCCTGAGACCCTCTCGCCTGACATCCTCTCACCTGAGAAGACCATCTCACCTGAAACCCTTCCGTAGTTGTATGTTTTTGACATTGGAATAGTTGACACTATTCACACACAGACTTTCACTTAAAGTTTATCATGATTATATAAGTTAAAATATAGCCAAGTGATATTTTGTTAGATTCGTCTCGTCGGGTAGTTTTTAAATATTAAACTTTTAGAATTTTTACTTGTACCAAACTTGAGTTATTAATGGTTAAAAATGTGCATTAATTTGCGTGAAAAGTGGGAATGTAATAAACTTTGTGATACAGAGGAGGTACTTTACTTTATATTAGTTATATATATCAGGTTCATCTATAAGAGCTTTGATTTCTTCTTTTGCTGTCTCAAAGCCAGTCGGCCCTTTCACATCACTAATTGAATCATTCTTTGACAAAATGTATAGGTAAAACGTAATTATGTTTAGGCTGCGTTTGGTACAGGGAATTGAGCATAGGGAATGAGAATTGAGCTCAATTCCCTTGTTTGGTGACACCCGAGAATCCATGGTTGAGAATTAAATGAATTATCTTTCTTTACTTTGGATTTTCTATTAAAAGTAAAGAAATTGAGAGAATTGGCCTTTATGAGTTCAATATTAATAAATATTTAAAAACGAATTAAATCTATTAATATTATTAAATAAATAAAATAACATTAATTATAATTAAATAAATAAGGTAATATATTATTAAATTAAATATAAATAAATAATTTAAAAAATTAAAATAAATTCTATTAAATAAATAAATTATATACTTATATTATATTCAAATAAAGATAAAAATATATTTAAAATTATTTATAAAATAATTTTAAAACAATTAATAGAAAATAAAAATATAGGTGAAATAAAATTTTAGATAATCAATATTTAATTTTTATAATAAAATAATTCAGCAAAAAAAATTAAAAAATATATAATTACATTATTTTTAAATTAAACTAAAAAATAATGAAATATTTTAAAAATAGCAAAATATTTTAATATACTACTATTAAATAACAAAATAAAATTTAATTTTATAATAATATACTTATGTTATAAATATTATATTATATATAATATAAAAGAAAATATAATTATATTATATTATATTATATTATATTATATTAATCACATAAAAAATAAATCAATATATTATGTTATAATGTAATTATTTATTGCATTTCTCTGTTGAATTATCTGTTCTACCAATCAAGAGAATCCAATTCTCTTTCTCTACAATTCCATTCTCTGCGATCAATTCTCTGTACAAAACGCACCCTTAACGTAAGAGTATTCTCAACGTGTGTGTGTATATATATATATATATTCCAGTAGACTAGTTCCTCTTCTTGTCCCTTTTCTTTTTGGTTTTCTTCTTTTTCCTTGGTATTTCCTAGCCTACCGGCTCATTCAAAAAAAAAAAAACAAAAACACATATATAATACTTCCTGTGTTCTCAAATAAGTGCTCCACTTCTGTATTTCACGCAGTCCAAGACACATTTTTAAATGTTTATAACTCAAATTGTATATAAGTAAAAATTATAAAAATTTGAATATTCTAAAACTAAGTTATTAGGCGAATCTAACAAGATCTCACTTGACTATGTTTTATCTTATAGAACTATGTGAAAAAATTTGATCAAAGTTACTCAATAAATAGTTACTACTATGCAAAGGGAGCACTTAAATGAGAACGGAGGAAGTATATTATATATAAATTATAACAAAACTGAATGTGCACAATGATTTTTCTTTGAAAAGATATGATATAAATATTTTTAATTAAAAAAATAAGCAGAATTACTAAAGATATTTCGACTATGAGTGTCCAATCCATTGGCACTTACATATATTGTCATGATTCAAAACTCTAGCAGTGTAGTATATATGGTGTAAATTGTGTAGTGTAATTTGTTCTTTTTAAATTCATAGATACAAAAATACTACCTTCGTCTCGGTATTTTTTTTGTTACGGATGGTTTTTTGGCAGTATTCACTGTTTAACTTTGATTCAAATTTTTTTTATAGTTATATACAAAAAAAAACATAGTCAAGTGAGATATTGTTAGATTCTTCTAACCATGTAGTTTTATAAATTTTCATTGTACACAATTAAAGTTATTAACCATTAAAAATGTGCATCGGTATACGTGCCGGGTGAGTCCGTAACAAAAATAATAAGACGGAGGAAGTAATCTTTAGTGCAAGAAATTGTCCCCCAAAGCAAAATCACATCACTATCACATATGTGTTATTTAAATTTTATTGTCTAGTTTATGTCTACCATGGGAGTTTGGTTGTGACCACTTTATGCTCTCCTTTGTGTCCACATAATTATGAATGGGGAGTGGACCATTTCCATACGTTCACATTTCCACCTAATTAATCACCTAATCTCATTTAATATTATTGCATTTCTTTTCTTTTCTCATAAAAATATATTATTGTATATTTATATGTAAGGATATGTTCTTATTTTTTCTCTTATTGGTATAATGATATTTTTGGTTCATTAATTTGACAAATAAAAAATCAACCACACCTTGTATGGAGTAACATAAGACTTTAGGTGCTTAAATGTTCATTGCACCAACTAATCAGACTAGGGTGAATTTTAGGATCAAAATAGTTTCATCTCCTTCCCAATCACTGTTGAGAGGGATCGGACCCTATGAATTAAAAAAGGAAATAAAAAAGAGCAAAAATTACTCCTTCCACCATAATTCATTAGAGACCTTTTAATTTCAGATACCGTTTAATTTGTTGAGTAATGCGACATTATATTATTGGAATTAATGAAGCAAAAATAATCAAGTACGATTTTGTTAAATTTTTCTAATCGTATAGTTTTAGAATATACTTCTTTCATTTTTTTTATTTGTTACGGACCACGTGGCACGCGGTGCGATGCACATTTTAAACCATTAATAACACAAGTTCGGTACAAGTAAAAATTCTAAAAATTCGATATTTAAAAACTAGAAGACGAGACAAATCTAACAAGATCCACTTCACTATATTTTAACTTGTATAACTATGATAAAACTTTATATGAAAGTGTGTGTGAAACAGTACCAATTCCACAAATATACTTCCTATGTTTCTTTTTTGTTTGCTACGGACCCACCCAGCACGTAGTCCAATGCACATTTTGAATCATTAATTACTCAAATTCGGTATAAGTAAAATTTTTTAAAAGTTCTATATTTAAAAACTACAAGACGAGTCGAATCTAATGAGATATCACTTGGCTATATTTTAACTTGTATAACTACTAGTACTCCACCCGCGCGATGCGCGGATTCCATAGAAAAAAAATTATCGTACCAATCGAACACATAATTGTAAAATTACATAAAAGGTCCTTAAACATCTAAAATCAACCCCCTTTTACAAACTTTCCGAATCTAGATGAAAGAAAAAGCATTTGAGTCCTAACTTTGGTAGTCCACATAACCTCCAATTCATCTTTTTCTTGGTAGCAAACTTCTCGTATAACACCTTCAAATTTATTTGAACATTCTTCAATTTATCGAGGGTGCACCCTAAAATGTACTTTGGAACATACGACAGTTCTGTATTAACCTCGCTAAACTCAATCCAATTTCTGATATTGCATAAAAGGTCCTTTAACATTTAAAATACATATAAAATCTCCAAAGATACGCTTTTCACTTAGATGCACTTTAGGGTTTATTTTTCTTAGTAAATTTTAAACATAATATACTAAATATCTGGTTTAAATTTTCCAATTCATTCTTAATAAGATTTTACTATTCACTCCCATTTAAAAACATACGCCTTTCACTCTCAATACACTCCCATTTAAAAACTATATATTATTGAAAATTTGGTGATGATTATCAATTGAAATTATGAAAGAATAATGTCGATTAATTCTTCGATAGGGATGGATGCGGACATGTCGATTAATTCTTCTATAGGGATGGACACGTCGATTATAAAAAAATTTAAAGAAAAAAACTTCCAAAAAAAATTGTAATACAAAAAGAACTAAAATAACTAAAATAAAAATATTATGGAAAACAAAATTATTTTATTTCTAACGGAAAAGTATTATAAAATTTCATAAATATTACGAAAGAAAAGAAATTATAAATATTATAAAATTTCCATATATGTAATATTTAATTTATAATTTTATATTTATATTAGAGGTGGCCCTAAATGGGTCAGTCCGCGGGCGCTGCCCGCGGACTGACCCATTTAGGACCCTATCGATTGAATATTGATGAATATTGGTAATGCATATATATATATATATATATATATTAAATTCCTATATATATTTAATATATAATTTTTATAATTAAAAATGAGCCTAAATCGGGCAGCCCGTTCAGGAAACTCAACAAATGAAGTATCTTTTTTTACTGAATATATATATATGTATATATTTTCTTTTCAGTAGTAACCTAATACAAATACTAAATTATTAAGTAAAAAAAAGCTCAACAAATGTAAAACATTATAGGTATTAATTTGATTATATACCTAAAAACGATCCATTTCAGCCTGAAGCAGATATTTGCCCGACAATAAAAGAAGCGTATTGTATCTTTATTATTATTGTTTGCATAATGAATCATATTTATTTTTTAAATCATTTTAGAATTAGTTTGAAGTGTTAGTCATCCTACTTTTTTGGCGGGTATTAGTCATCCCTATTTGGAAATATATTTTAAAATTATAACTATCACTAATATCTACAATTTATTTTGTGTTGTTAGTTATTTTTATTTTAAGCAAATAAATAAATTGGATTATTAGTAGCATGAAGATTTATTCTATTTATATAGATAATAGATTACCAATCATATAATTAATTTACCATTATAAATAAATGGAATACATGATTATTTTTTTATTATTTAATGAACGAAAATGTAAAGGGACACATGACTCAATGCCATCGAAGTTAACTTTATAATTAGAGATGACCTTAAATGGGTTAGCCGAGCATTTAAATTATTATCTTTAATTGCAAATTAAATTTTATATATTTTATAAAAATTTCATTTATAGAACATTTAATATACAATCTTTATAATTAGAAGTGGGCCTAAATTGGTGGTCAATCCGCAAATCCAACCACATTCAAAAATTTTGCATTCCATATTCACAACAGAAATTCAAATATTTTGTCACAATCGTCATCACCATCACTACAAATTATGATTTCATCCATTGAATAAATACTGTTTGTTCAAGAATAATCATACTTTGCAAAAAAATGTATATTTATAAATTCTACAAAAACTACTTTAAAAAATTACTTTTATTTATAACGAAAAAATATTATAAAACTTTATAAATACTGCAAAAGAAAATAAATTATATATAAATATTATAAAAATTTCATATATGCAACATTTAATTTATAATTTTTATTATTAGATGTGACCCTAAATGGGTCAGTCCGTGGGCGTTGTCCGCCGGCTAACCCATTTAGGACCATATCGATTGAATATTGGTAATATTAAAGAGGACATGTCATATATGATGAGCATTAAAATTGGTTCCAAATTCCAGTTAACATTAGTTTTATAAATTTGTAAATAATATTTTTTTTAAAAAGATACTTACAACATCAAACTAACATTACATGATTTCAAATAAGATTATCATGACAAATTTAAAAGTAAAAAATAGCTTGGCACACGGTCTAGCTCGTTTAAGCCTGTTTTTAAACAGACCTTCTTATGATCAACCCAACCCATATTTTAATATGACAAAATGGGCAAGCCTAATAGGTCCAGCCTATTTTCACAACTCTACATATGCATAGCAAAATTTAAAATACATGTTAAGTAGATTGATTAACCCAAATTTATTATTTCAGTAAATCAAAAGGAAATGACAAATAGAAATGTCCCTAAAATATCCTACTACTAAAATAATAATTTCTATCAGTTATGCTTGATATGCTTGAATTTTAGATCTCAATTATTTTATTTTATTTTTTACATATTTAACGAATACTATTATGTGTACATATATTATAATTTATTTATGGCAATAATCTTTGATATAATTTGGATTAGTTTTAAGGTAATTTTAATTTTTGTGATATAGGTATTTTTTAGGGTAATAATAGATATAATTTACGTTTGTTCCAAGGCAATTTAAATTTTTTTGATTTCCAAGACATAATTGGACTAAGTTCCCAAGGCAATTCAAATCTTTGGGAACCCCAAAGGTATATCCTGCATTTAATTCAATCAACCATAACTTTACTTCAATAATAGAGTGATTTGATTATCTATATGATTATATGCACTTGCAATTTAATATAACTGAATAGGAACATGCTATTTGTTATCAATCGATTTAATTTTTTTTCCAACTAACAATTTATTATTTATCATCAATTTAGACTTTGAATATTCTTCTCAAAAAAAAAAAATAGACTTTGAATAATACTTATCAACAATTAATATAAAATTATTTATAGTTTAATATTAAAATTCATTTATTCGAATATTACTAAAATTCATTTATCAGTACTAATCAATGATTTATTCCCTCAAAAATGGTTTTCAGAATTTTACCAAGTATAGACATAGTATAATTTTTACAAAATTAATAATAATAATAATAATAATAATAATAATAATAATTCCCAACAAAAGATCAAAAAACTTAAAAGTATACTGACATTGTATTATTTATTTTCTTATTTTCATTCTTAAAAGGACAACATAAATGTTCGATCTGGGAATTTTTTTGAGAATTGATTATAAATCTGGAGGGAATGTGCACAGTAATTAATTAAATAGTAAAGTATATCCCAATATAGGTGGAGTAATTAATTACCTATATCCCTATATGCATCTATAAAATAATGTAGGCTTATTTTCCAATTACTGCAGAGTAGTAATTGATTACACATATATTTATATACATCTGCAGGTTAATCTCACTTCACTGGAATAATGTAGGCTTTTTTTAAATAAAATATTAAATTTATTTAACATATAACTTGATACAAAAAAATACAAACATAAACCAAAGGTAGTATTGTAAATGGATACTGAGGTTTAAATTGTTAAAAATACCCGAAAGAAAATAGTTAAAACTAAAATCAATATTACTTCAATCATAAATAATATTTTAAAAAAAACATGGTATTAAATAAGAAGCATCCCAGTACAAAGGATGAATTTGAAACTATACTCGGCATCTGAAATAGGAATCATAGGAAGTAATTATTACCTAAACTTTCTATAATATAGAAAAAGGGTGGAATTATATTTTATTTATATGATAATGAATAGATCCAGAAAATTTGAATTTTTTATATTCCCAAAGACAATTATTACTTTAGTAGGATGCAGATAATAGACTTCTTTCAAGACAGTTTAATTACTCTTGGTTTTCTAAAAATTGAGATATGCAAAGATAGACAACTGAAATAGGAATCATAGGAAGTAATCATTACCTAAACTTTCTATAATATAGAAAAAAGGGTTTAATTATATTTTATTTATATGATAATGAATAGATCCAGGAAATTTGAATTTTTTATATTCCCAAAGACAATTATTACTTTAGTAGGATACAGATAATAGACTTCTTCCAAGACAATTTAATTATTCTTGGTTTTCTAAAAATTGAGATATGCAAAGATAGTGAGGATAACTTAGGTACGCAAAAACTGAAACGCGGTAGAGTATACATGATATATCCTCCTATGACTTCTGGAAATTTTTAGAGGACCTTCCTAGCTGGCTGAATGCAACCACTCATACGATAGAATTGAACCTCAGCACCATACCCCATCTATCTCTTATCCTATCAACTTATTTTCTAAAGTTGTAATAATCTAGAATAAAGATAAAGTGTACGATTATCTTGACCATTAGGAACACACGGGAGTAATTAAAGGAAATGCATAGTATATTACTGCCCAAGGCTATTATTCTTTTGAGGCTAAATAATCTTTTTATTCATAGGGTAGCAAAGTTCAAAACAACAATGAATTCCTGGACTTATATAAGCACACTTCCAGCAAGCACTCATAAAAAAGACCTCATACACTTCAAAACAGACCACACAAAAAGACTGAACACCAACCTAGAACAACAAAACAATTACAGAAGGTGTCCATCGCCAGCAACAATCAAAACCATGCTTCTATCAATCCGCCCCCTGCTGCCCCATTCTTTCCCAAGGCTATTATAAAAGAATCTATCTCAGAATGAAATCTAATGAACTTTCCAAATATTTACCAAGAGATACAAACTTTAATCTGTATTGGTTTGCTAAGAGCTAAACCACATATTACTATAAATCAAAATAAACATAGAAGCTGCCAGATACACGCGATGTTTACATTAATTTTCCCACAACTACATTCTGCTTCTTGAGGTCGGCATAATCTACTGTTCATAATAATACCATCACCACATGGAACTTTTCAGCATCATCGACTCCAGAAATCCTATAACAGTTGCTTGAACTTAAATATTTGAACTCATCTATACTCCTTAAGTTTAGTTTTTCTGCAAGAGAGAATATAAAGCATGCAGTGATGAGCAATGAAACAGAGTAAGCAAGATAGAGAGATGTACACATGAAAATTCATTAGCATATGGATGGACAGAAAGCATCAGAAGATGATTCAAAGTAGAAAATAGAAATCAATATCAACAATTAAGCTATTGTGAGATTGCTAATTGATTCTACAACTACATATAGAATTGCGAACAGTACTGTACCTCTAAGGTTGGGTGGAGCTCCAGCTCAGAGCTAATAAAATATGTGATAAAACTTTTCTCCCCTGAACAGAACAACCATGTTAAAATTCATTGCAAGGTAAATAATCTCAATAAATCCACTAAAGGCAGGATAACTTAGGCTGCCTCCAGAATGCCTTCTCGACCTGCAAATCAGCAAACAATTACACAAACATTAAAACCAAAGACAGATGCATATCTTATAAGTAGAGGGATATTATTACACTGCACTCAGTACACAGATGCAGGAAAAGCTACTGAAGCAAGAAGGAATGATTGTTTGCTAGTGCTGTTGTTGCTGCAAAACCTACCTGCTATAATATAAAAACTCACGTTAAATGGGAACAAAACAAATCCAGACAAATCCATTAGAACTTGCATCGTCCAGGAAATCACAATTTGAAATAGAGCCGAACAAACACAGTTACTAATGAAGCAAATACCCAACCAAAATTAACTGAAATCTCCAAATCTTGATACAAATACATTCATGAATTAGGGTTCTTCGATTGGGGATCGGAAAAGACGGAAGATTGTAAAGAGATCTCCGGCGGACGAATCTGCAGAAAATCCATAGCACCCATTAGATTTAATTGAAAATAATGGAATTCAAAAAAACATAGTAATACAATTCCTTCCAACATTACACATAATAGAACGCATAAACTTATTGCTTACCATATAAATTCCCGAATCTGAAATTTGGGACAACTGTGCATCACTAACCCGAAAACAGAAATTGAGTGTAAGAACGCAGAGTATTAGAACAAAGGAAGTGAGGTGGGACTTACCATGGCGGCCGTCAGGCGGTGGCAGGGTTCGCGCAATCGTTACAATAACACACAACCACGATGGATGGTATTGCAATGGCGTGAGCGATGATGTTTCGGTGGTGGAATAGCAGATGCATACCGACTTACAGAGAGAAGAAGACGGAAAGGTTCGTTCGATTCTTCCATAGGGGAAAGGGAGAAGCGTAGTTGAGAAGACGGATGCAAATGAGGCCTAGTAGAAATGAGGGATTTTAAATAGTGAGGGGATTTAGAATAGTGTTCAGACGAATTAATGGCAGAAAAATCTCATTGGATGGTAAGCAGCTAATTTACATGTCATTTCTATTTAATTAATTGTTGGGGGAAAAATTTGGTGTGTGTGAGAGAAAGTAATAAAATATTGGAATGGGAGGGGGGAAATTTTGGGAGGGAAACTGTGTGTGTGAGGATTGTTATTGGTTTTATATATAGGAAGATGAAAAAACTTCAAGTTAAAGTATTTTTGTGAATGATGTCATTTTAACAAGTGTAGCTATCTTTTAAAAATAGAGGAAGTAGCAAACAAAATTAACTAAACGGAGGAAGTACGAAAATTATGTAATTTTACTTATACATAGTTTAAGAATCAAGAATTAAACAAGTGCAGTGTAATTTGTATATGGAATAAAGGAGTATCAAATAAATTGCGACCGGGTGTATTGATTTAATTTCGACTAATACCTCAAGAAATTAAGCGAACATCATCATTCATCAGATTTATGGATGCAGAGAGAAACTACTTAATATACTCTATCCGTTTTCAAAAATTTGAAACGCTCATGCATTTCACGTAATCCAATACATATTTTTAACGCTTAATATCTCAGATTGTATTAAAGTAAAATTTATAAAAGTTTAATATTATAAAACTATATGATTAGACGAATCTAACAAGATCTCACTTGATTATATTTTATTTTATATAACTATGTTAAAAATTTCAATTTAAAGGAACTCAATGAATAGTATAGTATTATTAACTATATCAATGTTCCAATTATTCAAAATTGGAGGAAGTAATACTCAGAGGACGACAAATGCCTTTCTCAAAACAAGAAAGAAACGAAAGTATATAATACTTCCTCCGTTTTTTTTTTTTTTTGTTAGCTACTGTTGATTAATGAGTACTGTTCACTTATATACTTTGACTTAAAGTTTTCTCATGGTTATACAAGTTAAAATATGGCCAAGTGTGATCTTGTTAGATTCGTCTCGTCTTGTAGATTTTAAATATCGAACTTTTAGAATTTTTACATGTACCGAATTTGAATTATTAATGGTTTAAAATGTGCATTGGACTGCGTGCTGAGTGGGTCCATAGCTATCTTTAAAAAACGGAGGGAGTATATCTGCAGTAAAAAAAACACAAAATGAACAAATGAAAATGACATTAGATTGGTACAACAAGAGATGACACATTCAGCGAATCTATTCGCAGAATTCAGTCGCGCGTTAATTATTACTCCCTCCGTCCCAACTAACGTGTCATGTTTGATTTTTTGACACTGTTCATTGTTCTACTTTGACTCGATTTTATTGCATGTATATATTTAGAAAAAATAGTCGAGTTGGGTCTTGTTAGAATCGTATAATCATGTAGTTTTAGAATATATATTTTACATAAATTTTTGTTGTACACATTTTAAGATATTAGCGGTTGAAAAAGTGCCTTGGATTGTGTGCAAAAGTGAAAAAGACAAGTGAAGTGGACGGAGGGAGTATTATTATTACTCCCTCCGTCCCACTTGTATTGTCCCATTTTGACTTTTGACACTGTTCATTGATCAACTTTGACCTAATGTTATCACAATTATATCAACAAAAAATATAGTCAAGTTCGGTCTTGTTGGATTCGTCTAATCGTTTAGTTTTAAAATATATATTTTTTATAATTTATACTTCTCTACATTTTAAGTTATTAACTGTTAAACAAAGGCATTGGACTACGTGTCAAAAAGTTTTGAGACATTTCAAATGGGACAGAGGGAGTATTATTTTTTTTTTACCGTGGTTTTATTGACTCTTATCACATTTGTAATAATATTATTTATTAATCCCTTCGTTTTTTTTGGCTTTGCACTATTGTAAACAGACATGTATGTCGATGCACATTTTCAATGATTAATAATATAAATTGTATATAATTAAAAATTACAGTAAATTGATATTCTAAAACTACAAGTTTAGACGAATCTAATAAGATCTCACTTAACTATATTTTTTCTTCAATAATAATGATAAAATTTGAGACAAAGTTAAACTATAAATAATGTTAAATACATCAATGTTGCAAACCTATAAACACGCGGAGGAAGTACTCAATACTACTTCTATATGATAGAAGTAGGGGTGGGCAAAAAATTCGAACCGATTCGCTGAACCGCAAAACCGAATCGAAATCGAACCGAATTTTCGGTTAACCGAGGACCCCGGTTCAAATACAAATACTTCATTTAAGTATTTGCCCGGTTCAAATATAAATACAAATATTTTAAGTTTTTTTCCCGATTAATCGAACCGAATCGAATATATTTATAGGGTTTTAAAAATTATATATATTGTATATATTATACATATTTGATGGTATATAATTATATATCAATAATATATATAATTATTTATTAAATTATTTAAATATATAATAAAATAAATTTTAGAAAGTAAAGATAATTAAAACAAATATGTCTTATATTGATTTTTTGCCCTTAAGAATAATTAATATTGAAATAGACACTACACTAAAAAGATGTTTTAAATATACTAATATATTTTGATAACACTAAAAGAACCACCGAATTCGATAGTTATATGAATTTTTTATTATTGTATTGTAATAACCTCAAAAATAAACCTACAAAGGTTAAGAATTAAGAAATGGAGATTTAATTATAAAGTTTAACAGACTTGGACAAAATATTCGAACCGAATCGCTTAACCGCTGAATCGAATCGAAACCGAACTCCTGGTTAACCGAGGAGTCCGGTTACAAATACAAATACTTCATCTAAGTATTTGCCCGGTTCAAATACAAATACAAATACCTGAAAAACTCCGGGTAACCGAACCGTGCCCACCCCTAGATAGAAGACCCTTATTCTCATTCTATCTACTTAATACTTGTTTGGATTATAGCTTATTGAATACGTATACTTCTACTTACGTGATAAGATATTTTACCTTTATATTTTATAAAACGACGCCTTAGAGTTGACTCTGGTCAAAAACTCTTTTGTACATTTGATTTTTTTTTTTTTTTGGATGAGTTTCTACATTTGATTTTATTACTGATATTTTATTTATTTATTGATTTATTTATTTATTTATTATTATTATTATTATTATTTTATTTTATTTTATTTTTTCATTTTGTGAATGAAGTTTCAGTTACTTGAATGAAACTGCAACTTCTTTTATACACTCTCCGTTTTTTTTTTGTTTTTTTTTCTTGCACCATTGCAAGTTTTATTTTCAAATAGTTGACTTTGGACGGTTTTACATAATTCATTACTAGTCTAAATAAAAAATAGTATATTGATTGTGAAAGTAGGTGCCGAAAACATCAAAGGAAGCGCTGAAGTATGAGTAGGCAGAATAAATCTAGCAATACAAAAGAAGAATTGATGGGAGGTTGATGGTAATATACTAATGTCTCTAAATGGTTGATGAAGCCGGACAACAGCCCTTTTGAGTTTGAGCATGGGACAATACTGTGGAGAATAAAGATGCTAGAAAAAAGCAAATCAAGGCTTGAGAAAAGAAACAAGTATGCTCGGATACGCGCAAAGGTGATGTTAAATTTGATGATCTTAAAGTTGCTATGCTATGCATGTTGAGCCTGCCATATTCTCATTGGTGAGTCGAATATGTTAACGGGATTTAGAAACCTCTCTACCTCTGCTTTGGCTATCAAATTTCTTAACCTTCTTCCTACCTAGCTTATCAAATTATCCCATTGGTTTGTCTTTATTTTTTGGATTTTTGTTTCATGATCCTTCTGTTGGTTTGCTGTCATTTGTGTAAATTAAATCTTTTGCACCGCATTATCCACCTTGACCTGTCTAGCACTAGGGAGATATAGGACATGTCTATGCATTGCTTCTCAAGTTATTCTGTGGTATGGCGAAAGGGCAAAATATCAATTGCTGGGTGTTGGGGATTCACATTGAGGAGTGGAAATAAACAGCTCCAGAATATGTAGTAATTCATTTTGGTAGATGGGTCGGCCTTTGTTGGTGATTCAGAGAAAATAAGGTCGAATATATAAAAAAAAAAAGAAAAGAAGAAGAAGGCAGTTATTTTAATGCAGGATTTGGATAGATGTGGATTGTTATTTCTGTACTGGGAAGGGATATAGCAGAAGGGGTGGTCCATTGGAAAAAGTAGTATGCAAAATTATGTGGGGATGTGGGATGAGTGAATTGTTGTAAGAGTCAAATGAAAATTGCTCTGGAGGTCAAATGGGAGATCATTTTGTAATGGTAAGTTAGATGGATCAAGCCCTGGAGTCTGTTGAGTGTAATGCATAGACAGTTCTTATTTTCCCTCCGTGTTACTACCTAAACCTGTATTCTGTCCGCGCTGTGTCCCAATTACATTGTCCGTCTTTCGTTATTTGCATAAATGGTCCTCTTCATACTGGTTTTGTCCTTGCCAAAATCCTACTGGTAGTTGCTACCATTTGAGTTCCTTGATTCTTTGCACCGGTGTTTCGAATTTGTTGGCAGGGGAGATGTGATATCATAGTAACTTTAGATTGTCTTTTTTGACATCATCAGCATGCACTATTGTATACTAACTCCGAAGGTACTTGAAATATGTTTTTTCATGCTCTTGAAAGTCATGAGTAAAGATAGGTGGGGATGTTGCTTAAGGGGGCCTCGCATTGCGGATTGAAAAGCACTCCAGGATGACGCTATATGAGAACAGCAGTGTTAAGATGGAGAGTAAAGAATAAGACTAAGGAGGGAGGATAATGGCTCTGGAAACAGTGAATAGATTTTGATGGAGAGAGGTACTATCTTGAGATGCTAATGTCGCATATCGAAGGTTGAGGATGATGTCCCCATGGTACTGTCATCTGATGTGGTCTCATGTGGTCGATTGATATTCTCTCTAGTGTGATTCTATATGGTAGATTTCATTGCTTGTTCGGGATTCCTTCTTGGTTGATTGCAATGACATGTTGGTCATTTGTTGTCTTTGAGCTGTGGTGATCGTTGTGTTCTATATTGTGTAAGGACTTGATTTTATTTGCCAGACTATATATAATCTTTTCTTCTCAAAAAAAAAAATTGATTGTGAAAGTAGAGATTACAAAATATAAAATTCATGTTAGCTTACCTTCAAAATCATTATCTAACCTAACAAAATAAGACTTCAAAATCAGCTTGTTGAAAATATAACTTGCAATGGCAAGAAAAAAAAAAACAGAGGGAGTATATACTTACTTTAAATAGAAAGCGATGCAAATAGTTCAGAATTGAAAAAAGAAAAAAAGAAAATGCAGTTGACCTAAATGGTATGGGCTCTGGCAGCTTAAGCAAAGGTCTCGGGTTGGCTCTGGCAGCTTAAGCAAAGGTCTCGGGTTTGAGCCTTTGTATATGCAGACTACTTTGGGAGAGGCAACCCTTAAACACCCACCAAATCCTCGAAAAATTAGTTTTGGGTCCAATGAATCCTTAAGATACTCGGTAATTCAACAAAAGAACTCTAAAATCTAAATCATTTCCTAATTGTAAATTGTAATAATCCAAATAAATGTCACTCTTGGGCCAAACTTAGGCCTTCTCCAAAGCGCATGGACCAGCTCCACCACATTTACTTTTGGGATATTATCCAATTTTTTTAGTCAAGGTTAGAGTTGTCAAAATAGGTTTGGCGTGTTGGGTAAGTTCGTTCCACCTCTCCTAAATTATGGGTTTGAAATCTTAATTTGATAATATAATTTAATAATTTTATATTTTTCTAAAACACTATTAAAAAATTATTAAATTGACTTGATGTTAACTATATTAAATTAAAACAATTTTAATGCTCATTACATATGTCATGAGCTACTTAATAGTATTATTTTTATACTAATTTGAAGTTATTTTTCAAAAAGAATATTTTTAAAAATAAAAAAGGTCATTTTCGAGTTTTTTTAAATATTTTTAATTTTAAATTAAATAATACGGAGTATATTTAATTTTGGATAAATAACAATATTATATAATTAAAAAATTAAATTTATTAATTAATTAAAAAATGGTTGGCTAGCCCACCTGACCCGCAATCCGCCGACGGGTTGGGTTGGGCCGAGTAGCCCGTTTGGAAGCTTGCCTAAACAAGCCAGCCCATCCCCGACCCACCATAGGCTGGCCTGTGTCGCCGTGCCGACTCATCTTGCTCTAATCAAGGTCCTCCATTTGATACTTTAGGACCATCAATATATTTGAAAGTATTAAACTCAATTAATACTTAATGAAAAGAGTGGTAATCTGATATTGTGAAACGTAGTAACCTATTATTGCGAAACATGACAATCAAATATTGAGAAATGTAGTAATTAAATATGTGGATTCACATATTAGAGATTGGAGTAATAAAAGAAATGGTAACCAGAAAGTGTAGGAACTTAATATTACAAAACGTCGTAACCTATTATTATGAAAAACGTGGTAACCAAATATTTAGAAATATGGTAATAAAAACTTTAAAAATGTGGTAACCAAATATGTGGGTTCACATATTAGAGAATGGGGTAATAAAACAAATGGTAACTAATTTACTTGAAGTGTGGTAACGTAATTTGCAAAGGAAGAAGTTAGGGTGCAACTATTGGATTTGACATGATGTACTGCAGCTTTTTCCAACTGTTGATTAGCTTTTTAAATCAACGGTTGAGATGAACTGGAAGGGTAAAAATATAATTATATCATATTACACTAAAATATATTTTAATACATTTCAGCGACAAGGTATGTAATTTTCAGCGATTTTGTTGATTAATATATTGTTTTCAGCGACATGCATATTATTTTCAGCGCGTCTTCCGTGTATTTTCAGCGACGGAGTATAGTATATTTCAGCGACTCACTATAGTATATTTCAGCGACAAACTACTTCGTAAAAATTGAAACCCTAATTCTTTGGTTTAATATATTTCAGCGACGCACTATAACATATTTCAGCGACGCACTATAGTATTTTTCAGCGACAAGCTGTGTGCATTTCAGCGACATACATACTGTTCTTCAGCGATGACATGTGTATTTTTCAGCGACTTGACATTAAAAAAAATTTGGATAATTTTACCCTTTTACATTTTGGACCGTTGGATCTTAAACGAACGGTTGGGATTGATGCCTTGATGTGCTGCGGGTTTTGATGATTGCACCGTAACCAATCTCATTTGCAAAACGTGGGTAACCTACTATTGCCAAATGTTGTAACCAAATATTGAGTGTTAACCTACTTTTTAGCAACATAGTTTTTTCTTTGTTTAGTGTAGTGATTGAAGAGGTCCAAACTCCAAACTTTAGGCCGAAACTTTAAAAAGGGCGCAAAGTGTAAGGTTTTGGAGAAGAGGTTTTTTTTTTTTTTTTTTTTTTCTCAATAGAAAGTATTTGGGGTGGGCCGAACTCTAAAATACCCTTTACTTTTCTTGTTTCTATTGATTTTATTTTATTTTTGTTGACTTTAATATTATTATACATGAGAATATTCTTCCTCACTCACAATTCACAGGTCACAACCAAAAAGGAATTGTATGCAACATCCCACATTGCCACATTGTACCAAAGGAAATCGTTTGGGTGCTGGCGGCATGTAGGTGCTGACACATTCAAAAGTGATGAGTATGTGTATATGAAATGATGTGTGGGTATAAAAAAGTGATAGATTGAGGTTATGAACCAAAAACTAATAGAAAAAACAAAAAAGTGATGGATTGAGGTTATGAACCAAAAACTAATAGAAAAAACAAACTACCATCTATACATAACTTTATATGGCTTATACATCACTTTACAAAGGGCTACACATCATTTTTAGCGCTGCCTGCAGCTGCTGCCAATTGTTCTGCCATTACACAAACCAGATTGGTAAACAAACACTAATTTCCCTTTACACCTCATTTATTTTCCGATTTCTAAGGGACTGGAAAGACTCCAGATACTCTTTGGTTAGTGGTTACTGCCTACTGGTTAGTGGGGATCTTTGTCTTAAATACTTTATTTATTTTGTGAATAAGGCCTTTATCCCTTTTTCCTTTTCCCCACACCCAATTATAAATGTTTAAAAATAAAGATTATGAAGATTTTTTTTTTTTTAAACATTGGTACTCATAGGCAAAGTGTGTGAGAATCCAAACCATACAAAGGGAATAAAGGGGCGAGATGAGAATCGAACCCCCAACCATAGGGTTGGAAGTCAGCGATTATATTAATAGATTGATTTATTTTCTAAATATAGACATTGATGATGTGGATGAAGATGGAATTAGTCAACGATTACGTGAGAACTCAGTCTATCGATGTGTTTTAATAAGAGCCGTTGATCTAAAAATGAGCGTATAATGACTGATTAATCCTTTAAAATTAAGAATGATGAATTAAAATTAATAAGGGCAATAGAGTCTGCACAGACAAAAACATATTCAGGATTTATTATATAAATTATAAATGAGAAAAAAAAACAAATAAAGGCCTATCAAGTACTTATTATACCATTTTCTTTATTTTGTTGATGATTAGAGAAGTTTATACTATAAATACTCCATAATTTATAAGAAAGGAAAAAAAAAACTAGATAACTATAAATTAAAATATACTATATATATATATATATATATATATGCTTAGGCACACAATGACAAAGAAACCACTTAAGAAAATTAAACAAGCACACGTCCTTATGTGGAGGTGAACTGAAAAGTAAATATTAATACTGGCTAGGAAAAATGCATGTGAAATTATTTTCCTTTTGAACATTGTGTTGGGCAGCTAGCTAGGATGAGTGGAAAAGAAAAAATGCCACCAAAAATTTAAAAAAAAAAAAAAAAAAGAAAATCGAAAAAGGGTAAAATTGGGTTCTACTTAATTAATTACTAGGCAACATCAAATGCAACTATATACTGTATATCTCTATCTCTACATAGTTTATATATGTTCCATATTGTTGAAGATGCTTCAATTCTTCAGTTGCAGTACTGCAGTATTGCTTAAATTCTGGGGCTAAATCTGAATTCGGACCTAGCTCCTCCTTACAAACAACATGCAGCCCATTACCATTCCCCCTTCAAATTTCACACCTTCAAACCAAAATTTACATTTATATATGATCCTTGATCCATCGATTCTACTGTTCTGTAATACTTATATACATAAAGGGTTGTCGATTTTTATTTTTTTTTTGGTCATCTTAGTACGAATTTTCTCAGTTTAATTTCTCCATGGAATCGAACAATTCTAGCTTTTGCTGTTTTTCCTTTTGTGTTCGATCATTTGTAGATGCCCGATCTTCGTTTCCTCGTGTTGGCAACCAGATCCGGGTTGCCTTTCCTCATCATGGCTACAAATTCATCGTAGTTGATCCGACCATCCTACATGTTTTCGAAGCATTCATCAGCTTAGCCATTTTCGTATGTAAGATGTTTATATTGATGAAAATGGAGAAGTGTTTTTCTTACGTTGTCTGAGTCGACTTCAGAGACGATCTCTTTTATTTCGTCATCATTGTCCATGCCAAAGTCTCTGAGCGCCTGCTCTAATTCTTCCATGGTTATGTACCTAATATATATACGAAAGAAAACAAATGGTTAGGCTGTCGCGGTTTCATTTGAATATCGATCATGATGGATGGGGGGAAGCGTTTTATTACCCGCTGTTGTCTTTGTCGAAATATTGGAATGCTGTGTAAAGATGTTCCTCTTTGTCCATTCTGTTAAGGTGCATTGTTGCTGTAATGAACTCCTCATAGTCGATGGTGCCGTTTCCATCAGCATCGGCCTAATTTTCCATGAACGTTTGGTATTTTTAGTCTAATTTGGAAGTGTAGAAGATAATAATAATGTGTTTGATTTTGGGAATATAATGTTCTTACAGCTTCCATCAACTGTTTCACTTCACTTTCAGACAGCCTAGTCCCCTGTGTCGCCAATCCCTTCTTCAACTCTTCCAGCGTGATCGTACCGCTTCCATCTGTATCCATGCTTTTGAACATTTTCTTCAGTCCCATGATTTCTTCCTCTGATAGGCATCCAGCAATGACCTTAACAAATTCAACAATTCAACAAAAAAAATTGGTGGTTTCTAACCAGATCAAGAAAATATAAAATGAAGAAATCCGATTCTTACCCGTAGTGCCATTTGCTTGAACTTATTCATGGCCCTGAACTGCTTGAGCCTACCCAGGACAGCGTGGTCGAGCGGCGTATCCGGTGCCTCCCCGTCCTCCTTAATCCAAGGATGATCTGCAGAGAATAATACAACATTACATGTAGTACATTGAATATGAGACATTAGTCATTGTTGTAAGAACACGTACTTAGAACTTCGAATGCTGTGAGCCTCTGCTTGGGGTCGGAATTCAACATCTTCTTCACGAGATCCTTGGCTCCGTTTGAGATGGAAGGCCAAGGATCCGCGGAGAAATCTATGTGCCCCCTTATTATGGAGTTGAATATACCGTTTTCGGTTTCAGCCCAAAATGGAGGAACCCCAGAAAGAAGAATGTACAGCATCACTCCTATACTCCATATGTCGACTTCGGGTCCATATCGCCTTTTCAGCACTTCCGGAGCTATGTAATATGCACTTCCAACAATGTCTTTGAATACTTCCCCTGTTTCATCATCGACGAAGAAATAATTCAATGTTGTTAGGTATGTAATTACTTAAGGACCAAAAAGAAAGATTTAGATAAGTTGTTTATGTTAAATAAAGGGCATGTGGCAATAAGTGGATTGAATCATGTTCGATGTGGGATTCTCAACAACGTTTCTTAACGAACATACCTTCTTTGTAGAAAATGGAAAGCCCAAAATCGGTGGCCTTAAGGGGGGCGTTCTCATCCTTATTGAGGAGAAGGAAATTCTCAGGTTTGAGATCCCTGTGAATGACCCCCATCGAATGACACGTGTGCACGACTTGGACGATGGTCCGCATGAGGGATGCGGCAGCTCGTTCCGTGTAGTGGCCCTTGGCGATGATCCGGTCGAAGAGCTCTCCACCGGCACAGAGCTCCATGACAAGGTGGACGGAGTGCTTGTCCTCGTAGGCGCCTTTGAGCTCGACAATGTTCTTCTGGCCCGTAAGGTGGTGCATGATCTGCACCTCCCTACGGACGTCCTCCACGTCTTCTTTGTTGGCGAGCTTGCGCTTGGCAATGGTCTTGCATGCAAATTGCTCCCCTGTTTGTTTGTGGGTGCAGAGGTAGGTGACCCCAAATTGGCCCCGTCCCAGCTCCTTCCCAATGGTGTAGGTGGATCGGACGTCCTCCATTGGGCGGCCGAGCACGGAGCCAATGGGGCCTTGCTTGGTGGGCTTGGTGGAGGACGGCGGGGGAGTGGTGGCGGAGGGGGCTTTGGCGGGTTGGGAGGTGGATATAAAGGTTTCGGTGGGGTGATCGAGGGGGTCGTTGGCGGTGCCCCGGGAACAGCAGCTGCCCATTGTGGCGGTGGTGGAGGGCAGCGGCGGTTGCCGGAGGTGGTACAGGGAGGAGGAGGATGGGTGGGGGTGTTTTGTTGGGATTATGTGTTAGAGGTAGATGGGAAATGCATGCAATGAAAGGGTCATTGCATGTGAGGAAATTGAGGAGAGATTGATGTATTTGAGTAAATGACAAAAGAAAAAGCATATTCAAGTGTTTTTGGGGAGATTGAGATTGAGGTTTCCTCTAGAATGGTCGGGACGATTTTCAGGGGAAAGGTAAAGTTGTTGGATGGTTTATGGATGCATTTGGTGCACAAATGTCGGGCGGATTTTCATGATACACATATGCTTGGATTGGATGTAAGATATATACTTTTTTCTCTATTTTCATGAAATTGCAACATTAACACATTTCATGCAGTTCAATGTATATTTTTAATGATAAATAATTCAAATTTTATATAAGTAAAAATTATAAAAAATTGATATTATAAAACAACAAGAAAAGACGATTCTAATAAGATTTCACTTAACTATATTTTTCCTTATATAACTATAATAAAAATTTGAGTCAAAGTTAAACAATGAATAGTAACAAAAAGTAAAATATTGCAATTTCACACTAAGGGAGGAAGTATAAAGAATATAAAGTATATACACGTGTGCATTAACATGGGAGAGGGAGATATTATTGATGATGTCTTCACTTTATGACTTGATTGATGATGTTTTTTAGGTGATTCAAATCCATTTTTGCGCCTTTTAAAATAACATCTATGTACTGTGAGTTTAAAAAGATTTTCTCCAAAACTGTAAATATTTAACTAATTAAAGCTTCATAATTATTGAAATTAACTGGTTGGTTTGGTGACTGATTCATCATGTTAACATGCCATAGCAAATAAGCAAAAAAAAAAAAAAAAAAGAAAGAAAGAAAGAAAGAAAATTGTAACAGCTACGGATAAAAGATTTGCAAACACTAGCTAGTATTACCCACTCAATGGGTGGAAATGCGGTAAAAGTGGGCAAAAAGTTATTAACGATTAATAGAGACAAACAACAATGAACATAAATTTCTTGAGTAAACATTGACACTCATATATCGGCAAAGATAATGAATCATAAGTTTATGATGAATATAATTAAAGTATATATGTAAACTGCGTGATAAATACCAAAATATTCCGGTAACTTACCTACTTTAATTCTAGAATCGTCCAAAATTTATTTGAATTAACTACACCATTCAGTCCCCAAACATGCCAATGACGATTAGTGCCAAATATAAAATTTGGTCCCATAACTTGTACATAAAGTCAATTTGGTCCAATAATTTATACATAATGTCAATTTGGTCCATATTGACTATGGACCAAATTAGCATTAGAGATAAGTTACAAGACCAAATAGGTATTGTATTTTGCACTAATCGTCATTAGTGGACGGGAGGATTGAATGGGTCGTCATTAATGTAGTTATAGACTTGATTGATAAATTTAAATAGATTTTGGACGACTTTGGAATTAGAGGTAAGTTATGAGATTATTTTGGTCTTTATCCTACAAACTGCTATAACTCACCATAGAAGAACAACATCATCTGATCACTTAGAAGAAGTCCGGAAAAACGTACATGGATCGGTAACATTGAAAACCTAGGGAAAATAAGACACGACATAAACGACATGCATTATGTAAAGGCAATAACACTACTAAACAAACCAATACCGAGAAAGAAGAAAAGGGAGCATTTAAGGTGAAGTCTACAAAATCACTAATAAGGGTGATATTTCTAGCATTAGATAAGATAAACAGATTCACATTTATATATACCCTGTAACACAATTTAATTGGCACAAAGACAAAAGGTCCAGCCAAATTCTAAAGGGCTTGATCGGATATATATATATATATATAGATATTGAGTGCAAAAGCATATTGATGTCATGGTACAAATTACCTCTACACAAATCCAATAATCTTCTAACTAGCACTGTATATCGACATCTGTCCCTATGCCAATTACTGTTCATAAGCTGACACTATTTATAAAACAGGATTCTCTCTTGATCACTACTAAGGGCAACAATATTTTTAATATCGTAGATGGGCTTGGTGCAAATTTGGTCATTTCGTTGCTATATTATTTTGTAATGTGATATTTGAATGTACATCTATATCTATATAGGTATATAAGGGGGAAAGAATAATTCAATTTGGTGCCGTAACTTTGCTTATTTTAAAATTTGGTGTCATAAGTTTGGAGTTTTCTAATTTTATGTCATAACTTTTGCAAATGGTCTCCAAAATGGTCCCATCGGCCGTAATCACCACATTCGCTGACGTGACACGAGATTAGTGTAAATAATTAACTTAATTGTGCAATGCAGGCATTGATCGGGCTTGACTTACAAATGAGGATACTTTCTTAACTCATTTGCTGCATACTTGGAGAGTGGGAAGGAGACCATTGGGTTAGAAAGTGTCCACATGTGTAAGTCAAACTCAGTCAATGCCTACATGACACAATTAAATAATTTATTTATACTAATCGTGTGCCATGTCAGCAAATGTGGGTGATTTAGGCCCGATGAGACCATTCACAAAGTTATGAAACCAAATTAGAAAACTCCAAACTTATGGCACCAAATTGAAAAAATAAGCAAAGTTACGGCACCAAATTGGAATTCTTTTTTCCCGGGGAGTCGGCTCCTAGCTACCAACTTTTGATGTGTTGGATTAATTAACTGATTTCTTCTTCTTATGCTAACATGGTATATTGAGGAGTTTTGGCCAAGAACAAAAGGAGAGTTTAATTTTAGGGTTTATTTAGCCAGAAGAATTTAATTTGAATTGGATTTTAAATTAAAACGACTTTAATGAAATAAAATAAAATAATCTAAACAAACCCGTACGTATAGTATTTTTGGGTCAGCTTCTGAGTTGTGATGAGGAACAAGAGAGGAAATTACAAAGAAAGTAACAACATAATCCACAAAGCCACGTGTCGCAATTTGGGCCAAGCGGAACTTACGCGGAACTTACAATGTTGAAGAACGAAATGTTACGGAATGGAAGGAATCCCATGTTCCCACTAGGGAGAAAAATAATTTCTTCTTTTTAACATGACGCACGAGCATCGACAAAGAGTGAAAACTAACAAAAAAAACTATAAAAAGGGGGGAAAAGAGAAGAAAAAGCCGGCCACATTAAAAGCTTGAGAACCAAACCCCAGCGGAATCAGCAACAAGAGCTGGACGGATGCCATAAGGATGAAAAGTCCAAGTCATGAAGAATTCGACAGACATGGCGCCACACTTGGCCAGTAGATCCGCAACTGCATTGGCTTCCCTGAGATGAAACCTTTGGTGACCGGCAATTTCTTCCACATGTCACGAATGCTCACAATAACTTGATTTTGTATTTTAACCTTTGGATTTAAAATCACTGCTTATATATATCCAATATTGGCCGTATTGGCCATAATTCACATGAACATTCTTCAGTTTTAGTAAGAGGGAGAAGGGTTAAGGATTTACTCGGTGTAAGATGCACATTGTTCAAGGAATCCAAGATGTATTGAAGCTACTAACACTTCACCACAGAAGCATCAGAAGCTGAGCATCAGAGGAGGAATCGGCTAATGGGCTTATGGACCTACTCTAATTCTTTTTCATTCTTTTGGGCTTCACCTGTTTAGGCCTAATCTTTTGTACTTAGGTCCAGTAGTATTTAAGTCCATCTTCTCTGCTTATTTGTACGCTGTAACACTCATTCTCATTCAGTTCAATGAAAACATGGAAGTTATTTTCCAAACTCTCAGTTTCTCTCGAATTCATCATGGTATCAGAGCCATTCTGAATCTTTGATTCTCTCATTCGATCCTCAATTCGCTTCCGCCTTACCTCATACATCAATTTCTGTTATCTTCGTCCGAATTATGGCCTCAGATTCGGAACAAACCGCCGCTACTGAATTAGCATCAGTTGCTGCTCCTCCGTCTGAGCTGGTGCTCACCGCAGCAGATCAACCTCATTTGAAGTTAGCTCCGATTCTCCTTGATGGATCCAACTGGAACACCTGGCGCATTGCTGTTCGCAATACTCTTCGAATTAAGAAGAAACTCAAATTCATTGAAGGTACTTTCACATGTCCAGCTAGCGATGATCCTTTATTTGAAGATTGGATATGTGTAGACTGTATGATTCTTTCCTGGCTTCAAAATTCCTTGATTCCTGAAATTGCTAGTCAGTTTTTGCATGCTGAAACTTCTTATAGCTTGTGGAAGGAATTAGAGGATACTTTTGGGCAAACTAGTGGTCCACAAGCTATTTTACTTAAGAGGAAACTCACTAATCTCACTCAAGGCAACAAATCGGTTACTAGTTACTATAGTGATCTCAAGTCTCAGTGGAACAATCTTAAAGCACTGAAACCTCTTCCTAAGTCTTGTTCTGCTGAAACTCTCAAGGCGCTTAATGATTCAGACAATTATGAACTGCTGTGCCAGTTTTTGATGGGATTAAATGATGAGTTTACTCATGTAAGCAACCAAATTCTACTTATGGATCCGTTGCCTTCGGTCAGTAAAGCACATAGTATGGTATGTGGTATTGAGGTAAAAGGGAATGGTGATGCTGCTGGAAATGGTTCTAATACTACCAGCTATGTCCTAGCTATTGTTGAGAGATGAGGTGGTGATAGATCTGGAGTCACTAATCGTAGCAATAGTGTGATATGCACTTATTGTAAGAAACCTGGCCACACAAGGGAGAAGTGCTTTCAATTGGCCAATAAGAATGCCTACTGTGACCATTGTAAGAAGAATGGTCATAGTAGAGCCAATTGCTTTCTTGTCTCTGGAGTTATACCGGAGTGGTACAAAGCACTTAGTGAAAAGAAGAAGTCTAAGTCTATTGCAGGAGCAGTTGTGACTGGAAATTCTACTGATGCAGCCATCTCCTCAGTTGAAGGCAGAATTATGTCCAAAATTGAAGCCAGGTTTGAAGAATTGGCCAAGTCTCATGGTGTATCAGATCATGGAACTCCAGTGGACTTTGTTGGAGGAGTCTTTGAGATGATAGGTAGTACCTCTGGTTCTGACTTTCTTAATGTTTCTTGGCTTTTGGATTCAGGTGCTAGTTGTCACCTCTGTTCAGATCTCTCTTACTTGCTTGAACCTCAGCCTTTTAAACTCAACCTTTCAATCTATCTGCCAGATGGCACAGTTAAAACCCCCACACACATTGGTTCAGTGAGGATAACTAAGGATCTCACTGTACCAAATGTGTTGCATGTTCCAGGGCTTATATTAAATCTCCTCTCAATTAGTCAGTTGACTCGAGAGCTTAAATGCTTAGCTATATTTAATCCTTCCTCATGTTTCTTGCAGGACCTGAGAACTAAGAAGATCCTCTTTAAGGGTACATTGCTAAACAAACTCTACACATTCACTTGTAGTAGAAATTCTTCATTTCATTGCTTTCCTGCATTTACCTCTGTTGATATTTCAAATTCCTTTGCTTTGTGGCACAACATACTTGGTCATCCCTCCCCCATTGTTATGTCAAAATTGGGTTTCAGTTCTGATAATAAAACTCACATTCCATGTGACATTTGTTCTGTGTCAAAGATTCATAGACTCCCTTTCACATCTAGTGAATCTCATGCTACTACTTGTTTTGATCTGATTCATGCTGATCTCTGGGGACCCTTTTCTGTTGAAGATAGATCTAATTATAGATACATTCTCACTATAGTTGATGACTGCTCTAGAGCCACATGGCTATTCTTACTTCAAAATAAATCTCATACCTCTGTCATACTCTCTAACCTTTTCACATATGTCAAAACTCAATTCAAGGGGTTGGTTAAAGTGATTAGGACAGATAATGGCAGTGAGTTCTGTAACAAAACCTGCCATAATCTCTTTACATCTCTTGGGATTACTCATCAAACCTCATGTATTTACACCCCCAACAAAATGGCAGAGTTGAGAGAAAACACAGACATCTTATACAAGTTGCCAGAAACATTCTTCTTACCTCATCTGTTCCTAAACTTTATTGGGGAGATGCAATGCTCTATGCAGCATATCTCATCAATAGACTTCCTACTCAAGTCCTGAAGTGGCAGTCACCATGTGAGGTTTTACTTGGCACTAAACCAGACTTGACCAACCTTCACTGTTTTGGCTCCCTATGCTATGTTAAAATTCCTAACCCCATAGGGAAACTTGATGCTCGGGGTATGAAAGGTGTATATCTGGGGATTGCACCTAACAAGAAAGGGTCTAAGGTCCTAATACTTGATAGCAAGAAGGTTGTGGTCTCTAGAGATGTCATCTTTCATGATTCCATATTTCCACTACAAAATCCTTCATCTGCTTTGTCTAATTCCTCAGTCCATTCACATACATCCTCACAGGTTTACTTCTAACCCATTGAGTCCTTTCCACCCACTAATTCCAACATCTACTCATCTGTTGAGCCCACTGCTCCTCAGGATATTTCTCAATCTCCTCTGGTCTCTCACAGATCAGTGAGACATACTCAAAATGAAAATTCATCTGTCTCTCCTACTGAAAGACATGATACATCAAACTCAGTTGAGTTGTCTTTGAACAACTCAACATCAGATTCCCTATCTTCTATTGGGAATCCTCCTTCCATCCCTTCACCTTCAAGAGAGAATGTCAGAGATGTTACTCCACCTGTTCCCATTACCAGGCCAAAGAGAATAATCAGAAAACCAGAAAGGTATAAAGATTATGTGTGCACTTCCTATGATGATCCAGCTTTTGTTCCATTGACATATGGTCAAGCCTTTGGCATTCCACACTGGGATAAGGCCATCAATGATGAACTTGCTGCTTTGGAGAAGAATGGAACTTGGGATCTTGTCTCTTTACCACAGGGAAAGAAACCTATAGGGTGCAAGTGGATTTTCAGGGTCAAATTCAATCCTGATGGATCCGTTAGTAAACACAAAGCTCGACTTGTGGCTAAAGGATTCCATCAAAGATTTGGAAAAGACTTCTTTGAAGTTTTTGCTCCTGTAGCCAAGACAGTTAGTGTAAGGATCATCATAGCACTAGCAGCTGCTCATAATTGGGTGCTCTCACAGATGGATATCAATAATGCTTTCTTACATGGTCATTTGGATGAAGAAATATATATGGTGTGTCCAGAGGGTCTTGCTACCTCTTCTGATCAAGTGTGCAAGTTAAAAAGATCTCTTTATGGCTTAAAACAAGCACCTCGACAGTGGTACACCTCTTTAAAAGCATTTCTCCTATCCTCGGCTTTCAAGTGCACTTATTCTGACCCTTGTGTTTTCTACAAGTTAACTGGTGTTGGGCTCATCATATTGGTTGTATATGTGGACGACATTCTCATTACAGGTGATGATCAAAATGAAATCTCAGAAATCAAGAAAGGGCTTCACAAACAGTTTACCATTAAGGACCTTGGTGATGCCTCCTACTTCCTTGGTTTAGAAATTTCTAAATCCTCCACTGGCTACTGTGTTAGTCAGCAAAAATATGCCTTGGACATACTCTCTGAAATCGATCTGCCTTCATCTTCTAAAGTCCATGTTCCATGTTTGCCTCATCACCAGTATGATACTACAGGCGCCTTATTTGATCAACCTCATCTGTTTAGAAGAATGGTTGGGAAACTCTTGTATTTGGGATTCTCCAGGCCAGACATTTGCTTTAGTGTGCAACAACTAAGCCAACATATGCATGCTCCCACAGTACATCACTGGAGTGGAGTGGTTCAGGTGCTTCAGTATATCAAAAATACTCCTAACATTGGGTTACATTATCCCTTTGGTCTCTCTTTGGAGTTAAAAGCTTATAGTGATGCAGACTGGGGAAATTGCCCTACTTCCAGACGATCACTCACTGGTTATTGCTTGTTTCTTGGTGACTCACTCATCTCCTGGAAGACTAAGAAACAAGAGGTGGTGTCCCGAAGTACTATAGAGGCTGAATACAGAAGTTTGGGTGCCACAGCAGCTGAGCTTCTGTGGGTTGGCTCTTTATTCAAAGAATTTCACCTTCCTTTACCTTCTCCCTTTCCATTATTTTGTGACAATATGTCTGCAATTCAACTTGTTAAAAATGCTGTCCATCATGAGCGCTCCAAGCACCTGGATATTGGTTGTCATATGTGCGGAATTACTTTCAACAACTCTACATTGACCCGATCTTTGTCTCCACTCATCAGCAACTCGCAGACATTTTCACTAAGGGCTTGACTCCACGGCAGTTCCAACTTTTTTGTTCCAAGCTGCAGCTTTGGAATGCTCCAGCTTGCGGGGGGGATATTGAAGCTACTAACACTTCACCACAGAAGCATCAGAAGCTGAGCATCAGAGGAGGAATCGGCTAATGGGCTTATGGACCTACTCTAATTCTTTTTCATTCTTTTGGGCTTCACCTGTTTAGGCCCAATCTCTTGTACTTAGGTCCAGTAGTATTTAAGTCCATCTTCTCTGCTTATTTGTACGCTGTAACACTCATTCTCATTCAGTTTAATGAAAACATGGAAGTTATTTTCCAAACTCTCAGTTTCTCTCGAATTCATCAAGATGCCGTCGGAGTAATTTTTATGTTTAATAATCATTTTTCAACTTTGCTTCCCGCAATCTATTATGTAATGGCAAACGATTCATGTAGTGGCATAATGTTCTTTATTGCATTATGCAACAATCCGTTATCAAATGAATGACCTCCGTCGTTATGCATGCAGCTGCAGACCATATAATGGTTTGTATTCTGTAGGCTATCTCTATTGAGAAATCAGACTAGTTTACTTCTAACAACAATTTATGAGAAGAGCTTTGTATGCAGATGGCTGCATATGCGGTCACTATGTGGGAATTTTGTTATGTGATAGATTACCTGGTGTGTTTTGTGTGATGAGAAAAATGCTTTGTGTGATGGAAGAATATGTTATTATGTAATTAAATGCATACTATTGAGTTGTGATAAATGGATGGGGCAATATATCGTAATTTATTCAGTGGAAACCGCGTAGCTTTATATTTAGCCACTAAAGTGATAGAAGTATTAATTATTTTTTTTGTCGGTCACACAATTCAAATAACAATGGACAACGACCACCTTCAAATATTTCCAAAATAGTTACAAAAAAATATAGGAATATGGGAATCCCTTTATACAATTATTCCTCCAGATATCAAAGAAGAAATTCGCAGGTTTGGTCCTCTGGTCCTCCATGCCGCTGTGAAGGACAAATTATGCTGGATTGGATGTCCGAAGGGTGAATATACTGTGGCTTCGGGCTACAAATTTATCCTTCAACAACGACATGTGGATAGGGATAAGCTACGCCAATGGGTTTGGAAAATACGTGCACCTGAAAAGATTAAGATGATGCTGTGGTTAGTTGTTCATAATGCACTTCCCACGAATGCTTTGAGATTTCAACGAGGCATGGCTGCCTCGCCTTCCTGTTCGCTTTGCACTCAGTCGGACGAGACCATTTGGCACCTGTTCTTCGGCTGTGCTTGGGTGGAGCAAGTCTGGGGTCTGGTTGGGGGCGCTCCGGATGTGGCCTCCCTTGATGAATCTGTGGACTTAGCTGCTTGGTTTCGCCAGGCTTGCAAGAATTGGGTCAGTCATCATTGGGCGATATTGTGGTCCATTTGGAAGCATCGGAATGGCCGTTCTATGAGGGGGGATATCATCAATGTTCCAGGGGTGCTCCGCGAGGCCTGTGGGCTGGGAAATGCCATTGAGGCAGCATTTGGCCGACAGACAACTCACAAGCAACTCCGACTTGTCTCTTGGAACCCTCATCGCCTTATGGGAATCCTGTTGCATGTTGACGGAAGCTCTCTTGGCAACCCAGGACCGGCAGGATTCGGGGGTGTTATCCGCACTGGCGATGGCCAATGGGTACAAGGGTTCTCAGGTTCTGTGGGTGTTGCAACTAATCTTGAAGCCGAGCTCCATGGTGTCTTCCATGGTATGCGAACCTTACAGCTACATAGTATAAGGTCGGCCATGTGTTTTTCAGACTCCTTGGAAGCTGTCCGTCTACTCTCCTCTGATGTCGGTGATAACCACTGGTTATTTCCCTTGATTTGCTCGATTAAAGATATTCTTCAGGCACAACCGGATTATCGTTGGTCGCATATCCTCCGTGAAGGGAACTCGGTCGCAGATAGCTTGGCAAGGCGTGGTTCGCGGTCTTCAGACTTCTTTACTAAATGGGCATTTCCTCCAGATGATGCTCATTCCTGTCTCGCTGCTGACGCGGCGGGTGTTTGGTTCCCGCGTTATTGAGGGAGTTGTACTTGGCTATCTTTTCGTTTTTTTTGTTTTTCATTCTCAACCTCCTTGCTGTAGTTGTTTTCTAGTGGTTGTAGCTTAGCTTTTGCCGACGTGCATGCACGTCTTTCACCAAAAAAAAAAAAAAATATAGGAATATTTTATAAAAATTAATTAATACTATTATTTCAATAATATATAGTTAATTTTGATCTTTTAGAAGCATTTTTCTTTATCAAGCTCAAATTAAATATAATAAACCAATTAAATTTGAATATAATACTCTCTTATTTTCACATTTCAATCATGAATGGACCGAATTAAGTAAGTATTTGAATACAAAATAAATTTAAACATATGATATTTTACTTGATTATCGATAACAAAATTCGTTGAAACTTCTATTAATATATACAATAAATTGTTAATACGTGGGACTGGCTACCCCTCTAGGATGATTTAATTTGCATATCCACCCTATAACTTGTGATTTTGGACCCTTCAATTCTTTTATTATTGAATTTGGAAAAAATCTTCCTAAATTAATTTCATTTATAGTCTGTTAATTAATGTTTTGCCACAACAGTGCAACACTAACGGGGCGTTTGGTTCGGGGATCTGAGATTCCCACTGGGAATCTTAGGTAGGGAATGAAAGATGCCCATGTTTGGTTCGGGGCATGTTTCATATGGGAATCTCACATTCTCACCGAGGTGGGAATGTTAGGTGTTTTAGGTGAGAATGTGATTCCCACATGGAGGGCAGGTAATCTTAGATTACCACCTCTACTTTACCTACTTTTTTACTAATTTGACTTTTATACCCTCATTTTTTATACTTATTTTAATTTATAAATTTAGATATTTGTATTTTAAAAAATGATACATATATGGAATTTAATTTTAAAAAATTAATTGCAAAATTTTAAATTATTTGAACATATTTTTAATATTTATTATCCTATTTTAATTTATATTTTCATATTTTCTTAAAATTTACTTTTCTTCTATATATAAAACAAAAATAATAAGGATTTAGAGACATTAAATAAGTAATTATCATACAATAATTACATATAATGAATTTTCAATATTTAAAAAATAAATCAGCTTAAATATTTCTATTGTGTAGCAAAATGATATATTTATAACATTCGTTCAATTGAAATTCAAGAATATTATGGTAAATTAATTAGAACTGGAAATCTGAGATTCTCAATCCAACCAAATGCAATAATCTTAAAACATCAAAAAATAAGATTCCCAGCAATCTCATATTCCCAGTAATCTTACATTCCCAGCAATCACATTCCTAATGGTAATCTAAGATCCCTCCAACCAAACGCACCGTAAGAGTGGTTTTAAGAACGAAGGAAATAACAATTTTAAAAAATTAGCAAAAATATTCTTATAGTTTTTGTGTGAATTAATTATTATTTAATATTTTTTCGTAACCATTGGCTAGAGGTTATTTAATATTTTTTTTAGGAGCCGAAGCTAGAGAAATGATGGTAGGAGTTCATGTTACTCAAATTACAAAGGGATAAAGGGGAGTGATAGGGTGCCGGGTATGAAATCGAACCCCAACCTTAAGATAGGAAGGCATGGATTTAACCGATTGGCCAAGGCCTCATCCCATTATTTAATATTTTTGGGTACAAAGGTAACAAGTATACATACATTGAAAAATAAGGGAATTATGGCTTCACCGTACCAATATGATTAGAGTTTGAACTTTTCAATCCAAAAGTTATGGATTGGAATTCTTATTTGCCCCTTTGTCTCTTCCCTTTGGAATATTGTGGCATAATAATCCTAAGACGATATTTGAAAAGTAGCATTTTTAATGTAATAATTAAAGAAGGTGAAAATATGATGCATTGGTCATATGCTTACATGGGATTGAGCATATTCATAAGGACGCTTGCCAAAGGACGGCCGTTGTTTTGCCAAATAGTTAGACGTACTCTTTAAATAATCCTCCTAGTCCAGTGGCTATATATGGTTTTAGAAGATGATCACTAATTATTGAGTCGACAAATTAATTTGGCTTTGGCCAAATAGTGTTAGACGGTTTAAATTCGTATTGTTATAATGTACCACATCGGTTAAATGTTGGGATTTTCCTTATTTATATAGATATGAGTCACTCTACCTACCACCAATTGAATTTAGGTTGAAGGAATAGGTCTATTTTTTTCCGAGTGTATATTTGACCGTCTAGTTTGATTTTAATTATTACTCCCTCCGTCCCATTAAAAGTGGCCACTATTCCTTTTTGGGGTGTCCCATTAAAAGTGGCCACTTTCCCTTTTAAGTAAATTAGATTAACATAAACATGATTAAAAATCCCCACAATAATGACAATTGTACTTTCTGCACAAAGTCCCTATATATGTTTAACCATTAATATCTCAAAATGGGTATAAATAAAAATTATATAAAATATATATTATAAAACTATACGATTAGACGATTCCAACAAGATCACACTTGACTATTTTTGTCTTTCTACATCATTACGATAACATTAAGTCAAAGTTAAATAATAAATATGGTTAAAAGTCAAATGTAACCATTATAAATTAGATGGATGAATTAGTCAAACCCTAAACCCTAAACCACTTTAACTATTAAATTCCACTACCTAAATTCCCGTGCTCAAAAGAAAGGGGCCACTTATATTGGGACGGAGGGAGTATCTCCTACTAATACAATAAGGTTAGGGAGGGAGGCCGGGGGAGAGGAATAGGGTATATTCTGTGCATCTCTGACTGTCTCGCACAGACACACTGGAGTAAACAAGAATCGCACAAAGTTTGACACTGATCCGCAAAGGACAAATCAAGAGGACATTTCGACGTTCCTACCAGTACCACTAATTAAGTTTGACTATAAATTACACACTCAAATTCATTTCATGTTTTCAAGGTTACGTTTGCCAGCTGGCCTGATCTTCTGTAATACAGTACTATCTATTATCTTATACTCCCTCCGTCCCATTTAACTTGTCTTGTTTCACTTTTGCACACAATCCAATGCACTTTTTCAATTGTTAATATCTCAAAATATGTACAATGAAAAATTATGCAAAATATATATTATAAAACTACATGATCATACGATTCTAACAAGACCTAACTCGACTATTTTTCTCTAAATATATACTTGCAATAAAGTTGAGTCAAAGCTGAACAATGAACAGTGTAAAAAAGTCAAACAGGACAAGTGTGGTGGGACGGAGTACTATATTAATATTCAATCTCCCCAGATTGATTTCATTGAGCTTCAACGGCCATGTCTTCCTCCAACTCCGACACTCCAACTTCAGGGGATGGCGCAGCAGCCGCCGTAGGTAATTATTAAATTAACAAATAAACACAACCCCACCACTTCCAATTTTACCTGTGATCAAAACATCTTGCTGTTAAAAAAAAAAAAAAAGACCAAGTAGATGCACACCTGCGGTTTCTAACACAATCCTTATTTTCAAATACGCAGGTGCAGTTTTAGGCATATTCATACTGATAGGCATCGGCTTCGTCTCCTGCTACTGCGCCAGGAAGGCGCGTACGGCTATTGTATCGGAGCTGAGGGCCGCAGTCGCCCCGCCGCCGCCACCGCCACCCCTCAACGTGATACAAGTCTGGGAAGTGGATGCCCCAACCATGGAGAAGTTCTTCCGCGAATTGGCGGAGGAGAAGCCTGTCCGCTTCACGGCCCACCAGATCTGCACATTTACGGACAACTATTCGACCATGTTGGGATGTGGAGGTTTTGGTAAAGTCTATAAAGGGAAGTTCCCCAATGGGGATCACATCGCGGTCAAGGTCCTGAACCGGGGCGCAACTAGGAATATCGAGGACCAGTTCATGGCGGAGGTTGGAACTATAGGCAGGACACATCATATAAACCTCGTGAGGCTCTATGGTTTCTGTTACGATCATTACATGAGCGCGCTAGTCTACGAGTACATGGAAAACGGATCGTTGGACAGGCATCTGTTTACTGAAACACGCGAGTTGGAATGGGAGAAGTTGCACGAGATTGCAGTAGGGACTGCCAAGGGGATAGCTTATTTACACGAGGAGTGTCAGCACAGGATCATTCATTATGACATCAAGCCCGGGAACGTGCTCCTCGACAAGAATTTTGCCCCAAAAGTCGCGGATTTTGGTCTGGCCAAGCTCATCAATAGGGATGCCACGCACGTGACGATTGAGGGATGCAGGGGGACGCCCGGGTACCTTGCGCCCGAATTCATGTTAAAGAATTTCCCAATTACCTATAAGTGTGATGTGTACAGCTTCGGTATTTTGCTATTTGAAATAGTTGGGAGGAGGAGGAACACAAGAGGTGGAGGTGGAGGCGATGACGAAAGTCTCGACTGGTTCCCAAAGCACGTGTGGGAAGAGTACGAGAAGGGGGAGCTGATGCCATTAATAGAAGCTTGTGGGATCGAGGAGAAGGACAGAGGGAAGGCAGAGAGGACGGCAAAAGTGGCGCTTTGGTGCGTGCAAGATTCACCGGAAACAAGACCACCGATGAGCGCGGTGGTGAAAATGCTGGAGGGTGGAGTGGAAATCATGGAACCACCAAAGCCATTTCACTACTTGTTCTCAGTCGGCACCAATGTACTAAGGCCGGCTGCGAATGACTCATCCGGTAGTGGTTCGACGACTGAGGATTCGAATTCCTACTGGTACAAAGAGACTACTCCGATAATGACCAAGTACGAGATACAAGTGGCCTCTTCATAAAACACACAGACGTACGTACGGTCGTTGGCCATTGAACCCATCGAGGAATGGTATCATGTAATAAGTTGCCTTGACTTGGTCTCGTAACCACTTTCACCCTATCTTGACTTTGTTTTAATTCATCAATGCATATATTTTTGTCAGTAGTAGCCAAGTTCGTAGTGTAAGTGAAGCATGTCCATAACTGCAGCAAGATTAATGACCACTGTGCTGTGGTTCGATGTTATCAGTATCATGAATTATCATTTTAGAATTAGAGGCCGTTTGGAATGGCTTCTAGAGATGTGTTTTTGGCTTTTGCTTCTGCCAAAAGCACTTCTAATGGAAATTAGGTGTTTGTTTTGGCTTTTAAGAAAAAACAAAAGCACCTCGAAAAGCCAAAAAAGTGCTTCTCCCAAAAGCAGAAGACAAAAGCACCTCGTAAAATGTGCAAGGACTTAAATACCCCACCACTCAATATAAATTACACTATAAATATATCTTATTATCATATTAAGTATCACGTCCTTTTTGGTAATTACTACATTCCAAAAGCACTTTTTATTTTTATTCATCCAAACATATTTTTTAGAAAAAGCCGATTTTCAAACATTCCATCCAAACACAAAAGTTACATGCTTTTACTTTTGACTTCTGCTTCTGCTTCTACTTTTGGCTTCTGCTTTTTTCAAAAACCAATCCAAACGGGCCATTAATCGGTCTTATCTAAACTGGACACGCCCTAAACTTCATAAATTACTAGTATCATTATTTAGATTAGATTTATCCGTATATAGACTCCAAATTGAACAAGGATGGATGGGATATATGACCAGTTTCTAACTGCAGCATCTTCAGAAGGACTTGGCCTGCTGGTTTGATTCTACACCCAACCTCTCTGCTTTATCTTTAATTTGTGTGGTTTGGGTTTTAGTAATACTTTTTTGCTCACCTTCTAACACTGTGTCACTGAAAAATATGCAATCTTTATTCATCAATTTTGGCCAATGAAGAAATTAAAAGGAGAGTTTAATGTTATGGCATTAATTTGGGTAACAACTACCTGGAAGGAGCTGTCAGATTGTGACACCAAACAAATTAAATAAAGATAGAGTACGAATATTAAATACCAGTCATTTCTAAATTGTCTGAACCTAAGTGGATTATATATATTATGGTATGTTTTGCACACAACTTTAAGGTGTTTTGAGGAGTTTTAGATTTTTACATCAAAATAATAGTCTCGATTTTTCCACTATAATTAGAAGCTACGCAAAAATCATTTGAATTAACTACTAATGATGATTTATTCAGTCCCCAAAACCGCTAATGTCTATTTGGTCCCATAAATTATACATAATGCCAATTAGGTCCATATTGACATTAAAAGTATATAGACCGAATGGACATTAGAGATAAATTACGGGACCAAATAGATATTACATTTCACACTAATCGTCATTAGTGGACCGGAGGAATGAATGGGTCATGGTTAATGTAGTTATCAGCTCGTTTGAGAAATTTAATTAGATTTTGGACGATTTTGGAATTAGAGGTAAGTTGTGAGATTATTTTGGTCTTTATCCATAAGTTATAAAGTGCTATAAATCACCATAGAAGAACAACATCAGCTCCTTAGAAAAAGTCAGGAAAAACATCCATGGATCGATAACATTAAAAACCTAGGGAAAGTAAGAGTGCAAGACACACGACATAAAAGGCATGGCATGATGAAGTAAAGGCAATAACACTACTAAACAAACCAATACCGAGAAAAAAGAAAAGGGATGAGCATTTAAGGTGAAGTCTACAAAATCAGGAATAATGGTGATATTTATAGCATTAGATAAGATAAGCAGATTCACATTTATATGTTCCCTATAACACAATTTAATTACCACAATGCCAAAAAAGTCCAACCAAATTCTTTTAAGGGCTTGATGCCTTGATCGGATAGATATATTGAGTGCAAAAGCATATCGATGTCATCATGGTACACAAATTACCCTCTACACAAATCCAATAATCTTCTAACTAGCTTTTAGTGCAGTTTTGACAATTTTTATGTGTTAACACTAGTACTGTATATCAATAACTGTCTCTATGTCTCTAGGCCATTACTATTCATAAGCTGACACTATTTATAAAACAGGATTCTCTCTTAATCACTGTTCATATGGGCAACAATAGTATTTTTTTCTTTATCGTAAATGGGCTTCGTGCAAATTTGGTCATTTCGTTGCTATACACTCCTATTTCGTAATGTGATATTTGAATGTACATCTATATTATATAGGTATATAAGGACTCCCCGTGTCTCCTAGCTAACAACTTTAAATTGAAATTGTGTGACATGAGCTCCCACCATACTTTTTCTGGCTTTGGGTCTTAAAAAAAGAAATAATTTGACTTGGCTTTTAAATCAAATGAATTTAACTAAAATAAAATAAACTAATCTAAACAAATCCATACGCGGTATAGTATTTTGGGTCAGCTCCTGAGTTGTGATGAGGAAAAAGAGTGGAAAATACAAGGAAAGTAACAACACATAAAGCTACGTGTCGTAATTTGGGCCAAGCGGAACTAAGAATGTTGAAGAACCAAATGTAACGGAAAGGAAGGAATACCATGTTCCCACCTTGGAGAATTTTCTTTTTAATTTTTTTTTAACATGACGTATATCAACTGCTTGCGGCTAGATGGATATCATGAGGAAGGAAAAGCTCAAGTGATGAAGAATTTGACTGGCTAGTCAGTAGATGAAACCACCTGATTATCGATAACAAAATTCCTTGAAACTTCTATTAATACAATAAATTGTTACTGGCTACCCCTCTACGATGATTTACTTTGCATATTCGTCCTATAACTTGTGATTTTGCAATCCTTTAATTATTGAATTAACCACCTTTTAACCATTCGGCTTGTTTTTAAAAGGATTTGTCTAACGATTAAGTCTCTTACATAGTTTGATTCTCCATCCGATTCTTTTTTCTCTCTTTTATCCCTTATAATTTATGTAGTTTGGGCTCTCGTACCCTTTGCTCGTCTTATAAGACCGTGTCACTAAAAAATACACATTCTGTCTTCAGCAATTTTGCCCTATGAAGAAATTAAAAGGAGAGTTTGATGTTATGGCATTAATTTGGGTAACTAACTGGAAGGAGCTGTCACATTCATAGTTGTTAAGATCCCGATACTGATATTAAGATATTACGATTTTACGATCACACTTCTCTAAAACGATCCCGATTCTTGTAGGATCTTAAAATTCGCAAGATCCCGATCCTGATTTGAATGCTGCGATCTTATGATCATACCTCCTCAAATGCTTTTACGATCTTACGATCATACCATCTTTTAAACGCATAAAATGTTTGTAGTATTTTATGATTTGGGGTCAAAGTGACTTTGTTCCTTTAATTTTAAAGTTAAAATGTTATATTCCTTATGTATGATGTGTAAAAAAATATAATTTGTATGTATGTGGAAATATTTTATGTTTGATTGTGATATTTTTGTATTGTATTGTAATAATTAATTTGCAAGATTCATAAACACACGAAATAATGCTTTTACTTGTTAGTATGCATTATTGAGTTTATTCATTATTGCAATTTCATAAGATCTTAGGATCTTGATTCGATCCTACAATCCCGATCTTGCAAAGAAAAAACGACCCCATATAGAATCCCGATCTTAACAACCTTGCCCCCAATCATAAATATTTGATATTTAGTAAATATTTATTTTGATGAACAATATATAGTAAATATTTAATTAAAATTATAGTATATTATAAAATTCTATAATTTCATATTATTATTACTAAATATTTAAGTAAATATTTAATTATAATATTTAGTACTCCCTCCGTCCCAGTATACTTGTCATGTTTGACTTTTTGGTACTGTTCATTGTTTAACTTTGACTCAACGTTATTGCAAGTATATATTTGAAAAAAAATAGTCGAGTTGGGTCTTGTTAGAATCGTAAAATCATGTAGTTTTATAATATATATTTTATATAATTTTTTGTTGTACATATTTTGAGATATTAACGATTGAAAATGTGCATTGGATTATGTGCATAAATGAAACAAGACAAATTAAGTGGGACAGAGGGAGTATTATATTATATACTCCTCCGTCCCACTAATTCTGTCTCACTTTCCTTTTTGATACATCCCATTACAAATGTCACATTTCCTTTTTAGGAAATAATTAAATACTTAATTACCAAATCTACCCCATCACATCAAATCAATAAATAAATGTATTAAAATTTCAAACCACTATTATTAATAAATTCAACTCACAACCATCAAATCACACATAAATAAATCAATAAAAATTTTCAATTTCATTACAATCACATCACACAAATTACTAATTTATCCTTACTTTAAATACTAATATACTACTTCTACATTAAATACAACCAACTTCACATAAAATCCCGTGTGCAAAAAAAACGAGACGTTATAAATGGGACGGAGGGAGTAATTTTTCTAATTAATATAATATACTTCCTCCGTCTCGATATAAATGTTATATTGGAATTTTTGACACTATTCACTGTTAACTTTGATTCAAATTTTTATCATAGTTATGTAAAGAAAAATATAGTAGTTTTAGACAATAAACATTTTATAAGTTTTTATTATACACATTTCAAGTTACAAATCGTTAAAAATGTGTATCGTCAAGCGTGTCGGAGGGGAATGTAACAATTGAATTGAGACGGATGTAGTAATAAAAAATTAATTAATAATTAGTAGGTTTATCAATATATATATATATATATATTTAATAATATATCTATCTATTTAATAAATTTAAATCAGATTTTATTGTGCTCCCTAAATTATCCTTATAAGTTACTGTAATTGATCTGTTTATAAAAATATACTACTCCATATATTACTATTTGCTATTATGGGTTCAAATTCACCATATAAAAATATGCATGACTGTTTTATTTGGGTTGTTTTCCAATTCCATGTGGTCTGTTTTGTTTTATTTGGTACTACTCATCATGGTGACTTTACCAGTATTGTTAGTACCCATATTTTGAGATAATGTGTTCCAACCCAATGATGAACACTAGATAGGTTCCCACCCCTTAGCCTTATCCGCGTAGTATTCTTGGCAAGATATCTTTGCAAATCGGATAAAGCCAGTGCAGCTTGGTAAGGAGCGTCCTCCCAACGGTCTTCTAGCATTTCCTTATGGTGCGCTCGAGTTATGGCAAGCGGATCCTCCCAACCGAGTAAGGAATGAATTGGCTATGGAAGGAGGAAGAATTTATGGGATAGCGTATTCCCTTCCATAGCAACAGGGATTTCGAACATCCTTTTAAGTAGAACGATTAGCTGTGGATCAATTACCGATTCCATTATTCTTGAAAAGCAAACAGCAAATCGTGTGAGAAATCCCCATTCAATCTCTTCACCTCATCCGCAAGGTTCATCACTTGTGAAGGAGATTGTCACTTGAGTGGTCATTCATTTTATCGAGCACTTAAGCATCCTTGATTGATTTCGACACTTTCAATCAAGGGCAACACTCAAGTTCATGTCAACAAGATACTGCCCATACATTGCTACATCAAAGGGAGGATCTTTTACAGGATCACTCAAGAGAAACTTGGAGAAGGTGTCTTCAAGGGGTCGAAGAAGAATCGGAGCATTCTCACCAGAAAGGGGAGTTTCTGGTACCATCGATCATCTGCTTGGGTGTTGGAGTAAAAGATTACTAGTTCACTATTGTTCGTGTTGTAACGTGGTGTTCGAACACATAGTGGAACACTCCTGGATTGGTATCCCCCAGACGTAGGCCTTGGGCCGAACTGGGTCAACAACTCTCTGTTTGTTCTTATTTATTTACTGCACTTATTTACTTTGTATAACTAACCTACTAATACATGATTTAAGTGTATGGTTGAACAAACAGTCAGGGTTCAGGTATTTAGTCTTGACGTAAAGGGGACCAACAAGTGGTATCAGAGCGCACACACCCTCGGGTGAGATCCAAACGTCAAGATGAGTCGTGAAGGATGAAACATTTCCAGGCCTCCCTTGCTAGATGGAACGAACTTCTCCTACTGAAAACCAGGATGAGGGCCTTCCTTATGGCAATTGATGAGGGAGTCTGGGATGCCGTTGAATCCAAGTTCGAGCGTCCCACTGTAGAGGACGATGAAGGTGTCAAAACACCAAAATCCAAAGACAAATGGACAGCGGAAGAAAAATCCCTATCCTCCATGAACTCTAAGGCTCTCAATGCTATCTTCAACGGAGTTACTGAAGAACAATACAAGCTTATCTCCTCGTGCGACACTGCTTATGATGCATGGGTAGTACTGGTAAACTCCCATGAAGGTATGGCCTCCGTTAGATCTTCCAAGTTAATCTCCATAGAAACTCAATTTCATAAACTTGTTATGGATGGAAATGAGAGTATTGTTAAATATGTTGGTAGAATTTGTGACCTAACCAATCAGGCACATCAACTTGGGAAAATCTATTCCCAACAAGAGTTGGTAAGGAAGATCGTGGGAACTATCCCTGACAGGTTCAACCCAAAGATTGCAGCCCTTGAACTCTACAAGGACTACTCCACTATGCAAGTGGACGAACTTATGGGAATACTTCAATCATGGGAGATGGACCATTGCAAGGAAGTCGGAAGCAAGAGTATCGCCTTCAAGGCTGAGTCTAAGGTGGTAAATGACAAGGAAGCCGAGATTGACAGTGATCACAGTGATGATGACGAGATCTCTCTTCTCACAAAGAGACTGGCCAGACTTCTCAAGAATAAGAAAGGGAAGGAAGGTTTTTCTAGTGGGAAGGGCGATGGATCAAACTACAGGAGAGATCCCAAAAGAAGATCCAAACCCTATGGCAAGGATCAACAAACTGAAGAAAGGCCCAAGGGACCAGAATGCTATGAATGCAGAGGTTTTGGCCACATTAGGGCAGATTGTGGAAATCTAAAGAAGAAGGAAAAGAAGACCTACCACATCACCTTCAGTGATCATGATGAGGAACCAGAATGCAGTGAAGGTGAATCTGAGCATGGGATTGCTCTTATGGCACCAGGAACATGGGATTCAGACTCATGTTCGGACACTAAGTCACAACACGGTACTACTTCTAACCCTGTGAATAACGATTCCTCTGACCATGATTGTGCTTCTCTTAGCAGCAAAGAGGCAGACAAAATAGAACGTCTCACGGATCTCTACAATGAAGTTTTCGAAAGACTCGAAGCCTCGATGACTGAGATAGAAGATCTCCAAAGAACCAATCAGGATCTTAGAAATGAGATTGAGAGGCTCATAGACGAGAACAAAGGCTTACTGTCTAAAGCTGAAGCGGTGTCCAGTCACGTGACAGAACTCGAAGCTGAAATACTCTATGAGAAAGAAGAAAAAGAAAAGGTTTCTTAAAGCATGACCTTCTCTCCGTGGAAATCACTGAACTTAGGGAAAAACTCAACAAATCTGAAAAGATTCTGTCCGACATGAATAAAGGCAAGGCTAAGCTTGACTATGCTCTAGCAGCTGGGAAATCCCATGGGAACAAGCAAGGCCTTGGGTACAGCAACTTCAGCTCCGCCTCTACCTCCAAAGAAAATATCAAGTTCGTGGCAGGTGGTCAACTAAGTGATCGTACACCTAGCCAGACCCCCAAAATTGCTCACAAAGGTTCCAAAGGCTTCAACAAAAGGAGGAATTCGTTCAAAGGACCTCACATATATGACTATTGCAGATTCAGAAGACACAAGACCGAACACTGTCAAAAGATCATCAAGGATCTCCTTGAGGGAAAACCTGTGAGATGGCCCAACGAAGAACTCAAGAAGAGGATCTCTATAAGGCGTGAATGGGTTGCCAAAATTTCTGCAAGATGTAATGTGGCTTTCCTATCCTCTAGACAAAAGGATAAGAATGCAACCTGGTACTTCGACAGCGGGTGTTCGAGGCATATGACAGGAGAAAAAGAAGTCCTCAAACCATTCAAAGAAATTGATGGTGGATCCGTGGTGTTTGGAAATGGTAAAAAGGGTCGTCTCTCTGGACAAGGAACTCTCCATGGAAATGGCCTGCCCAAGCTCAACAATGTCTACTATGTGGAAGGACTGCATGCCAATCTCATAAGCATAAGTCAACTCTGCGATGAGGACTTGACTGTATCCTTTAACAAAAAGTATTGTGAAGTTATTGATTCTAACAATGTGTGTGTCATGAGGGGTCTAAGATCTCGAAATGACTGCTATTTGCTTGTGCAAACCTGTAATTTTGTGAAGGATGCAGGGGGTTCCCGGAACCTACTTTGGCATGAGAAATTAGGTCATCTGAACTTTAGGGATCTAATCAAGCTAAGCAGAACAAGAGCCGTTCGTGGACTTCCAGACCTTAAGAAGCATGCCTCGGACTTCTGTGAAGACTGTGCCAAAAACAAACAAACACATGTGTCCCACCCTGTGACGGAACACAATGCAACAACACATTGTCTGGAACTCTTACACATGGACCTCATTGGACCTACTGAAATTCCTAGTCTGGGAGGTAAACGGTATATATTCGTTTGTGTAGATGATTTTTCCAGATATACGTGGGTTGATTTTCTCAGGGAAAAGAACGAAGCCTTCAAGGTCTTTATGAAACTGTGCAACCAAATTATGAACGAGAAAGACTGCAAAGTGAAAAGAATTCGCAGTGATCATGGGAAGGAATTCGAAAATCAGGCATTTGATGATTACTGTTCCAGCATTGGGATCAAACACGAGTTTTCAGCACCAAAGACACCTCAGCAGAACGGAGTGGTGGAAAGGAAGAACCGTACCTTGCAGGAAATGGCACGAGTCATGATGAACTCCAAGAAGGTTCCTGAGTTTCTTTGGGCAGAAGCAATCAACACGGCATGTTATATGATAAATCGAGTGTACATCAGGCCTAAAACACTCATGACTCCATATGAATTATGGAAGGGTAAAAAGACTTCAATATCATATTTTCACATCTTTGGTTGCAAGTGTTTTGTGCTTAATGACAGGGAACACACCGGGAAGTTCAAGGAGAAAAGTGACGAAGGCATCTTTGTTGGGTATTCAACATCTAGCAAGGCTTTTCGAGTATACAACTCCAGAACCAGGAAGGTAATCGAATCCACAAATGTCATTGTGGAAGACGCTCCCAACAGAGGAACACCAGTCGAATCCCAAGAGGAGGATGCAGAGAAAGACACCCAAAGCTCTGGACAAACTCGATCTTCATCTGGAGACAAGCTGGAAACTACTGCTGAAAGTGATGAGATCCAACCCGGTGTTCAAACACCAGTTGGAACACCGTCACAGTCAGAGGTGGCTGCCCCCCAAGTCAGAATCCATCGTAATCACAATCCAGATAATGTAATTGGGGACGTTCTTGAAGATCGGAGAACTCGAGTTAAGAAGAAAATCGACTACAGAGAGTTTGCTGGGCTGCATTGCTTCACCTCCAGGATTGAACCTACTAGAGTTGAAGAAGCTCTACAAGATGAAAACTGGATCAATGCCATGTAAGAAGAGCTTGCCCAGTTCAAAAGGAATGAAGTATGGACCTTGGTCGAGCGTCCAGAGCACATCAACGTCATTGGCACAAAATGGGTCTTCAAGAACAAGAGTGACGAGAATGGAAATGTGATTCGCAACAAAGCCAGGCTCGTAGCTCAAGGATACACCCAAGTGGAGGGAGTGGACTACAGTGAGACCTTTGCTCCCGTAGCTAGACTCGAAGCTGTGAGATTACTCCTTGCCATTGCGTGCTCGATGGGTTTCAAACTCTACCATATGGACGTGAAAAACGCCTTCCTAAATGGTTGGTTGAAAGAAGAAGTATATGTGGAGCAACCTAAGGGCTTCGAAGATGCTGACCTTCCAGACCATGTCTTTCGACTAAACAAAGCTCTCTACGGGCTTAAACAAGCACCAAGGGCATGGTACGAGAGGCTTTCGAAATATCTATTGGAAAATGGATATAGAAGAGGGAGTACAGACAAGACCATGTTCATCAAGGAAGACTCCAAAGGAATCATAGTGGCTCAAGTCTATGTGGATGATATTGTGTTCGGATCAACCTCCCATGTGCTCAAGGACAAGTTCATCGAGACTATGGGTAAGGAGTTTGAGATGAGTATGGTAGGAGAATTAACATTTTTTCTTGGCATGCAGGTTACTCAGAAAAAGGAAGGGACATTCCTCAATCAATCAAAGTATGCAAAAAGCATTGTCAAAAAATTTGGGCTGGAATCCAGCAAGCCTGTTCGAACACCGATTGGGACATCTGATAAATTGCACAAGGACCCAACAGGCAAGAGTGTTGATCAAAAGATGTATAGAGGGATCATTGGAAGTCTACTCTATCTCTCAGCAAGTAGACCCGACATTAGCTATGCGGTTGGAGTGTGTGCCAGATATCAAGCAGACCCAAAGGAGTCTCACCTCAAGGCTGCAAAAAGGGTGATCCGATACATTGCTGGAACACCTGATTTGGGCATATGGTACTCCAAGGAATCCAACTTACAGTTGACAGGATACACTGATGCAGATTGGGCTGGCAATGTCGATGACAGAAAAAGTACCACAGGGGGTTGTTTCTACGTTGGAACCAACTTGGTGAGTTGGTATAGCAAAAAACAGAACTCTATCTCCTTGTCCACGGCAGAAGCGGAGTACATTGCAGCAGGGAGCTGCTGTGCACAGCTCTTATGGATGGGACAAATGATTAGCGACTATGGCATTGAACAAGACAAGCTAGTGGTTCTCTGTGACAACATGAGCGCGATAAGTATTTCGAGAAATCCAGTGCAACACAGTCGAACCAAGCATATTGATGTAAGGCACCACTTTTTCCGTGAACTGGTGGAAGATGAAGTAGTGTCCCTGGAGTATGTTGGAACACTAGAACAGAACGCGGACATCTTCACCAAAGCACTTGATGGAGAAAGATTTGAAAAGCTGAGGCGGGAACTTGGCCTATGCACTATAGTCTAAGTCCCAAAAGAGGATCTCGGGGATCTCATTCGTCATCATTAAAACGGCTAAGTTTTCCTTCTGATTTTCTTATATCTTATATTAGCCTATTATTCGAGATCCCATACTTAATTAAATTTTTTATTGCAGGAAATACATCCTTTTGCCTTGGCAGTCGTTCGACTAAAGAAGGAAGTTTCTTTTTAATTTTGGTAACCGGCTACCTAGGAGGAATTCTATGATGATCTCACACCTCTACTAATAGGGAAGTTTCCTTTCAAATCTTACTCGTTCTCAGAAACTTTCCCCGCATCACCCTTCTTCTCTCGCTCACTCGCTCTAGTATTCTTATTCCTCAAAGAACACATTACTCCCATACTACTCTCTCTCTCGCAGGAACAATAGTGACAACAAGGAACAGGAGTTCCAACACTGAGAACGCCCCTCTCCCAGCACGTGGAAGCCCTCGCACCAGAGGAGGAAATCGCGGAGGAAATCGAGGAGGATGACAGAGTCGCGGAAGGGGTGGACGTGGACGTGGCCGAAATCTGACTGAAATTGCTGCCTCACATAATGGTTCGACCACCATTGTCAGACCAGAGATACCTGTCGCAGACCCTCTCGACATTCGTGCTGAAATGGCGCACGCACTTGGAGAAACTGCCGCAGTTGGAACCCTAATCTCTTCGCAACTGGAGAATCCTCAATCGGCGGTTGTGACGCCACCCTCTCATGGGGAAACTACTCCCAGCACGTCGCCCACATCTCATGCCCCTGTACCTACCGTTCAAGTTCCATTATCTACTCTGGCGGATGTGGCTACTCTTTCTCAGAGTTCTCTGAAAGGGAAAGGTAAAATGACTTCACTCAAAACTACTACGACTGACAATGTTGATGCAGGGAGTTCGAATCCTGAATCTGAACACCAAGGAGGCTCTCAGCCTGGCCCTCAATCCGACACCCCTGTCTCTGGCACTGGCGCGCAAACGTCTTCTAGGGCTTCTGAAGAAACTGCCTCTGTTCGTGCTCCAAAGGTAGCTATTAAGAATGCTGGTGGTGGGTCTCCAGGGAGTTCAGATGATGCTTCTACCGAGTTATCTGATGAATCGGACAAGAACGTTGAGATTAATCCAGATGATGAAGAATCCAGTGGAGACTCGGGAGATGAGGAGGAACCAGAAGGCAACCGCACTACTATCTCTGCTGAAGAGTTTCTGAGACGTGAAGGACTCACTGAGGATGAGCTGAGGAGTGATGATGAAGAGCAAGTTGTTGCTAACACTGAGGCTGGACGTGAGGGGGAGAAATCTTCTTCATCGGATGGTGTACCTCTCAGAGCTCTTGCCCGCAAGAAGGCTGCTGCCAACAGAGCTAAAAGGAAAGCTGATGAGATTCCCTCTACCTCTCAACCTCAGAAGAAAAAAAAGGTTTCCACTGTTGATGTTGAGGAGGATGTTGCTCAGGATGAAGATGTTGATGCAATTCCTGAGATTGTGGATACCAATCTAGCCTATAGCTCCAAGTTCTACTCCTTGAGCTCTCAGACATTCTTCGAGACTGTCTTACGCGAGAGGAAGCTCAAACCTGAGGTTGCTTTTCGAGATCCTAAATGTGATGAGATTGGTTGGACAAGCTACCTTGAGAAGAGACATCTACTTCGATGGGCATCCGATCTTCCAGGAAGCAAACAATCCATTGTGAAGATGTTCTATGCCAACCTCAGAAAATCAGTGATTGTTCCTGGAAGCAGCTGGTTTGGTCGTGTGTATGTCAAGAGACAGCTTGTTCCTCTCACAGATAAGATCATTTGTGATTTTCTTGGTGTTCCACAGTGTGATTTTGACACTGTATTCCGACCTGGTACCCAGTTCAACAATGTCCAGATTGCCAAATTGTTAACCAAGGACAAGGAGAAGAATATCAAAGGCAGAGGTCTGAAATCAGGCAATCTTACCCAGAAGTTTTTCCTGCTGTACAAGTTTATATCTTCTAATGTGATGCCTACAGCAAATCACTCAGTTGTCTCGAAGGAAATGTGCCAATTATTATTTGCCATTGATGAGAACACGAAAGAGATTAACTATGGAAAGCTGGTGCTTAATCAAATGGTGGATATAGCTGAGAACTTAAGAAGTGACAGCTCCTCCCTAATCCCTTTTCCAGCCCTAGTCTATGGGTATTTGGAGTCTGTGGGCATTGGTGGACACCCCAAGGAATTGATGGACATCACAAAAGTGTTCAAATTCACTGCCAAACTTCAAAACAAGGTGCAAGACATTCCAGGCCCGAATGGCCCTCCTATTCCCCAGACGGCACTCGACCAACTCAGAGACATGATTGTTGAACGCCAGGATGCAATTAGGAGGAAGCGGGAGGAGCTGGATGAAGAGGAACGTGCCCTGGCCGAGATGGCAAAACTTCTCCCTGACGTCTGGGACTCTGATCCAGAGGATGAGGTAACTAATGCTGCTGCAGACTTCTATGCCACCACAGATGAGGATGACTCCTCCCAGGAGTAATTGGCATTTTTGCCACATTGTGATCCAGAGGGGGAGAAGATGTGCGTGTGATCAAAGATGCCTGCCTTTGGTAAGTGCTTTTGTTTTATGTTCGTTTGTTATGTTGGAACATTGTTATTGAACTCTTCTTAGTACTGTTTTGTTTTGGACTGGTTTATTCCTTTTCGGATGTGCTGGTTTTATTGTACATGCTCCTCTGCTTTAGCTTATTTATTTGTACGGAGCATTAGATAGGTTGGCTGGGATGTTTGTTGCTATGTATTGGTGGTTGGGGCTCTGTGATTTGTTTCTCTTGTATTGATTTATCATTGGGAGATCTTTGATCTTTCTGGCTCACATTATGTCAAAAAGGGGGAGATTGTTAGTACCCATATTTTGAGATAATGTGTTCCAACCCAATGATGAACATTAGATAGGTTCCCACCCCTTAGCCTTATCCGCGTAGTATTCTTGGCAAGATATCTTTGCAAATCGGATAAAGCCAGTGCAGCTTGGTAAGGAGCATCCTCCCAACGGTCTTCTAGCATTTCCTTATGGTGAGCGCTCGAGTTATGGCAAGCGGATCCTCCCAACCGAGTAAGGAATGAATTGGCTATGGAAGGAGGAAGAATTTATGGGATAGCGTATTCCCTTCCATAGCAACAGGGATTTCGAACATCCTTTTAAGTAGAACGATTAGCTGTGGATCAATTACCGATTCCATTATTCTTGAAAAGCAAACAGCAAATCGTGTGAGAAATCCCCATTCAATCTCTTCACCTCATCCGCAAGGTTCATCACTTGTGAAGGAGATTGTCACTTGAGTGGTCATTCGTTTTATCGAGCACTTAAGCACCCTTGATTGATTTCGACACTTTCAATCAAGGGCAACACTCAAGTTCGTGTCAACAAGATACTGCCCATACATTGCTACATCAAAGGGAGGATCTTTTACAGGATCACTCAAGAGAAACTTGGAGAAGGTGTCTTCAAGGGGTCGAAGAAGAATTGGAGCATTCTCACCAGAAAGGGGAGTTTCTGGTACCATCGATCATCTGCTTGGGTGTTGGAGTAAAAGATTACTAGTTCACTATTGTTCGTGTTGTAACGTGGTGTTCGAACACATAGTGGAACACTCCTGGATTGGTATCCCCCAGACGTAGGCCTTGGGCCGAACTGGGTCAACAACTCTCTGTTTGTTCTTATTTATTTACTGCACTTATTTACTTTGGATAACTAACCTACTAATACTTGATTTAAGTGTATGGTTGAACAAACAGTCAGGGTTTAGGTATTTAGTCTTGACGTAAAGGGGACCAACAAGTATTTTTGTGGTTTTGCAGTATTTGTTGGAGCTAGATATGATCGTTTTGCCATTCTTTATAAATTTTGTCATTTGCTTGGAATTTCAGTAGTTGCGAGTTGTCCCTGCATGCAGGGCTCCATCCATCATGTATATCTATATCTATATCTATATAATCTATAAAAACAATATCCCTTATGAACAGTAACCTACTCTTATGAACAATAACCTATCAATTATCTTTCACAAAAATCCCCTTATGAACAGTAACATACCTATTTCCCCAACATTCACTTTCTGCATGCAATTCAATACACATTCCTAATGATTAATAACTCATCAATAACTCAAAATGTGTACAAGAAAATTTTTTAAAAATTTGATATTTTAAAACTATATGATGAGACGAATCTAACAAGATCCCACACGACTATATTTTTTCTTGTATAGATATTGAGTTATTGTATAAGCATTAGTCAAAGTTGAATAATAAACAACAACAAAAGTCAATTACTTTTCACTATAAAAATGAAGGAATTATAGAAAAAAAATAGTGTACTTTCAGAATATAGAAGAACCAAATTTGAAATTCACGTTAGATATTTATTTTTATTAATTATTATAGATAAAGAATACTACCAAATAAAAGATGTAAAATTCTAAATGTGACAATTCCCAAGTTATGATGAATCAAAACCCTTTTCGAACCAACAAATTCTTGCAGCCATTTATTTCTCTCTCATTCAGGTAGTTATCCTCATTACTCTAGAGACAGAAATGCCCCTCTATTACTACCTTAGGTTTTTCAGGTTTATATTATATACTTGGCCTTCAAATTCTGTAATTGGGGTGATAGAGTATACAGTAAAGCAAACTTTTAGTGCGCTTTTGTATTTATTCGATTTCTATATTGACCGAAATAAATGGTTATTCACATTGTTGCTTTTGTATGGATGCTTGTATGTTTTCTATATAATTGCAAGTATGTCCAATTATCTAATATTGTAGACAACATGGTGTGTTAGGAGTCACACAGAAGATCATGTTGTCGGTTCCTTATAAGATATAAACAGTATTCACAACTGAGATAGTTTGGACATAACTATTGGTTTATGTTGTACTGGAAACTTGTAATTAGTTTACCTTGACTATTAGTTTGCAGTAGTGCGCTGCGTCGCATTGAAAGGATCACAGTTGAGATGCATTCTTCTATTCTGGCATAAGAAGAATCAAGATCTCGGCGACTCTAATTAATTCTTAACCCTAGTAGAGATAAATCTGATACATGGAATATTTGTTGGTCGCTTTGATTTACCATGAGTGAGAATCCTAGTTGATTAAATATGCTTCGTGGGCGCCAATATTATTTGCATGATGTCTATTTATTCTCACTAGGGCACTGTGTCCTGGTTATCCGGGTTGATGACGTCCCCTTAAGGAGCTCAATAAGGATCATTGTATGAACCCTGCAGGTGGATTTATTCCGTACAATGATGAAGTTTGAGTGGTACTACTTAAGGATTAAAAGAGATTAATTAATTAAAATTGTCAGAAGTTTTTAATTAATTAATGGGCGTGCGATATCTTAAACATAGGGAATAAATTGAGTCTAATAGAAGCCCAGATTCAATCTGGATCAGACCGGGAGTGCAACATTAATTATTTAGTGGAATTAATTAATATTTTATAGGTCAAATTATGTTCTGGGCTGAACATAAAAATTTGAGTCTGTAAAGGAGCCTGAGCCTGATACCTTCTAGTGGATCCCCAGTCTGGCCCAAGGACCAACTAGGAGAGTCTATAAACAAGTCTCCAGAAACCCTAGCCACCATAATAACACAATCATAATTCTCTTCCAACAAGAGAGAGAGGGGGGCGGCCAAGAGGGTTTCTTGGAGATCAAGTTTTTCTCTCCATCCGTTCGATAGATCTCTGTCTATCCGGAGTTCGTACGAGGTCGGGAACAGTCTGGAAGATTCTTAGTGCTGAATCCGTGCGTGTGCAAGGCGGTAAATCTGTTCGTTCGCCCGTTCGTGTGCTTGGAAGATTGTTCGTGGTTGCATATTGCAGATCTACGGACATAGACGAAAAGAACCAAGTTTCCAATCAGACGTTGTTGCAGATCTGCTTCGGAAAGGTAATTTTCGTAAACATTCTAGTAGATATATTATAATACCATGTATGTATGTGTTGGCATCCAATAACGATCCCTGGGCACGGACCACCCTCATAGGTGTGTTCCATCAATTGGTATCAGAGCAATGGTTTCGTGATTATTGGCTCTGCCGGAAAACACATAGTTGGTATTAGGATTATGTATTTTCTAGCATGTTCTTGGATGAAAAAATAAATATAAATATAAATTTAATTTATATTTATATTTATTTTATTGTTTTCATGTGTTGTATGTTTCCCGTTGAAGCCCTATTGTTTTGTTGTAAACGTTTTTCCCACCAGATAATAAGCGTGGGTAGATTAGGCATTTTTCATAGATCAAATGTATATAGGATTTCATGTAATTTTCATATTATGTAATGTAATGAGGAGATGGGCATGAAAAAGAGCAAACGGAGGCGATTTCACATGAAAGGCGGCGGCGGACCGCCGGCGGCGGCGGCAGCGGCAGCGGTGGCGGCGGAACTGGTGGCTGGGCAGACGGCGGGGCTGGTGGTGGCGGCTGCAAGCTTGATGGAAAAACTAGGGTTTTGGCCCAATGGGCCGAAATACTAGGGTTTCCGTCGGCAGAAACTGTTTGGGCCGTAACTTTTGCCTCGGATGTCCGTTTTGGGCCCATGATACCTTTTCGGAAACATCGCGGCGAGATCTACAGGCATCATGCTAGAACCATGACCGAAAATCTCAGCGCCAGATTCGGACGTTTGATAGACGTTTTTCGCCATTCTTTAAAGTTGGACGTCCGGTGAAGTTTCATCGCATTGCATGAGAGGCAGATCCTGGCATCGTTCGGCGCCCAATTGAATGTTGTAATAGTTGTTTTAGGCTATTAGATAGGTTCTTGGGGCTTCACGGGATTGCTTTATTTTATTGCTTTCTTTATTTGCTTTGTGGATGTGATATTAAATTTAAATTTAAATTTATAGATAAATTTAAATTTGAATTTAAACATGCTAGAAATCACATTTTAAGTAGCCTTGAATTATGTTATTTTAATTCTAGTGGCATGCTAGGGCTTATGTGATTTGCAGGTTAGGAGCATGTTAGGAATTTAATTATTTCTTGGTGCATGCTATGGAAAAACCTACAAGTTAAATGACTGAGTCTATATTATTGAATTTTAATTAATTCATGGGCCTCCACAATTGATCTCTATGTAAAGTGATTGTCATACGCGTGGCCCATGGGGTCTCCTCCCTAACGGATGTTGACTTTCACAAGCTTACTAGATGTGATTTCTAATTTAATGATTTAATTTTAAGTGAAGTGTGTGGCATACGCGTGACCCATGGGGTCTCCTCCCTAACGGATGTGCCATACATAAGTTTACTAGAAAAATTATTTCAAGATAACTAGAGGAGATTATTCATATGCGATATGACTACCCCATCGGTCGTGTATTAATTGTGCATAATTATCCTTAAGGTTAAATTGTGGTCAAGACTTAGATGTGAATTTTCACATAACCCCCCAACGGGGTCCCTGTTTTTATTTACATGGCCAGTTTTAAAAGATCGACAATTAATTTCATTCGTCATAAGGATAAGTTGATGAGATAATAAAATTAGAGGCTGGGTGCCTGTTTGATAAATGCATGTGTAAACGTCCATCCTAACATGGCTTGCATATTCATTTATTGAGCTGTCGAGGAATGCATAATTTCAATGGTTTTGAGGTTTTTCATGTTATTATGCTTTCATGTGAATTTGAATAAATTGCTTACACTTATGTGGTTGCATGTTTTATTTATTTCAGTCGTTAACATGTCGTTCAATCCACTTATGACCATTCTCAATCAAAACAAATTGACCGGTCCAAATTACTTGGACTGGAAAAGAAATCTGGATATTGTTCTTGTCGCTGAAGAGTACAAATTTGTGCTCACAACTCCTCCTCCGGCGGCCCTGACTGATAGTTCCACCTAAGAGCAAAGGGAGGCTCATCGGAAGTGGCATAAGGCAAATGAGATGGCTTGTTGCTATATATTGGCCTCTATGACCAACGTACTGCAACAGCAGCATCAAGGTATGCCTATTGCTGCTGAGATAATGTTGAGTCTCAAGGAGCTTTTTGGTGAGTCAGACAGGTCTGCGAGGTTTGAGGCAATGAGGAAGATTATGTTTTCTTCTATGCCAGAGGGAGGGTCAGTGCGTGAGCATGTTCTCAAGATAATGGAAAATTTGAATGAGATAGAGCTACTCGGGGGTAGTATTGATGGTGACACCAAGATCGATATTATCCTGCACTCACTCCCAAAGTCCTATGAGAACTTCCGCCTAAATACCATCCTCACTAAGAGGAACTATACACTAGCTGAGCTTCTAGTGGACTTGGTTGCGGCAGAAGGTCTTATGGGAAGTACTCCACAGGCTCTGGTTTCTGTACAGGCTGGACCTTCTTCGTCTAAGGGCGGGAAGAAGAAAAAGCCCATTAAGAAAAAGAGCAGTGGAAATGCTGGAAGCAGTGGGAGCAAGTCGGTTGCGCCTTCTGGTGGCGTGAAGAAACCGAAAGGAAAGTGCTTCAAGTGCGGCAAGACGGGACACTGGAAAGCTGATTGTCCTCTCCTAAAGAGCAATAATGGTACGCCTCTAGTATTAGTTGTCGAAACATGCTTTGCGGCTAGTTCTACCAGTTCATGGGTAGTAGATACTGGAGCCATTGATCATGTTTGCTGTACTTTGCAGGGCTTTCTGCAAACAAGGCAACTGAGTGAGGGCGAGGTTACCATTCACTTGGGAAATGCATCGCGAGTGGCGGTGGTTGCAGTGGGAGATGTGCACTTATCTTTTTCTGATTCTGTTTTAGTTTTGAAGAACGTTTTATTTGTGCCTAGTTTTCGAAAGAATTTAATTTCAGTTTCAAAAATTTATAAGGACGGATATTCAGTTGTTTTAAATGAAGATTCTTTTATTATTATGAGAAACAACAGTGTTATCTGTTCTGGCACGATGGAAAATGATCTTTATTCTATTACTTATGCACAACAAACTGAAACTCAAGTTCATGCATCTACATCATTAAAGAGAAAGGAACCTTCTAAAATGAATCAAACATATTTGTGGCACCTTAGACTTGGTCATGTCAATCTAAGGAGGATCCAAAGACTGGTAAGTAGTGGTTTTATGGGCTCTCTCCAAGTGGAACCATTCGCAGTCTGCGAATCCTGCCTGGAAGGCAAGATGACCTCGAGGCCCTACAAGGCCCAAGGTAATAGGGCCGATAATGTGTTAGAATTGATTCACTCTGACGTATGTGGGCCTATGTCAATTCAAGCTAGGGGTGGTTTCGAGTATTTTGTCACTTTTATTGATGATTACTCGAGATATGGATACATATACTTGATGCACCGCAAGTCTGAATGCTTTGACAAGTTCAAAGAATTTAAGGCAGAAGTGGAGAACCGTCAAAGGAAGAGTATCAAGTCACTACGGTCTGATCGTGGTGGCGAATACGTTAGTGCTGAATTTAGGCAATACTTTTTAGAGAGTGGGATAAAATCCCAGTTGACTGCACCTGGTACTCCGCAACAGAATGGTGTAGCAGAAAGAAGGAATAGGACTCTGTTAGATATGGTGAGATCGATAATGAGTTATGCCTCCCTACCTATCTTGTTTTGGGGATATGCCTTGGAAATAGCGGCGTACATACTGAACTTCGTGCCTTCTAAATCAGTTCCAAAGACTCCAATGGAATTGTGGTCTGGGCGAAAGCCCAGTATGAACCACATTCGGATTTGGGGTTGCCCAGCACATGTGTTGGACAGGGAAGCTGATAAATTGGCACCTAGGACGGAAGTGCGGCTATTTGTAGGATACCCCAAAGGAACGAGAGGGGGTTATTTCTATAGTCCTAGGGATCATAAGGTAGTGGTTAGCACCAACGCCTGGTTCCTAGAGGAAGACTATGTGAGTGAGCATAAATCCAAGAGTGAGATTATTCTCAATGACCTAAGAGGAGACAATAGCATACCGAGTGTACAAGAAGATATACCACAAAATACTGCACAACGTGTTGACACTGATGTCACCACACATGAATCGCCTCGACGTAGTGGGAGGGTAACTCGCTTACCCAGTCGTTTCTTGTTGGTGGGAGAGTCTTCAGACTCAGTTCCTAGTGATGAACAAGAACCGGATCCTTGGACCTACAAGGAGGCGATCCAGGATGTCGATGCAGAAGCTTGGCAAAATGCCATGGATTCTGAGATTGAATCCATGCATACCATGGATGTATATGACCTTAAAGACCTTCCAAATGACAAAAAGGCCATTGGGTGCAAATGGGTCTTTAGGAGAAAGAGGGGACCTGACGGGAAGGTTACTACCTTCAAAGCACGGTTGGTGGCAAAGGGTTTCACTCAGAAAGAGGACATCGATTATGATGAAACTTTCTCACCAGTAGTCATGCTGAAGTCAATCCGGATACTCTTATCCATAGCTAGTCACATGGACTATGAAGTTTGGCAAATGGATGTAAAGACAGCTTTCCTTAACGGGAATCTAGATGAAGACATCTATATGCAGCAACCTGAAGGTTATGTGAAGAAAGGCCAAGAGCATCGTGTGTCGAAGCTAAAGAAGTCTTTATATGGACTTAAACAAGCTTCAAGGTCTTGGAACATTCGTTTTGACGAAGTGATCAAGTCCTATGGATTTGAACAATGTCCAAATGAAAGTTGTGTGTACAAAAGGTGCAACGGAAACGTGGTGGTATTCTTAGTACTATACGTAGATGATATACTTCTCATTGGAAACAATGTCAAGGTATTATCAGACGTAAAAGTATGGCTTTCTGAGCAATTTCAAATGAAGGACATGGGGGAAGCGTCGTACATTCTAGGAATGAAGGTCATTCGTGATCGGAAAAAGAGAATGTTGTGCCTTTCTCAAGCAGCCTACATTGACACTGTGATTGCTCGTTTCAGCATGCAAAACTCCAATAAAGGATTCTAACCTTTCAGACATGGAGTTCCTCTATCTAAAGAAATGTGTCCTAAGACACAAAAAGAGACAGAGGAGATGGCTAAGGTTCCTTATGCCTCGGCAGTATGAAGCCTTATGTATGCCATGTTGTGCACGAGGCCTGATATCTGCTATGCAGTTGGCATGGTGGCAAGATATCAGTCTAACCCTGGACAAGGACATTGGATTGCGGTGAAGCATATTCTCAAGTATCTGAGAAGAACTCGGGATTATATGCTAGTTTACCAGTCAAGCAATCTAAGTCCTTTGGGTTACACAGATTCAGATTTCCAAGCTGATCGAGATGAGCGGAAGTCAACCTCGGGATATGTGTTTACCTTAGGAGGTGGAGCAATCTCATGGAGGAGCGTAAAGCAGAAATGCATCGCAAATTCTACCATGGAGGCCGAATATGTTGCGACCTCTGAGGCAGCAAAGGAGGCTGTATGGCTCAAGAGCTTCTTGTATAACTTGGGGGTTTCTGCGAGTATGCCTGAGCGTATCATTATCTATTGTGATAAGGCCGGTGCAGTGGCAAACTCAAAAGAACCTAGAGCTCATAAAGCTAGTAAACACATAGAAAGAAAGTACCACATCATACGAGACATCGTAAGGCGAGGAGACGTGGCTGTGACAAAGATTGGGTCGTTGGACAACTTGGCAGACCCTTTCACGAAGACTCTGGCAATAAAGATCTTCGAGAAACATGTAGAGGGTCTTGGTTTACGATATCTTTCAGCTAGCTAGAATTTAAGTATAAGTGGGAGACAATATTTGTGTATACTAAAAGTTTAGCTTTATTATAAGTGGGAGATTGATAGAGTATACAGTAAAGCAAACTTTTAGTGCGCTTTTGTATTTATTCGATTTCTATATTGACCGAAATAAATGGTTATTCACATTGTTGCTTTTGTATGGATGCTTGTATGTTTTCTATATAATTGCAAGTATGTCCAATTATCTAATATTGTAGACAACATGGTGTGTTAGGAGTCACACAGAAGATCATGTTGTCGGTTCCTTATAAGATATAAACAGTATTCACAACTGAGATAGTTTGGACATAACTATTGGTTTATGTTGTACTGGAAACTTGTAATTAGTTTATCTTGACTATTAGTTTGCAGTAGTGCGCTGCGTCGCATTGAAATGATCATAGTTGAGATGCATTATTCTATTCTGGCATAAGAAGAATCAAGATCTCGGCGACTCTGATTAATTCTTAACCCTAGTAGAGATAAATCTGATACATGGAATATTTGTTGGTCGCATTAATTTACCATGAGTGAGAATCCTAGTTGATTCAATATGCTTCGTATTTTGGGCGCCAATATTATTTGCATGGTGTCTATTTATTCTCACTAGGGCACTGTGTCCGGGTTATCCGGGTTGATGACGTCCCTTTAAGGAGCTCAATAAGGATCATTGTATGAACCCTGCAGGTAGATTTATTCCGTACAATGATGAAGTTTGAGTGGTACTACTTAAGGATTAAAAGAGATTAATTAATTAAAATTGTCAGAAGTTTTTAATTAATTAATGGACGTGCAATATCTTAAACATAGGGAATAAATTGAGTCTAATAGAAGCCCAGATTCAATCTGGATCAGACCGGGTTAATTATTTAGTGGAATTAATTAATGTTTTATAGGCCAAATTATGTTCTGGGCTGAACATAAGAATTTGAGTCTGTAAAGGAGCCTGAGCCTGATACCTTCTAGTGGATCCCCAGTCTGGCCCAAGGACCAACTAGGAGAGTCTATAAACAAGTCTCCAGAAACCCTAGCCACCATAATAACACAATCATAATTCTCTTCCAACAAGAGAGAGAGGGTGGCGGCCAAGAGGGTTTCTTGGAGATCAAGTTTTTCTCTCCATCCGTTCGATAGATCTCTGTCTATCCGGAGTTCGTACGAGGTCGGGAACAGTCTGGAAGATCCTAGTGCTGAATCCGTGCGTGTGCAAGGCGGTAGATCTGTTCGTTCGCCCGTTCGTGTGCTTGGAAGATTGTTCGTGGTTGCATATTGCAGATCTACGGACATAGACGAAAAGAACCAAGTTTCCAATCAGACGTTGTTGCAGATCTGCTTCGGAAAGGTAATTTTCGTAAACATTCTAGTAGATATATTATAATACCATGTATGTATGTGTTGGCATCCAATAACGATCTCTGGGCACGGACCACCCTCATAGGTGTTGCAGCCATTTATTTCTCTCTCATTCAGGTAGTTATCCTCATTACTCTAGAGACAGAAATGCCCCTCTATTACAACCTTAGGTTTTTCAGGTTTATATTATATACTTGGCCTTCAAATTCTGTAATTGGGGTTGATAGGAAACTGAGATCAAAAGATTTTGTTATTCTCAGTAGATACTGCAACTGTTGGGGCCATATGGAGTAATGGGCCGCGAAAGAGCTATTGGGCCATAAGACATGGGCCGGAAGAAAGAGGAAGTCCAAAAAGAAGATGGGCTCAAGATTAGTAAGGCCGAAAGTACATAGTAAACCGAAGGGAGGGAACCGAGGCTGATAGAGATTTCGGCCGAAATAGGAAGGAACAGCCGAAACCAAAACAACCGAATTGAAGAGAGAAAGAATTCGGCTCAGAGGAGTTAGCCGGAGAGCGGTTACTCCAGCTCCGGCTATAAATAGGGGTCGACACACACAAAATCAGAGAGATCAATCCAACCCCCAAATTCCTTTTATCAAATTTAATTCCTTGTTATCTTTACTGCTTTCTTTACAGCTTTCCTTTACAGCTTTCCTTAGAATCTAGCCTAGTTTGTAGCGGTTACCATTTCCAAATCCACCGTTGCTCCTTAGCAGCTGGTAGTTTGGTTCCCTGTTTTTGGTGAATTCCGCCGTTGTTTCTTAACAACAGGCAGATTCTCCGTTGTATCTTGTTATTTCTGATCAATTCAAAGAAGATTCAGTCAATTGTGGGCGCATTATTGTTAATCCGAACCCGTAATCGGTTTGATCCTTTTCCGGTAGCCTCCCTTGAGGAGAAAAAGGTCCTTGGCTACACCCGAGCCAAACAGTGGCATGCCCAGTGGGACACAAAATGGCGTTCGAACAAGCAACTCCAGCAGCAAACACGGCGGCGAGGACTGATTTGCCGCCGATTCAGGAAGAACGCGCACCAGAAGCCGGAGAATTCCCCCCAGGTTTCCCCGGACCATCACACTTCCATAATCAGGAGTTTTCAAACGATGATTTAACCCCGCGATTCCGAGATCAGGTTCAATTTATGGTGGAAGCGGCGGTTACTAATTCGGTTCGCCAAATCGAAGGAAATATCCTGGCAGCGATGCCAGCCATGTTTAGAGCCGAAATAGCGAGGAGTATGTATCCGATGGGAGCGCAGCAAGCTCCAGTGGCGCAAAATCCACCACCTGCGATGCAAAATCCTCACAATTTTCAACAGCAGGCCTTTAGGCCGCCAGGAGGGCACGGAGCTCGGCCTTTTGTTCCTCCGCAGCAGAGGTACGATCACCAACAGAATCAACCGCCTCAACCAGCTGTTCAACCGCCTGCTCCAGTGGTTCAACAACAATACGCACCACTTCAGCAGAATCCACCACAACTGGTTGACAGAGAGCTTATTGCCGAGATTATTCGCACACAGTTTGGGAATCTCATCGGCCAGGAGAATAGGCCGATGTATCGGAAACCTTATCCAGATTACATTGAGGAGCAGTATCCACTGCCTAGAGGGGTGAAGGTTCCAGATTTTAACACTTTTTCTGGAGAAGTCGGCCGCTCTACCATCGAGCATATTGGCCGATTTACAGCTCAATGTACCAGAATCGCGCAAAATGATTTTCACAAGCTGATATTGTTCAGTTTGTCATTAACTGGCCCAGCATTCGAGTGGTACATTAATTTGCCAGCGGGATCGGTCAATACTTGGGCCGAAATGGAGCGGTTATTCCATGACCGATTCTATAATACCAGTCCGGAAGTCTCGGTAGTTGATCTGACGTCAACCAAGCAGAAGGCGTCTGAATCGGTTACTGAATTTATTGAAAGATTTTATGCAGTAAAGGCTCAGATGAAGACAATGCTGCCTGAGCATGAATATATTCAAATCTTAAAGCAGAATTTGAAGTTTGCCATTAAGGACAGATTGATGGTAACAAGACCAAGGACAGTAGCCGAATTAACGGCTGAAGCTATAAGGATGGAGACATATTTGGCGGAACAGGCGGCTTTCAAATCAAGCCGGAGTCAAAGTGGAAGGTCACAACCTATCCAGTCAGCTGCCTCATTTGCTGAATCTCTGGATAGATGTGAAATTCAGGAAGAGTACAATACGGATGACGTTCCTGCGTTAGCCGAAGTCGCAAGGGCAGAGTTAATCATAAAAAAGCCTATGACTTGTCCAGCACTTCGGCCAGCCAGAGGCAAGGAGAAAGAAGGAGGAGATGAATCTCAAAGGTTTTACTCTTTCGACTTGTCACAAATGGATGAAATATTTTATTATTGCCAGAAGAACGGATTGCTGGAGTTTAAAGCAAACCATCCACAGCCTACCAAGGATCAGTTAGAGGCCGGATGGTGCAGATTCCATGGATCAGCTACTCATTCCACGGCGATTTGTGGGCATTTTAGGAAGCTGATTCAGAAGCATGTCGATGATGGGAAGCTGAAGTTCCCAGATAGGCTTATGGCAATTGATAAGAATCCGTTCCCAGTTGCCAACATGGTGATGGTGCAGCCCAACCAGAATAAATCGGTGCATGACCGATTGGGGGATCAAACATCATCTAACAAGAGTTCTGTGCACGATCGGCTTGGGGATCGGCCATCGGCTCAGAAGTCAGGAGTATGGAAAAGACTAGGATCTCCGAAGGGAAAAGAGAAAGTTACAGATGTTTTTGACCGATTGGGGAATTATGAGGTAAAAGAGTGGATCAAGCAATCGGAGAGACATTAGGAGATCGAGATCGGAGATAAGAGTGAGAGACCAACGTTGAAAATCATAACCAACGGATGGGACTCAGAGATGAAGTTAACAGCCGATAAACAGAATGGAAAGACTGTGATACAGATCACAGTCCCTGAAGAAGCTGTTAGTCCCGAAATGAAAAAGCTTAGAAGGCCACCAGCAAATACTCAGGTAGGCCGATGGGTCCAAAACTCTCCAGTAAGAAGGCATTTCGATCAACGCCGGTATGACCATTCAACTTGGAGGGCAGAAGAGAGAAAAGTCCCAAAAGGAAAGGGATCATATCGTACTTTCAAACGAAGAATGCAACGGCTTAAAGCAGCTGCTGTTTCTAAGCAGGAGGAGTATGATATGATGCATATGGAAGAGGACTTCCCTGATGACTGTTCATTCTCGGGAGGAAGAATACTCAATAGGGTATTTTCGGCTCGTTTGAAGTCCGAATCGAAAGAAGAGAGGAAGCCGAAAGAAGGACAGGATCGGCTAAATAACAAAGCTGAATTTCGGCCAAAAGTAATACAGCCGAAAATTGAAAGTGAGCAGCCGAAATCGAAAGAAGAATGGAAGCCTAGACCAGTCCGAACCAGGGAATGGAAACCAAAGACAACTATCATTCCGAATAGTGATACACCCCCTGTTGGGCAGTTTAAGTTCGACTTCGGATCTAGCGCGAATATGGTAACGGTAACCACCGAAGAGAAAGAGGAGTACTGGTCGGATTCCGAACCAGCTGTGGTTTTCTGTCAGAAGGATGGAGAATACTATGGCGATGAAGAACCCATAGTGGATTTTTGTTTCGATAAACTTGAGGTATTTCGGCCGGAAGCCGAAATAGAGAAATCGTTTGAGGAAGGATATAAAGCATTTGTTCCAGAAGCTCAACCAGGTACGATTTTGCCTCCAACTGCGAAAATGTCCCAGCATGTGAGGCCTTTATACGTTAAAGGTTGGGTCAATGGGAGACCACTTAGAAGAATGTTTATCGATGGTGGAGCCACTGTTAATATCATGCCGCTATCCACACTGACGAAGATAGGCCGTTCGAAGGAAGATTTACTCCCTACGAGAATGAAGGTAATGAGTTTTGTGGGAGCTCAAACTGCGGCTGAAGGATGTATATTGGTGGATGTAACGGTCGGAACAATATCAATTCCAACCATGTTCTTCGTGGTAGATGCAGAAGTCCCGTATGCGGCCCTACTAGGCCGATGCTGGATTCATACATCCCGATGTTTGCCATCAACGCTTCACCAGAAAGTATGGTTCTGGAAGAAGGATGGCACAGTAGAAGAAGTAGATGGGGATCAACCTCCATTTCCAGTCAGCTCAGCCGGACGAATTGATGCGGTGTTATATGAAGAACCCATACAACCATTCCTAGCAGTGGTAGGGGATCGGTACCCGCAGGTGATCGAGTGTGATTGGACAGATTTGGGGTTTGAAATCAGATATCAGGCCGATGAACGGCCAGTTGAAGAAGAAAGTAAATGATGGAGGCACAACCGAATCAAGCGATCGAGTTCGAATCGGCCGAACTCGGAGTTTCAGACGACAAAGCAGGATGGAGCGATTTAATAGACGCAATTCCAAAGCGAACGCCGGACTTCAAAGCTCAAGACCCCTTGGAAATGGTCAATGTTGGTACAGACGAACACCCGAGGGAGATCCCGTTGAGTGCAAATCTTGATCAGCAGATGACAAGCCGATTCAAGGAGGTTCTAGTCGAATTCAAGGATTGTTTTGCATGGGACTATACAGAGATGCCAGGATTGGAGCGGTCGATTGTAGAGCACAGACTGCCTATTAAAGAAGGGTTCAGGCCGCATAAACAGCCGGCCAGGAGGGCAGCGCCCGAATTAGTCCCAAAAATAAAAGAAGAAATAGAGAAATTGTTAGCGGCCGGGTTTGTTAGGCCAGCTAAATATGTAGAATGGCTATCAAATATTGTTCCTGTAATAAAGAAGAATGGAAAATTGAGAGTTTGTATTGATTTCAGGAATCTTAATATAGCCACTCCAAAAGATGAGTATATGATGCCTATTGTTGACTTGTTGATTGATTCGGCCGCAAAACAGGGAATGCTATCTTTCATGGATGGATATTCAGGATACAACCAAATTTTTATGGCCGAAGAAGACATTCACAAGACTGCATTTCGGTGCCCTGGTGCCATAGGGATATATGAATGGGTGGTGATGCCGTTCGGACTGAAAAATGCAGGAGCTACATACCAGAGAGCCATGAATTATGTTTTCCATGACCTCATAGGGGATTGTGTTGAAGTCTATATCGATGACGTCATGGTCAGATCCAAAGATATCGAAAGCCACTTGAACGATTTGCGGAAGGTGTTCATAAGGATGAGGCTGCATAGAGTCAAGATGAATCCAGCCAAGTGTGCTTTCGGAGTACAGGCAGGAAATTTTCTCGGGTTCCTGGTACATAACAAAGGAATAGAAGTTGATGCGAACAAAACCAGGGCTATCCAAGAAGCCAAACCTCCACATGATAAGAAGAGTCTACAGAAGTTTCTTGGAAAGATCGGTTTCCTGAGACGATTCTTAGCAAATGCGGCTGGAAAGTCGAAACCGCTAACCGATTTATTGAGGTTGAAGAAGGAAGAGGAGTTCAAATGGGGAGTCGACCAACAAAAAGCCTTCGAACAATTGAAGCAGGATTTGATGAATCCACCTGTGTTGGTTCCTCCAATTTTAGGACGGCCATTGAAGCTGTATATAGCGGCGGCCGAAGAATCTATTGGAGCATTACTGGCGCAAGAAGACGATGAAGGAAGGATCGGGCGATTTACTATCTTAGCCGAATCCTAAGGGACGCCGAAGTAAGGTACTCGCCGATTCATAAACTATGTTTAAGTCTTTATCATGCATGCCAGAAATTAGAATATTATATTCAACCAAGGCAAGTGATAGTGGTAGCTTCGGTTGACATAGTTAAGATTATGATGAATGATCCGGTCAGTAGCCGAAGAATGGCCAAATGGGCCATGAAGTTAAATGCATACGATTTGAGATATCAACCTTTGAGGGCTATGAAAGGACAGATTGTAGCCGATTTTCTGGCTGATCATGTGATACACCCGATAACCGATGACATCGATCATCAGGATCGGCCGAAAGAAATTGGTGAGATAGGAATTGTATACTTGCAACCATGGGTAATGACATTTGATGGTTCTAAAGCCGCTTCAGGAGTTGGAGCAGGGTTTACCCTACAAACACCGGAGGGCAAGATATACAAATATTTCGTGCAACTGCCAGAGTCATATACGAATAACCAAGCTGAATATAAAGCGCTAATTTCGGGATTACAACGGTTGATAGAGAAAGGAGTCAGAGCAATCATTGTCAAAGGAGACTCGCAAGTAGTTGTTCAGCAATTATTAGGCGATTTTTCGGTTAAGAGTTCTCAATTGATTAGATTGTAAGAAGAAGCGGTTACTTTGTTAGAAGAATTTGATGAGGTGTACATTGAATATATCCCGAGAGAAAGGAACGAAGTAGCCAATGAATTGGCTCAACATGCAGTCTAAATATCGATTGATTGCCGATAGCAGGAAATGTAGAAGTACGTTTGGCCGAAAACAGAGAAGGCCGAATGGATAAAAAAGATAGCACAGACATTAGAAGATCCTTCGGAGGCTAATCCAGCCGAAAAACGGAAAGCGATGGACTACGTCATAATAGGAGGATTATTATTCAAGCGTGCTATTGATGGAATATTGCTCAGATGTGTCGGAGAAGAAGACGCTAGAAGGGTAATGGGAGAGGTTCATGAAGGAATATGTGGTGCACATCGGGCAGGAAAATCGATGAAGTGGAGTATTATTCGGCTGGGATATTATTGGCCGAATATGGGTCCTGATTGTGAAAAATATGCAAGAGGATGCAGCGAATGTCAAAAACATGGGCCGATTCAGAAGTTACCCGGCTGAAGAATTACACGTAATGATCAAACCATGGCCATTCAGAGGATGGGCCATGGACATCATAGGAAAAGTTCATCCCTCTTCATCGAAAAGACATGAGTTCGTGCTAGTGGCAACAGATTATTTCACGAAATGGGCCGAAGCTCAGGCGTATGTCAGTATTTCACAAGAGGAGGTGATTGAGTTTATCAAGAGACAGTTGATTTATAGATTCGGGATCCCACAGACGATTCTAACAGATAGAGGAACTGTATTTGTGGGAGAAAAAGTCAAGGCCTTTGCAGACGAATACGGGATAAAAATTGTGCATTCGTCACCATATTACCCGCAAGGAAATGGACAAGCAGAGGCCACAAACAAACAGCTAATAGGAATTATAAAGAAAATGATTGAAGATCAACCAAGAAAATGGCACGAGAAGTTATCTGAAGCATTGTGGGCTTATCGAAATGCTAAAACTTCAGCTACTGGGTTTACACCATTTCGGCTGACTTATGGAATGGATGCAGTATTGCCAGCCGAAATAACAGTGCCGACTTTGAGAACAAGCCAGGCGGATTCAATGTCGGCCGAACAGTATGATTGTGCGATGAAAGATGAGTTATTGGAGATAAATTCCAATCGGGTGCAAGCCTTTGAGAATTTGCAGAAAAATAAAGATATTGTGGCCGATTGGTACAATAAGCGAATTCGTCTTAAGCGGTTTGAAGTTGGAGACTTAGTTTGGAAAGTTATATGGCCACCTAAGCAGAAGGATGGCCGATTAGGTAAGTGGAGTCCCAATTGGGAGGGACCATTTATTGTTCATACGAGATTACCGAATGGAGCGTACGTTTTGGTGGACGAAAATGGTGAGCAGATGTCAAATCCAGTTAATGCAAGATACATGAAGAAATATTATCCATCAGTATGGGATTAAACATTAAGTGATGCGAAAAAGTAAAGATTTTATTGCATGAACGAATAAGTACAAAAAGGGTGCTACTTCGGCCGAAAGCGGCGTCGATAGCCCGAAATTACAATATACAAGGGAAACGTCCTATACTAAGCAGGCATATACAAGGGAAAGGTCCTTGAAAGACATTCAGCCTTGTAGAAATGCCGCTAAAACTATCGGCAACACAGAAGCAGGGCACAGTTGCTTGCCCCAGAACAGTATTGCCGATTTAGGTCCGACCACCGAACTTCTACTCTTGGATACGATAGAACGAAGAGTACAACGTCCCAGAGGTAGAAGTCAAACTCGGGTACAGCCTCCGCACGACCTCAGACAGAAGGAGGAGGAGTGCAGCGAGGCAGTCACCCAAAAACGGTGGAAGGGGGAAAGGAGGGAGGAATAACTAGGGGTAGTTATTCCCCCCATTAGAAAAGGTCCGACAGGATATGCAACCGCAAAGTCGAAAAGAGGCACACCAGCATAGCCGTCGAGACCTTCATTTGGAATAACAGATAAAGATCCTCGTCCACACGAACATGGTGAAAGGGGCATTAGTTGAACTCGTGATGCACGAGCAAAAGATTTTCGTACCACGTCTGGAAATCCTTGCACAAGAATACTTGCCAAAGACCATGGAGGAACTGGAGACAGGAAGTTGAGCAAGGGAAAAGGGAGATCCATATTGTTATAGAAAAAAGGGAAAAAGGAAGTGATAGATAAGTGTCAACAACGCCGGGTATTTATAGGAAGAGATAAGTGCTCGGCGGAAGAAACGGTCAATAGTAAATGTTATTTATGGGAAAACGTTACAGCTGATTCCCGGAAAAAGCTGCTAATATTCAAAAATCAGCAATAAAGGAGACCGAAAACAGTGGAATTAACGGGATAACGAATAGCATTACAGAAGATACAAAAGATACGAATCCAAGTACAATGCATCGGCCAACATAGTCTAAAAAAAAAGGGGGGGGCCGATTACAGCTGTCAAGAGAAAAAGAGTGACCGAAATTTACACTTGACAGTCAAAACACAGAATTGATATACAAAAACAAATTAATGGTCTTCCTGATCATCAAAAGGAACAGCATCATCCAAGCCTCGCGAAGTAGCGGAAGTAGGATTAACCGAAGACGTCATCAGATTCGGACTTGCTGAAGAAGAAGGGCCAGCAACTTCACCAGGTGGGAGGTGAACGGTGGATGAACCAGCACCACAGGAAGCACCAGTTTTCCCTAGAACAGAAAAAGGAAAATGGGGAATAATAAGTAAGAGAGCATAAAAGAAAAATCACAACAGAAATGGAAGGGAACAGAGTACCTGAAGGAATGATTGGCAAAGGTGGGTTATCGCCCGAAGGGGAAGACTCTATCTCGGAAGGATCCAAAGGAAATAAGACATGTGGAGAAGAGACGTGAACAACACTTTGCCCACCAAGGCTCTTGATGGCCGAATCCAGTTGACCAACTAAAGACTGGGTTTCGGCCCATTTTTCTTGGAAGGTACCAAGAATGAAATCGTTGAAACTGATCCGCATGGCCAAATAAGAAGCATCCTCCTGAGAATCCAAGATTTTGGCCCTGGGAGCTTCGGCCGATTGACGAAGGGTTTTGATCGATTGTTTGAGATCGGCCGATTTTCGCTTAGTTTTGAGCCAAAATTAGTTCCAAATCCTTCTCTTGTCGTTGAAGCTTGGCTATCTCAGACCGAATCAAAGAAAGGTCCTCGGACTGTTTGAGTTCCTGAGATTCCACTTCGGACAGCTTACTCATTTGAACCCGATACTCTGCAGAATAATTGTCGAAGATGGCTCGTGAAGAGGCTGCAGCCTCACGTTCGGCCGGCAAGTTTATGCCGCATTTTTAAGTGAGCCATGAGTTCCTGATCCATTGAGAGGACAGACTTCGTAATCATCTGAAGAGTGCCATTCAGATTCAGAGATACCATCTCGTCATGAAATTGTTGCTCAAGATGAGACAAGAGAATAAGGATCGGTTTAGGGTTGACGAATTCCACGTCAGATTGCCGGCCGATTAGATTACACAGCCTGGCCAAACAATCGCCAAGGTGAGCAGAAAGATCCGACGGACGAGAAACCAGAGAAGCAGGAGAAAAGAAATCGTCCAAGACATGCCGATCAGGAAATGGCGATAAAGGGACCTGATCGGCAGAGGCTTCATCAGCAGTCATACCACTAGATGGGAGGCCAGGCGGTTTCGTAACAACTAAAGACGAGGGTGTAACAGAATCCGTAATGGGCTGAGGACGATCGACCGAAAGAGGGACGGAAGGGTCGGCCGAAGTAGAGCTTGCAATCAAACCCCGAGGGTTAACAGCAGAAGAACTAGCATGAACGGCCAAATTACTGGTACTTCGGCCGATGTGCGAAATTCGGCTACCGGAGGGGCCGATACCACAGTTGGAAGTGGAGGAACATCGGGTTGTGGCAAAACAGGTGGGACCTGACAAGAATAAGAAAAAGAAATTAGTCGAAAGAAAGGAGCCTGAAAAAGGAAAAGAGTAGTGTAACAAACCGCAAAAGGGAGGCAGGGATTCTGCCAAGCGGTGAATGAGATGAACGCCTTTTGGTCTGATTAGGAGGAAGAAAGTCGATAAGAGAGGCCGAAGGCGAAACAGGCCTTTTTCGACCAGGTTCCGAAGTAGAGGAGCGAAGAACATCTGAAGAAATCGGATAAGTGAGATACAAAGGAAAAGGAACCAGCAATGATCAAAGAAGAAAGGGAAAGAAAAGAAACATACCTGGACGAGAAGCGGAAGACGAACCGAGAATGCGCTGAGGAGTGGAACCCGGAGATGATGAAGGGACAGAAGAGAATGCCAGAATAGGAGAGAAACCACCCCTCCGCAGAACCGAATCAAGGTTGGCACTAAAAAAGACACCAGCAACACCGTCCCACCAAGACTGAAAGCGGAGGTAACGGACCCCGAACGAACGGCAAACTTCCAAACCTTGAAAGAGATCAAACGTTTATGATAGAGGGAGCATTGCTGACGACTGGCAGAAGCAGAAAGGCGTCTACCGGCTCGGAGGGCCTCCACTAAGTCTTGACCAAAAGCCGAATTGACGGCTAACCAGATGGGGATTGTAAACTTCGAAAGGAATAGCAGACTTGGCAGATACAAATGTGGAACCATTGAAGATCGGACGGGGTAATATACACCTATTCCAGATTTGAGCAAAAGCTAAAGGAAGAGGAGTCCCGAAGGGGGAAGTAGCAATCTCCCTGACCCAAGCAAAGTCAGTTTTCCGGTAGTGATAATGGGAAAAGGATTGTTCGACAGTACGACCCAGGAAATAGTTGATCCAATGAGGGATCGACAAAGGAGGAAGGGATGCTCTAAGAAGATCAGGAGCGATAAAATGATTAGGACGAATATCATGGGGAGGAAATTGGGAAATGTCGCGAAAGTGCCAACCAACCACAAGTGAATGAACCATAACGGGCCACGGGCTTTATCAGACGAACCTTTTTCCCAACCCGACACAGTAGCCGAAATACCCGCATACAGATGAGCGAGGAAGAAATCGGCTGAGGGCAGGGTCACATGATTAAGAAGTGCCGAAGCCAAAGAGTGTGTTCAAGGAGAACACCCTTAGAAGGGACACACCAGAAGAATTTCGTAAGGAAATACATCATGAAAGCAAGAGGCTCTGAAGGATGTGGAGCAGGCGAAATAGGATCACTCTGATGGGAAATGATCCAATTGGCAAAGGAATCGCCAGAGGAAAAGCCGGTATTTTTCTCCTTGGGCAACGACATGATGGCAAGGTTATCCCCACGAACAGAGAGGCCTAGGAGAAGTTTCACATCCTGAATGGTGGGAGTCATCATCCCCCAAGGGAAACAAAACAATTCACAGAAGGATTCCAAAAAGCAAAGAAGGGCTTGAATAGGGCGAAGATCTGTGGGAAGTGGCAAGGTACTAAGGGAAATTATACGATAAACATATGACTTATTCCAAGAGTCATGACAGTGGGGTTCAAGATGATGATACCACGCCACATAATCGGGAGAGGGCGAAGACCAATTAGCGAAAGATGAAGGGAAAAGCTTGGAAGAGAAACAAGGCTCATACAGAAGAACGGAACGATTATCAAAAATCCGAGCAGTACATTCATCGATGTCCTCAGGAATGCCCAACGGACCTAAGGAATAGAAGCCCTCAAGCAGGAGACGAACCGCGGAATGAGAAGCAAAAGAGTTCTCAACTCTGAGTAGATCAGCGGAAAGAGCAGTAACAGGAGCAGGGGGATTTTCCATCGGAGAAGGTGGAAAGAGAGAGAGAGAGAGAGAGAGAGAGGAGAAGTTGGAAAGGCAGTTCACTCCAAATACGTGGTAGGCTACGTAAATAGGGGAGTGATGGAGAGTATCCTCGAGAAGAAGAAAATAACCGCCAAAAGGAAGAAGAAAGGGAGATTACTTGGGCTCCTTCGCATATGAAAGCAATTCGCCCAAGTAAGGAGGGCATCTGTTGGGGCCATATGGAGTAATGGGCCGCGAAAGAGCTATTGGGCCATAAGACATGGGCCGGAAGAAAGAGGAAGTCCAAAAAGAAGATGGGCTCAAGATTAGTAAGGCCGAAAGTACATAGTAAACCGAAGGGAGGGAACCGAGGCTGATAGAGATTTCGGCCGAAATATGAAGGAACAGCCGAAACCAAAACAACCGAATTGAAGAGAGAAAGAATTCGGCTCAGAGGAGTTAGCCGGAGAGCGGTTACTCCAGCTCCGGCTATAAATAGGGGTCGACACACACAAAATCAGAGAGATCAATCCAACCCCCAAATTCCTTTTATCAAATTTAATTCCTTGTTATCTTTACTGCTTTCTTTACAGCTTTCCTTTACAGCTTTCCTTAGAATCTAGCCTAGTTTGTAGCGGTTACCATTTCCAAATCCACCGTTGCTCCTTAGCAGCTGGTAGTTTGGTTCCCTGTTTTTGGTGAATTCCGCCGTTGTTTCTTAACAACAGGCAGATTCTCCGTTGTATCTTGTTATTTCTGATCAATTCAAAGAAGATTCAGTCAATTGTGGGCGCATTATTGTTAATCCGAACCCGTAATCGGTTTGATCCTTTTCCGGTAGCCTCCCTTGAGGAGAAAAAGGTCCTTGGCTACACCTGAGCCAAACAGCAACATAAAGTTTTGTTTCTCTTGGGTACAATCCAATTGGGTGATGTTGAGGTTCACTTCATTTTGTGTGGATAGTAAGAAGGCTGGTGTGCTTGGCAGCAACATGGTGTAAGTTGCTCGTTGAAGGGGCTGATTATATGCTGGCACGAGGTTAGTTACGTCCGAATCGAGGGGTAATATATGCTCCATGTTGTAATGTTACTCCTAACTAAGTGTTCTGTTTCTCATCATCTGTAGTGCACTGGAAATTGAAACCTGTTTTTTCCATTACTTGATGTATGAAGGTGCTGATTGCCATGGGGTTCTTGAGAGTATGAATTTTGATCGAGTACATGGTGAATTATGGTGATGGGATATGATCCTTACAGGAAGTTATTGCTATGCTAGTGATGAAATGAAATGAAAGAGGGTTCATAGTTTAGACTGTGCAAAAGCATTCAGTGAGAAAGTGTACACTATTGAGGCAAAAATGTCCAATACAATTCGATGAAAAACAATTGTGAGCTAAAAATATTTACAGTTCCAAATATACAACTGCGGTGTGTTTCAATTACATATATAGCTCATATGTCATATATGCACCATAAGTGTAAATCTATGAGGCTGGTGGCTTCACCATATGAAAGGTAAGAAGTATGCCAATTGAAGTTATGTACAGTGTAACTACTTTAATAACTCGATTTGGTTATGTTAGTTTGTTGAAAAAGTTGTTTGTCCAATGTTTTTTTATTGCACAACCAGATGAGGAAATGGGTGGTGAGTGTCAATGCAACCAAGGTTTTAAATGTTTGGTATCGGTGTCGATATCGGACATATAAATTTATGGAAATTTCGAAGATATTTGAAATTTCGAAGATCTTTGCAATTTTTTGTAGAAAACCACATCGAGTTCTCGAGATGATGAAAGTGAAGATATTCTAAAATACCTCATATCTGTTGCTATATAAACTAGCAATATGCTAAAAATACTCATTCCATTATATGCTATGTTCATAATATTATTGATATCATGAACCATATTGTTTGAAAATATTTTGACTTAAAATCGATGACATAATGTGTTGAAGCATAAATTTTATTTTTTTTATTTTTTTTAAAAGAAGATATTTTTAAAATTTAGATAAAATATTTTTTCTAAAAAAAGTAAAAATTTCGGGAAATATCGGTTAAATTTCGGGTTCGGGCGAAATTTTGGAGGAAATTTTGCAAAAAAAATATTGTAGGTGAAATTTCGTTTCGAGGTGTCCCGAAAACCCGAAATTTCGGGGATATCAGCGAAATTTAAAACACTTGATGCAACACAAATTACAAAAGGACAAAGATGGAAAGGAGGTCGTGGTTAATCAAAACCATCAACCCAAAAGGTTGGAAGTGAGTGGTCAAATCCGCATACCGCATTTGTTTGTCCAAATATTGATATGTTTTTTAACTACATTAATTAAAAGTGTTCTTTTTTTTTCCTTCCTTGTCTGTTTTAAAATTAGCGCAACTTTTTATATTTGATAAAATAAAATAGGTAGGAAATTGGGAGTGGGAAGGAGTGTGGGGAAAATTATTTAGGGTCTGTTTTGCACGCAGTTTTTTGGAGCTTTTAAGAGCTTTTGGTAGCTTTAGCTTTATCTCAAAACAAAAGCCCCGGTTCTGTACACTAGCTTTAGGAACTTCTGGGAGCTTTTGGAAGCTTCTTTTTAGAAGCTACAAGAGGTAGCTTTTGGGAGCTACTTTCCAAATTTAATTAATTTTTCTCTTTCAAATTATAATTTTTGACAGCTACAGCTACTTGCACCGAACACTTATGTAAAAACTGATAGATACATCTCTCACAAGCTCTCAGCAGCTGCAGCTTTGCAGCCTGCAGCTACAACTTTACGTGCAGAACGAAACCTTAGAAATGTTTAAAGTAACTGAAATTCAACACAAACTCAATAAGACTAGGTATAATTTTAACATTCAAAATTCTAAAAATTGAAAATAAGCTTTCTGTTAGTTTTCTACACTTAGCCAAAGCTTTAGGTACCCATACTATCTGTGCATAATATGATGAATTGCCAATGTCCACTTCCCCTACTATTTAAGGTCCTCACCACCTCTGGCAAATGGCAACTACCACATATTGACAAAAGGGTAATGTGAAGTATAGTGTTTAGTAAAGCACTCATCCATTGTGATTTGAACGATTCTCGCGAATAATGCAAGTAAAAGCTTTAAATAAGAGAATTTATCTTTTATGTTTAAACAATGTAAATTATCTCGGACCACCCTTTTTCCCCCTTCACTTTTCATGGCAATTCTTGGAAAACTTAATCACATAATAATATTTTCAATGACATGTTGAAAAGAACTCATTTCAAAGTACAAAAACGGAACCGTCAAAATCTGCAGTCTGCACCCAACATGGAGCAACTTTTTAAACTATTGAACAGGCTGGCAGCTCAGCTCAAAAGCACAAGCCAAATAAATCGACTTTACATTATCATTACTCAAATATTATTCGCATCCTGAGGAATATGATACAACAATAGAATAGTACACTTGCCTTGTAAACATACAATGAACTTGCTAAAGCTAGCAAATACAATTGTTGCGCCTAATTTGCGAAGCTCAGACAGCAGCAGAGCAAACACCTTTTGCATAACCTGTCAGTAAAGGTATCATCAATTCTACGAGTAAACGACAACAATAATTTTTTAAAAAAATGGAACAATAAATTTTTAGCTGTGCCATATATACTCAAACATCCATAATCACATTTGCAACATAAAAGTGTTGGAGCAATTGAAAACGAAAAGCAAACATAATACGAAGTATATTTATTTGGAAATTCCATCATCACATTTGCAACATAAAATTTATAAAAAATTTGAAAAAAATATCCACATTCCACACATACAATAGCTAAGGGCCTTGTGTTTTTCAATTCAATCTTCACTGCCACCTACTAATAATAATATATTTCTCGTGTAGCAACTTCTAGAACAAAGCACAAGAAGGGACATGCTAGGATAAAAACAATTAAATACTTATAAGTTAATATGTTACCTGCATCACTTAAAATTTCTTGATAATGAGTTATCATTATTTCCGAAAGATTATAATGATTATTTCAATGAAGCTTCCCAGCTGAGATCCCAATTCTGAACAATAGCACTATGGAAATAGACAAAAGAATGCCCTACAATTTAATGATTGTGTATTGACCGATGCATGGTGTTGTTTCATCTCTGATACAATATTACTGTCATATTTCCTGATAATGCTCACCTTATGGAGCATTCGATGGAGAGCAGGATCATGGAGTTTGGAGTTTGGACTGCAGTATGGATTAAACAAAAAAAAAAGGAATTAATATAAAATTTAGAAAATGTATTCAAGCAAAGTTCATATCCATTACCTGCAAAGCCATCGATAAAAATGCTGCAATATAGCTAGCATATGCAAACACATTTCCTGATGCAACAGCATCAGAGAGGCATCTTTGAATCAATTGTTTGAGCACACCACACGAAATGCAGGTGCACAGGATGTTTCATCATCAAAGTAATATCGTTTGTCAGAATTGCTTGAGGGATTTAATTCCTGTCTAGACCAAATAAAACACCTCCTTCCATTTCATTCAATTGATTGCTTTTCAGAAGAGCATTGACAGCAAGATGATAGATCTAAAAAGTACAAAAAGTGCATGAAAATCAAGCACACACACAAAAATCAGTAAAAACAAACTAATGAAAGGAAGGGAGAGAAGCAGCTTAGACCTTGAGCTCAACAGTAACTTTTCAATATGCACCGGGATAAATCCAAACTGGTTGATTAACCTGGTATGGGAGAAAAAAAAAAATGTTAACATCCGAGCCAGCAAATTGGCATGTATTGTCTTTGTAAAACAAGTCATGGATTGATAAAAAATGCTTCCCACAAAAATAAACACAGAATTAAGTTTAAATCAACGCACCTCATCAATAAAAACATGGCACTTCTTCATCAGAGCCTCCCAGATCCGGAATGCCACTATCAGATGCCCAAAGAATCTGATAAGATCAATGTGTTTCTGAGTCAAATAGATGAAATATGCATGAACATGCTACAGATGGGAACTTGGGTCACTGGCAAACAGAAATAAAATTCAATGTCATGAAGAAGGAAGAATCAACCTGTTGCTGGTCATGAAGGGCTCTTGAGAAGAATATATCTGCTGTATGTATGAGCAATCAACTTCAAAGTTCCCAAAGGAACCTGCTCATGTTGTGCCATACTTGTCAGACAATTGCAATAGAGTACATTCAATAGTCACACTGTCATCAAGAAACAAATGCAGCAGACCATACATGGGCATATCTTGAAAGTGTAATCCTCTCATCGAACCACTGTAAAGATGCAGCGCACCATTGTAGTCCAATTTTAGCAGCAATAACTTGCCAACCAATAGCCTATCCACAGAGATCGGTTCAGTATAGTAAAATAACAAATTTAGAAAACAATACCCGTCTGAATAAAAATTTCCGAATCAACTGATATTGGTTATCACGAGCATTGGAAGGAATAGTTACACAAGGTAAATCTTCTAATGCACGTACTCCAGACTTCAATAGTGAATATCAGGGCACTCTATAATACCAATTAAAGGCCCATGATGGCGAGTCCTGTCAACCAATAATGAGCCCACATATCAAGGCATTCATTTTCAATGTCATAATATTAGCAGGTAAGTATGATAATAGCTGAGTTCAATGCACTCAAATAACCGAAGTTTCCTGTAGAGGAAAGGAGGTCAGAGACACAAAACTAGTTCGGATTCCATTCCACTTTCACAATACAGTTTATAGCCTCTAACTTAGACCTGTAGCCCTCATTTCAGTCAATGAAATAAACCAGATAAAGCATTGTTTATCAAGTAATAATGTAATATAAAGGTCCAAAAGAGTGTGAAACTACAGCAAGTTTACAAGGATTAAATTCAAGTTGCCTCATCAATTATAATTTCACCTTTATGCACATCACCTCTTGCCTACTCAAATCAAAATGGGATAAGATAACATTTAAGAACTTGAGAATTACATTGGTGTCTCTTTCAAGCCAAATCTCAAATAGGAAGATAAGTGTCATTATTTATTTCTACTTGAAAAGCATAATAATTGCAAGGTTTTAAGAATAAGCTTTCTAGCAGGTTAACAGTAAGTTCTGTTTCCAGCTCTTGGTCCATGCACCTGGTACTTAACTTCACAAAATAAGAAATAGAACAGGACTTTGATGTATGCCAACAATATTCAATAATTTTGTGCTGCATCTGTAGACCATTTCCATTTTCATGTTTGCTGGCCTAGATTGTATACCAACTAGCAACATAATGAGCCATCAGTTGCAAACCCTTTTATTGTCTTTTCCATGGCCTTGCTAACAGTAAAAGAAGCTAGTATGATTCCTTTTGATGTTTGGGGCCGCAAATATTTGGCATATAGAAAACATATGCATTATAAAAGTCTTCTCAATGATACTTGTGAGGATGTCTGTTCGATAAGAGACTTGAGAGCTGACAACAATTATGGGAAAACTTAAAAACAAGCTAACACTAAACGCCTAGAAATGAAAAACATTCAGAAAAGGGAATAAAAAACCTGTATTCATTTATTGCCTTCTGCAAGATCCTTTGAGCATCCTTGACATGCCCAACATAATCCACCTTCACAATAGAACATTACTTTAAATGAATGTACTAGCACATTTATCTAATAAAGAACTACAACTTTTCTCCAAAACAAACATACCTTGCACGTCATTTCCTTCATTTGGCATGGGAGGTTGACAAGATAATGCTTGACTATCAGTCACCGGAATTGTCTTTCAAGAAATTGAGGTGGTGATTCCTTAATTTGGAAAGGGACTCGCAACCACAAACAGCTACTTGGCATGACAAAGGAAAATATGCCACAAACATAGCTCGGATTCTCACAGGTGCTGATAAAAATTCCAAAATAAAGTGTTCAGAGAAACACTACAAAACAAAAATGATTAGCTACAGAATACCAAAAGAAAATTGCAGGATCAGCTAGAAGGAAACTCAATAAAGAGAATTTCATCTCATCTAGTAAGATTAAGCCTGCCGATTAGCAAAAGGTAGTATAAAACCAAAATATTTTCGCCAGCTCCTTTCATGGCACACACGCTTCTAAGCATATTTTTCATGACCTAGAAATGCACAAATATAGCATACACTCAAATAGCAAACTAGCATTTTCGTACACCAACTATTTTTTGAGTGGCATATAGTTACCTATGATACAAGTAAAAGAAAGACATTGAATGTTCCAGATATGGGCACTGTGTTGTTGTCTTCATTTGCATTTCACTCAAACTCCAACCATTCTTGGGGATTTCATTTCTTGCAGATTTGTCTACTTTACATACACAACAATTCTGGAGTATAGTGCTAAAATCCAGTGGAATTTTTGTTTCATATATTCCATGGAAATGTTTCATAGAGCAAGTCAGGACCATCATAATTTGAAGGCAAAATCTAAACTCAAAAATATGAATAAATAAAATAAATAAACAAGAGTATTCAAACTCAATTAGACATTAATAGTGTCCTGAAAATGTCTAAATAAAAAATTAGACATTTTCAGGACACTATTAAGTTGCCTTTTATAGAAACCCAATTGCAATAGATCTTGTTCCGAAAGAAATATGTTAGAAAGACAATGGATATGAGGTTCCGACCCAAAAACAATTGGTAATGGGTAGAGTGACTCGAGTCCATATTAAACAAGGGGGTGTCCCAACATATATATGATGTGGACTACTTAACACCTCTCCTCAAGATGATATTCATCTCGGAAACGAAGACGAGATACCCACGTGATACTATAGCTCTGATACTATATTAGAAAGACAAGTGTTATATGAGTGTTCCAACCCCATACCAATTGGTAATAAGGTGGAGCGACTCGGGTCCATCTAAACAAGGGAGAATCCTAACATACATACATGTGGGACTACTTAACAAAATACATATACAGAAAACTACAGTGTTTTAGATATGATGCAATATCAGACCTGGAAGTCAGGCAATAATACAATAAAGAAAACAATAAGAAATAGAAGTTTCTCCAGTTTTGCTATATTGATTTTGATTCATGACCAATAATAGATACACTCAACTGAGTAAAACGTTGAATAAGGTAACATTGACACACGTTAACTCACTTAAATTTCATACCCCACACTCAAGTTTGAGTCATCTACTTCTTAACAGTAGTGCATGTAATTTAAGATATTACTAAGAATAATGGGCCAGCCTTAGAAAAATTATACAGAAAAGAATTTGCAGATTTAACAGCAGACTTTTGCAAACGACAACATAACCTCAACCTCAGGATCTGCAAGGTTGAGCAGCTAATTTCCTGTTTTCAGCCCTAAATTGATCTTCATCAATTACAACCTTTAAAGGCAATTGAAACTATTATATCACCCAATCAACTTTTGATTATTCTCCTAAAACAGAATTAATATGTAATCTTTAACTGTACCTCAATAAAGTTGTAGCTTTGGCGACCATGAGGAAGAATCTTGTTCACATGCCTTCCCGGAAATTCTTAAGAAGACAGGGGCTTTAGAATTGAGGTAAAAGACCCTTGGGACATGTATGGTATCTTATGCATTGGTCCCTTCTACAACCACCCAGCAAAAAATTGTCCCGGCTGTGCACTTGGTACAAGCTGAATAATCTGACATAAGAAAATAATATTCAGTAATATTCAGAATATAGATATTGGGTGAACTTTAAAAGAATGCACACCTGCCAATGACAACGTGTAAGAGCTAAGTCATGCCTCTCAAAATAGGAATTGACTCCAACTCTGCTACGAGATTGTTTGGAATTGAGAATGCTTCTGGAATTCTCATTACCATTAATGTGGTTCATTGCACTAGAACTACCTAACCTGAAGAAAAATATCCATTGTCGTTATCAACGCCATCAGCAAACATAACACCAAGGTTGATCTAAGGGTGTTCACAACTTCATCAGTACGTAGAAAAAAATAAATACAAATTCTACTACATAAAAAAAAAAAAAAAAAAAAAAAAAAATCATTTCTTAAAGATAATTCACACACACAATTATAGATGATTATGGATGCTACATTTTTGTTTTTTGCATGAGTAAATTTTTTTTTGAGGGGTGGGTTTTTTTTTTTTTTTTTTGGGGGGGGGGGGGGGGGGTGTGGGTTGAGGAGACAGAGTACCTCTGCGCTTCCTCTTTTCCCTGTCTCTTTCCACTTTCTCTCCTTAACTCCAGCCATCCTTGATAATCAATATGCCTGTCAATGCGCTCTTTCCAAATCCCTTTGCAATGGATGTGATGAGTTATTATCTCCAATTCTATCTCCATCATTTTGCTCCACCAATGTTTCCAGATTTTTGGCGTTTAATTGATGCTGTTCAGTAATACGCCATAGGAATGAACAATCGTCGAGCCTAACGTTGGGGAGTTTTCCCAGTGTTCATAAAGTCTTCCATGTCAACAACAGTATTACCATCCCTCTCATGATCATTGTGATGATTATCTCCACTCACTTTCACAGGATCGTCTCTCTTCCGTCGACTAAACATACAACTAATTTCCGCTGACAAAATTTGTCCTCTTTCTCGCGAACCTTCTTGTGCAGCCAATCTGGATGAACCACCCCGAGGAACCAGGATTTGAAACCTGCATAAATGAAACTTCAGTACAAAAAGAAGAAAAGGGAAATAACTTAATCAGCATCAATGAGAACATCTCCACCTTTTGCATAGCTGGCTGGAATTGTGATATCTTTTGAATAGCTGAGCTGAGCCTTTGTTTGCAGTATGCCAACATCTGTTGAGACTTGCACCACTTCTTCACATAAAATTTTATAATTTCTGTCATCCAGACTGGAGAGCTTGAGTTATGTATTACCATGATAACAGATAATGATGGAATACCAGTATCAATATTTACCCTCATCTGTCTCAAAAATTGCACGGAATGGCTCGCTCGCTTACAGGGGTTCCTGCCCAATAAAATATGGATAATTATTGTGTAATGAATAAAAATCAAATTTAAGAATAATTGAAAATTTAAAAACAGCAAGCAATATCCACATCAAAATAGTTATAATTGTCATGACAAGTTCTCATATCTTGCAATCGATGTACAATAGCAAAACATTCATAAACCAAATCATTGGTTGAAAACCTGAAGCAACAATTGGGATTTTAGGGCGAATATGCAAATTGGAATTTCTAAAAGAGGAGATTAAAGAAAGGTCAAGAAAAACAAAAAATGATTGGATGACTCTTAGGGTTACTAACTCTATGGCACCCTAGGGTTGAGTAAATTGAGTAGATCTTTAATATGTTGATTATTTTTATATAAATGTGTGTTTTTTATATACAAAGATATTACTTAGTTTTGATGGGGTTGGTAATCCTACAGGGTTACCCAATCCCTCCCGTAAGAAAATATGGGTTGAAATTTAATAAAATCTTGGTTTACTACTATATTATTAAGTTTTGAAAATGGTATGGTGAAAGGGTTGTCAATTATAAATTGTATATATATATACATACTATATGATATGTGTATAGAATTTGAGGGATTTACAATCCTAACAATTAATAGTACCAACTTTTTTTTTCTTCCTATGGTGGATCAAGTGACCCACCTTGATCATAAATACATTCTCCACTGCCCAACTCCCTACTGCCAGAACTTAAAGACTAACGAAAGAAAAAAAAAAAAAGTACATACATATAAAAATTTATGTAGGGAAATTCAAACACAAAGTCTAGAAGAAAGATGAAAGACTACAACATTACAAAATCAATAGTCGAATATTTTAATCCAGCATTTTAGCCTTGGATGTCTTGCAGTAGCATGATTATATGGATTATTTGTTAATTACAGTGCACCAAAGTCATTTGAGAATTCTAAATTGGAGATACAGTAACATGAAGCAGTTTACAGGCCTTCAGTATGGCACATAACCCCACTTACCCGCACAGGTAAAAGGGAGATTTAATAGTGCAAAAATAAAGAAAATTTTCAAACACTGGCAACTCATTGACTTAGGAGTATAATAATTGGAGAACCAGAGGATGCTAACAATGATTAATCGCATGTATTTATGCTTGTTAATAACAAGGATAAATTCAATATCGTTCTGCTTACCTCCCTGTTAATGATGAGATACACTTGGCCATCGACCATGGTAAGAAATCATCATGATAGAATCATATTCGGCATTAGGGAAATTTTAAAGAAGCTTTGTGGTCTCAAATCAAAAGCACAGACATGAACTTCTGCACGTTGCAACAAATCTTTTCTCCTTCCACTGTAGTTCCAGCACTAGTTAATGCTTACATCATACCAATGCCCTCACCTTATATCTGAGTTATGTGATTCAAGAATGAGATAAAAAAGCAAAAATCTTTTATGAAGAAATAGATCACCATTGTCAATGGCGAAGCGAACATGATAAGGCACATCGAATTCACGTAGATCAATGATCCAATCTACGAAATCTGAGGGTCGCTGTTTTGCTGCTCAATCAAAAACATCTTCAGATGAGTTAAGTGGTTTAATGACAATTAAAGAGAATGTTATATGAATACTAGAAACTGAATGTTATATGAATATTAGAAAGTGAATGTTATATGAATATCCATTGAAAATCAAATAAAAAAAGGGAGGCAAAAGTTAAAATATCAAACAAATTTTGAATAGTGTATGACTATGGTCTATGGGAAGGGATACAGGTGCCACCACCGTTTCTCGATCAATATGGATTCATATGCATCTTCAGCATCCATTTTTGCCTGGTTTCTTTCAACTACATGAATGAGAAATCTTTTCTTCACTTGCATCAGTTGTTGAACAGTATCAAAAGAATCTTCAAATTAGCAATTTTGCAACCCGGACAGATGATTTTTCTGCGATAATAAACTAGGCACTTAAGAACCTAGACTCATAACAAACACAATCTTTTCCAGGACTGAAGTAACCGCAAATCAACATGATAACACTAAATGTATAACTCAAATGAAATGTAAGTAAGCAAAGTATAGTAGAATTATTAATTGTCTCAGTAATTAATGTTGTAGGAATATACTGAGGATCAGCACAGAATACATGGCAATCGGTTATATCCAATCATGACTGCAATGAAGCAATGGATAAGAACAAATGCATCTAGGAGCAAATTGCATTTTAAGAGTAGCATAATGGCTTCGAGTCAGCAATTTGTCTATGACTTGGAAAGTTTTACAGATTCTAATGCTTCAAGATTATTGACTTATTTCAAGATTATTGAAATTTGGTGTACTTGCATAATATTGACTTATTTCAAGATTATTGACTTTCGAAAGTTATCAGCAATCGGTTAAGTACTTGCATATTATTTCAAGATTATTAAATTATGGTGATATTTGAGGAAAACGAATTTCTTCCAAACTTTCTCATTTAGGATTTACCATTTCATCACTGGTAGATATAACACTTTCCTCTAGTTTACAACAGTTCCCGTTAGTGACCTTTTTAGTAAGGTTATAACAGTGCCCAAATGATTGCCTAAGTAACCATCTGTTTTCACTGAAGCACATGAGAGCATATACTGGACAATGATTTGAATTCATCTCCAAGCATCAAATAGTTTGTATTTAAACTTACATGATCTTTCTCCACCGTTGCAATCTCCAAGCAGTATCTTCTTTCTCCAACCGTTGCAATGTCTGCTACTTGGCCTTCATAGCGCCTCCTCAAATATGCTTCAACATCCAAAATTACAAGGGTCGGAGGCAGACGGCACTGGCCTCAATGAGAGTATAACCTTAATTTTAACAGCCCAATACCTTTGTGGCCGCATAAAAGTATGGCCGATATTATATTTTGCCTTAAACATTGAACCATCCTACATTCAAAGAATTCAACAGAAGATAAATAACCAAGAAAAGCACGAAGGTTCCCCTCATATTATACTATATTTTACTTATTCCATTAAGAAATTCTTCAACAACGTACCTGGCAGACAAAATAAAGATCCACACAACAGTACACTTTATGAGTTTTCTTGATCCTCGCACACGACGACTATTCAATGAAAACCCAAGCGAAATTCATTAGCAACATGAGAAACTCAACCTCGCTGCATCGCATTCACGGACGAATTGACAAGAAGCAGAAGAAATGAGATAATCTAACCGGAGAGAAGTAAGCAACCATCCGAGGCGTTTCTCTCCTTCGGTGAAAAGGTCAAAGCCGAGCTTGAACTCGAGCTGCTCTTCCATTCAAAATTAACTATAGAAATCAATGCAAACTTATTGTTACAAGTGTCGTCAAATAGAATATTTAGAATAATAAAGAAATGGAGAAGTCCATAGAAAAATCTAGATTAAGTATTAAAATAATTTTATTAGAATATTCGAAAAATGGGAGTAAGATAGAATAATCTAGAGAATAATTAATTATGATATTTTAGAATTCTCTAGAAACTTGCTCACCTATAAATAGGGGGTGACCCCCTTATTGTAAGTGTGGTTGAGTTGAGTGATGTAGAAGTACGGTGAGGAGGTGTAGAGAAGTTTGAGTTTAGTGTGTGGTGAAGAGTGGAGAGTTGAGTAAGTAGAGAGAGTTGAGTAAAGTAGAGAGGTGTGAGTTGAGAATTGAGGAGTGAAAGGTGTGAGTAGTGAAATCTCTTGTAATTGTGTTTGTATTTATAAAAGTGTTATCTGTGTTTAAGTCTCTCGGTTAAGCCTTGGTTTGTTAAGTTCTTGGTGCACTTGCATTAGTTATATGGTCGGCCCCTGCTGCCTAACTAAATATATGGTCGGTTATACCGCCTAATGATATATGGGTCGGCCCCTGCCGCCTAAGCATCCTTGTGCACTAAGATTTTTAGTCAAAGGCTAACCAACATTAAAGCGTTGGTGTTGTGTGAGTGAATTGTCATAGGTCCTCTATAGTGTGTGTATTTGTGTTTCGTAGTAGCATTTCCCAACAGTAGGTATCAGAGCTTATTTTACCACAACTGGTATCAGAGCACCAGGTTCCGAACCGCTAGTGGAGGAAAGCTTCTTTAAGTGTTGGACACTTACATCGACTCGTCAACAGCAAGAGGAGACTCTGCCGGAGCACAGTTTGGAACTGTGAAAGTTGAGTGGTCTGGGACCAAGCCTACGTGACGTTGGACGTCGTTTAAGATGGCAGATCTTGCAAGCACGAGCAGTGGAATCAAGAAGCTCAATAGCCATAACTATGGTTATTGGCAGACTTGCATAGAATCTATCTTCATGGTCAAGATTGTGGGAGATCGTCGCCGTAGCGATACTACTCCTCCACCACAAGAAAATGCTGAAGCCTTGAGAAAATGGAATATCAAGGCGGGGAAAGCTCTGTTCATATTGAAGACTACAATTGAGGAGGACCTGTTGGAGCACATCCTGGATGTGAAGACACCTAAGGGTAGCCTGGGAGACTTTGGAAAAGTTATTCTCAAAGAAGAATGAAGCACTGCCTCCAGCTCTTGGGAAAAATGAGCTCGCGGGAATCTTCACAAGGTAACCTCACAATCTCTCAATATTTCACAAAGGTGAAATCTATTTGCCGAGAGATATCTCAACTCGCCCCTGAGGAGAACATAAGTGAGGCAGAGGGATAAAAGAATTATCATCCACGGTCTAAGGCCCGAGTATAACGGATTTATAGCCGCCGTGCGAGGATGGCCCACTCAACCATCACTCATAGAGTTGGAGAATTTGCTGGCTAACCAAGAGGCATTAGCTAGAGCAAATGAAGTGGAGTCACCATAAAAGGAAAAGACAAGCCCTCTTCACTCACAAGGAAGAAAGCCATGAATCGGACACAAAATGTGTACGAAAAAAGGTGGACTCATGGAGGCAATGGTCATCCAAATGCAAGAAGAAACACCACAGGGGGGAGTTCGGACAAGGGAAAAGGATACCACCATCACCAACATGAGGAGAACAATATAAAGAAAAATGGTGAATGCTCTTCATTGTGGACAAGAAGGGTCACGTTGCTCGAGACTGTATATTTCCAAGAAGCGAACCTTCCAAGGAAACATGGCCCACCACAAGAGACGAAACAAAAGAAGTTACTTTGGATGCTCCATCAGTGACGAAAGAATGGGGATGCCGAAGCTGGATTTTCTATTGGAATCGACGAGGACGAGATAGAGAAAGACATGTAGGATCAAGCTTTTGCTGCCACTATGAAGAAAAAAGTTAAACTACAAAGATAATTGGGTCGTCGATTCTGGGTGCTCAAATCATATGACCAACGACGAGAAGAAGCTACACGACATGGATGAATATAAAGGAAAGAGAGTCGTGTTGTCAGCCAACAATTCAAGGTTGCCTATTTCACATATTGGAAAGACAACAATTCCAAAGATGGCTCTCACCAGCTCCAGCTCGAGAAGGTGTATCTTGTCCCTGGCCTGAAGAAGAATTTACTATCAGTATCGCAGTTGACAGCAGAGGGGAAATATGTGCTCTTTGGGCCCGAAGATGTGACTGTGTTCCAGAAAATGAAGGTGGTTGGCAATCCAATTATGCAAGGAAGAAAAATAGAGTCAGTCTATGTGCTATCTGCAGAGACAGCATACGTGGACAAGACTCGTAAGAATGAGACGGTTGATCTCTGGCATGAACGTCTTGGGCATGTGAGCTACAACAAGTTGAAGGAGATGATGAAGAAACAAATCGTAAAGGGGCTCCTCAACTTGATATCATCACAAATATCGTATGTGCCGGATGTCAATTTGGCAAAGCTCATCAATTGCCATTCAAAGAGTCGGAGCATCGTTCCAAGACACCATTGGAGATCATACACTCAGATGTTTTTGGCCGGTAAAACAAGCATCAATTGGAGGCATGAAGTATATGGTGACATTCATTGATGACTACTCAAGGTATGTGTGGGTGTACTTTATGAAGGAGA